>JAKGUB010000557.1:627500-652500 GCA_026261675.1 Hippocampus mohnikei | reverse complement strand
TTAAACTGTTGATGGCAATCGCAGCGGAGAGGCGAAATCTGATGGACAGTTTCCTTGCTGATCCTCGATAAATGCATGCTGATGCTGGCAAAACAGACTGCAGTGACAGTCTGGACACCTGCATCATGATTTACGCTGACCGGCGAAGCATCAGAAACTGATCGTTGTCAGTGATCGACAGGAGAGAATGTGAATGGAGGATAAAACTATCAATGTTCTGTCAGAGGAAGATGAAATAAGCAGGAGGGTGGGGATGGGGGGGGAGCATGAGAGCTTTGTCCTCTTAATAATTACATGGAGATGGAAAAGCAGGTGAGAGAACCATCATGGAGAAAGATCAAAGGAAGAGACGTCCAGCAGTGTCATCACTCAGCATGTGATGATCAGGATGCTTGGCTCCGTCGTCTGCCCTTCACCCAAAGTCACCTAAGATAGGCAAGCTCCCCTAACATCGGATAGGTGTTCAAGAAAATGGTGGAAAAACAATTTATATATATATACCGTAAATTCCGGACTATAAGCCGATACTTTTTTCCCAAACTTTCAACCCAGCGGCTTGTACAGTGATGCGGCCAATTTATGTCATTTTTCTAACGGCCACCAGGGGCGCTCGCGTAGAAAAGGTAAGATTAAAACCGGTCTTTATGACACCGTTTAATTCCGACACTGAGGACGGTGACTTCGATGGCTTCAGTTCACGGGAGGAAGATGAAGACGGCTCACCGTGATTTTATTTCTTTGTAAATATGTTGACATGTTTTAATGTGGGCACATGCGGCTTATATACAGGTGCGGCTTGTGTATGTACAAAATTGGTTTTCCTCTAAAAATGTAGTGGGCGCGCTTCTAATCAGGTGCTCTATAGTATGGAAATTACGGTGTGTGTGTGTATATATATATATATATATATATATATATATATATATATATATATATATATATATACTGTATATATATATATACTGTATATATACTGTATATATATACTATATATATATATATTTATATATACTATATATGTATATATATATATACTATATATACTGTATATATATATACATATATATATTATATATGTGTATATATATATATATACTATATATATATATATATATATATATATATATATATATATATACCATATATATATATATATATATACTATATATGTATATATATACTATATATATAAAAATATATATATACTATATATATATATATATATATATATATATATATATATATATATATATAATATACATGTATATATATATATATATCCTGCAATCTACATATTGTTCAATGAATACCTTCTTGACGTGTAAATGAAAACAGAACATAATGGCACAACATTTGAAACAGGGCTTGCATGACAATGTGGTGCAAGTGCTCATCATGACGTTGTGGTTTGTCCAGTATTTCGGTCTCATCAAGTTGTAATTTGAATTTGCAATGAATGATTCAGGAAAATGTCTTGAATTGACTGGTGAGATGGAAATGTTGTAATACGCGTGCTTAACTTGACCTCAACTCCCCAGTAGGTCACTTGAGTTGGCCCGGTTGCTGATGTGATAGTTTTCAATGGACACACATTCAGACGTGGCATTAAACGGCTTCATCCTCAGAGTTATTGATGTGTACACTCGGCGCTAATGTCCTCAATCGTGGATTATATTTGGATAAAATTCAATTTTCCATCTGAAATTAAAATCCCTTTCAAGCATTAATTGGCTTGAAATTGATAGCAGGATGTGAAGCGCAAGCTGACGTGAAGTGACTTGCACTCATTTGGTTCACATGTGAACTTTGCGGATGCTCATAAAAGAGAGTCACTCACACGAGATAGAAAAGTGGTGGAGGAAAAAAAAAGGTTTATTAAAGTTTCTGTGAGATTACAGCCTGAATAATGCGAGTGTTTGGCCAAGGGTCTGGCCTAATTAACTGTGATGTGGAGGGGAAAATGGAACTGAGCAGAATACGGCGGGACCGTTTTAACCAACGACAAGGTCGACTGACGCGCAGACGACTAATTACGGCCGCCGTAATGTTGTCATTTTAAATCACTTTAACGTTCCGCTTTTGTTGAGATTTTCTCGTATGATATTTCATCAACAGTTTGTAGATTGTATTCATTATCGTTTTAATGACATTTCCTTTCAGGATATTTAACCAAGCTTAAAAAATGAAGACCCGTCTCTGTCTGTAAAATGTCATTTGCTTAATTAGGACTGAGGGCAAATAATCGTTGAAAGGAGATTTAACATATTTCCAATACAAATCAACTCATTAAGACCATTCGGATGACTAAAATGTTGATTTCCTCCGAGCCGATGCCTTGATCGGGAAAACAATTTGCACTGCTGAGAATTTTTTGCTGAGCGTGTGCATGAAGGTGCAAGAAAAAAAGGTTGAATTGAGCCAAATTTAGATGCTTACGACTTCAGCAACTGAAGATATAGTGCCATGAATTGCAGGCACGGGTGTCAAGCTCATTTTCACCGAGGGCAACATCAGAATAATGGGTGCCCCCAAAGGGCCAGAGCGGAAGAATATATTATATATACCGTAAATTCCGGACTATAAGCCGCTACTTTTTTCCCAAACTTTCAACCCTGCGGCTTATACAGTGATGCGGCCAATTTGTGTAATTTTTCTAACGGCCGCCAGGGGGCGCTCGAGTAGAAAAGGTCAGATTAAGAACGGTGGAATATATGCGGCGAGGAAGACTGCAACTTCTTGTCTTGTGCATAAATTGAATTAGCGTGAACATACCCTCATCATGGAAAATGCAAAAAGAAAGGCATATGACGCATTGCTATTCTGTTGCTAGCGTGTTGTTAGCATGTTGCTACCGTTTTACTGCCGCGTCACAGGCACCGTTTGGGAAGAAAGTTATATTATTATTATTGTTAAGTTATATTATTAAAACTCTCTCTGTGTACCGTCTTTCTTTGTAAATATGTTGACATGTTTTAATGTGGGCACATGCGGCTTATATGCGGGTGCGGCTTGTGTATGTACAAAATAGGTTTTCCTCTAAAAATGTAGTGGGCGCGGCTTATAATCAGGTGCGCTCTATAGTGCGGAAATTACGGTATATTCTTCGGCTCTTCTCTTCCCCAGTCGGGTTTGGCAAAAGACACTGACTGCTTGGCCGTGCGGACCCTTAAGGCAGTGCCCAAGGTGGTGTGGAACTTGAGCGCAGGGGCTGTTAACAGGCAGAATCTGAATCCGGGAGCCTTTCAAATCGAATGCAAACGTGGCTGCGAGAGGTGAGAGGCCAGTGACAAGACAGAAGGATGAGTTTATGATACAAGAAAAAAGCAGGGAGTGCCCATTAAATAAGGAAAGAGGAAATGGACCGGTGGGTGAGTGGTGGACGAGACAAGTGAGTGATAGACAGAAACAGAGCAAGAGATGAGAGAGTGGGAGAAAGATAGTGGCGCCCTCCAAGATAAAAGCAGAGAGGGCAAAATAGAGCTTTCAACAGGGAATGCCGAGACGTACTCATGGCCGTCCGGTCTCCCCAGTGGGAGCACAAAACCAGTGTGTCTAATATGTGGCGCTCATTAAAAGTAGCAAAGTTTTTCAACACGTTTGAACTGACACAGAAATTAGGCGAAAGACGAAAAGAACTTTAGCTCTACCGGTCCTTTTGGCACCCCCAATTCAGAGATATTGGATCGGAAGCCGTTTGAACGGGAAGGCATTAATACTTGTTGGAGTCAAACTGAAAGCAGTGCGGGATTAAAATTTGAACATAACATAAAACGTATCTGCTCGGCTTCCCAAAAAGCAGCCATCCCTAACAAGGCATTTGACGGCTGGTCTCGAAAACACGCAGACGCCTTTGTGTCCCGAGCTGATGCAAAATGCCGTCATTTCCAAGTTTTTTTCATTTTATGAATATATTTGATGATTTCAAACAAGCTGTTTTTTGTCTTTTCCTCTCTTGAGATTTCAAACATGACTTTGCGCTTGGGCAGTAGAATGCCATTTAATGGACATCTGGACATTGGATTTCATGCTTTTTAATGCCATTTTAGACCTTCATTTTCACAAAATCCATTGAATGACTTCTTAATGCTTTTTAATGATAAACGGAAACGAGATACAAACGTAATTCAGCCGAAGAAGAAAATAAATAAAAAAATAATACACAGCTCTTTTCTGACTGACTTCAAAGGTGGCCAGTTGCCTAAAACCAACACCATTTCTTCATTGATTTCCTGACTTGTACCGTAATTTCCGCACTATAGAGCGCACCTGATTATAAGCCGCACCCACTACATTTTTAGAGGAAAACCAATTTTGTACATAAGCCGCACCTGTATATAAGCCGCACGTGCCCACATTAAAACACGTCAACATATTTACAAAGAGAGTTTTCAAAGTTTGAATAACATAACTTAACAATAATAATAATATAACTTTCTTCCCAAACGGTGCCTGTGACGCGGCAGTCTAAATCTGACCTTTTCTACTCGAGCGCCCCCTGGCGGCCGTTAGAAACATTACATAAATTGGCCGCATCACTGTATAAGTCGCAGGGTTGAAAGTTTGGGAAAAAAGTAGCGGCTTATAGTCCGGAATTTACGGTAAATATTTCAGTTGTGGATGAAAATACGTCAAATGTGTGCAGGCTTTCTATATCCAACGACATTGCCGCATGATCTGTCAAGACACCAAGATGGTTGCTGTCACAGTCAGTCGGTTTGGAGAATACATTTTTTTTTTGCTCTACGGGTAAAACAAGTGAGCAATGAGTGCAACATCGAAATGTGTTCCTTTTTGTCTCCAACAGACACAATTTCTCATCCAGCAGCGTTCTCGCCTGTTTTCCCACTCTGGGCAAGGTGGGCATAATAATGAGGGTAGAGCAGGGCAGGATGCCAGCAGTGAAATCAATACCGCCTTGAATAAGATGTAAGCCCAGCAGCTGCTGCAGTGAACCAGATTTGTGTGTTTGTACTTCAGAGGGTGAGTGAGCATGAGGAAGAATGCATCCAAACAATCCTAGGGACAGGGGTGAGTAGAAATAAATGAGGCCCGCATTACCTAATGCTGCCAATTTTCCAACGTTTTATGTGTGATGATGGAAGAGCAAAGAGCCGATTGATTAACTCTGCACGGCTTTGGCTTCTACTTAAGCAGAATAGCCAATGTGTAAGTGTGATGTTGAATTTCGGGGAATAATTTGTTCCGGAAAAAGCGGCTCGTGATTAGTGAGTCAGTCTATCGTGCCGTACTCACAAAATTGATTATTCCCCAATTCATGCTTGAAGAGGGACCAGGCCATTGGTAATGCAGTGATACAGAAGCCACTGAGCTCTCCATAAATTAAGGAGGGTGATCTCAGATGATGAAGGGAACTTTTTATCCACTTCCGAACTAAACTACCGTAATGTCCGCACTATAGAGCGCACCTGATTATAAGTCGCACCCACTAAATTTTTAGAGGAAAACCAATTTTGTACATACACAAGCCGCACCTGTATATAAGCCGCATGTGCCCACATTAAAACATGTAAACATACCGTATTTTCACGACCATTCGGCGCACCGTGTTGTTGGGCACGCCCACCCTTCACTCATTGGCAGACTTCCGCATGCCTGACGTCACTTGCGCCCGCCTTTTCTCTATATACACAGCGTGTCAGCCAGAAGCGCGTTCAGTCAGGCTTTGGAACTCGGCTCATACACTAGACTTTTAATGGCGCCTTATGGTCGTGAAAATACGGTATTTACAAAGAAAGACGGCACACAGAGAGAGTTTTCAAAGTTGTAATAATATAACTTAACAATAATAATAATATAACTTTCTTCCGGTGCCTGTGACGCGGCAGTAAAACGGTAGCAACATGGTAACAACACGCTAGCAACAGAATAGCAACACAGTATAACAGGTCTGGGAAATGCCTTTCTTTTTGCATTTTCCATGATGAGGGTATGTTCACGCTAATTTAATTTATGCACAAGACAAGAAGTTGCAGTCTTCCTCGACGCATATATTCCACCGGTCTTAATCTTACCTTTTCTACTCAAGCGCCCCTGGCGGCCGTTAGATAAATTACATAAATTGGCCGCATCACTGTATAAGCCGCAGGGTTGAAAGTTTGGGAAAAAAGTAGCGGCATATAGTCCGGAATTGACGGTAGTTTGAGGTAGTACCTGAGAATTTAATTGCAAACATCACCCTTCTCAGGCTGTCATATTACAAGATTAAGACATACCGTAATTTCCGGTCTATAGAACGCACCTGATTATAGATAAGATACACCCACGTCATTTTTAAAGGAAAAAACATTTTGGTAGTTTTTGTATATACCACGATTCCATTAAAAAAAAAAAACAGCTGGCTGACAAAGCAAAAAGTCACAGATTTACTCTATTTCTGGGCGGTCAGCATCCCTGCATCCCTATTGAACATTTCCGCTCATGTGCTGAGCGGCAACAGAATCACATCTCCTCATTCCGACACAAAACAAGACTAAAATTTACTAAAACGACCTCGACATGCAGCACAAAGTGGAACAAAGAATCTTGATTCACATTGCTGTATATCAAATGTCTTTTTCCAAAATACTTTAGCTGTAAACCTTTTTTTAAAAATATATTTTTATTATAAAAGCCCCATATAAAAATGACATATTATTATTACTACCAGCAGTAGTAGCCGCAACAGTCAAGGGCCATTCAACTGGTCAAAGTTTTTGAAACTAAGCTGCTCCTCGTTGTATATCGGTCGCAGGCCACTCTTAAACAAACAGTGGGCAGCAAATGGCCCCCAGGCAACAATTTGGACACCCCTAGGTTATGCAAAAGTTTGGTTGGGGACTGACATAAAAAAAAAAAACTGCTCGGGGAAGGATGTTGCATGACACATGGTTGTTGAGCAAGCTTTTATGTTGTTTTCGAGCAACATGTCCACTTTCCCAAGGACAATAAACTGTTGGTATGAATTCAGCATACCATTCTGCTTCAGAATTATTATTCCATAGTGAGTATAAAGTACGCTTGTATCGCCTCGCTTCAGTGTCATGCAAGCTTATTAGTACTGATAAATAAGCAGCAGCAGTGGCAAGATTAAAAAGCCTCGTATACATCCATTTAACACTTTTTTATTTGAATTTGCCCCACCACGCACATTGCTCGGAAAACAAAAATAAACCTTTGTAGAGGAAACGAGTAAATCACAGCAATGACCGTTTCTGTGCATTCTGTGCCATGAAATAACGTGGGAGTTCCTTTGCCAGTGTTCATTTCCATTCAAGACCTGGTGGAGTTTTGAATTCTGACTATTTTATTACTTTCTATTTATTTAGGAAAATTCCATTTGATGCTATTGGTACACTTTCATTATTTGGATGAGTAGCAGATGGTAAAGTCAATCCAAGCACCTCCAAAATTGAAGAGCTCTTGAGATTTAATTGCCTGCATGTGCTTTTTTTTTTTTTAAATGGAGTGTTGTTGAAACTGTAAAGTCCTTATTTGCGATGAAATGACATCATAAACCTCTTTGAAAAAACCTTTTCAATGAGAGTATTTTGCCCCCAAGTCAGCCTCTCAATCGCTTGATTTATATTAAATTTGACTACCTGAAATCAAATATTACCTTTAACTTGGAGCCAAAAAATAGAGGGACAAAATCCCCCCCCATAAATGTAGCTGTCCGCAGCCTCTTCGTGCATCTCTTAATCAGCATCCCGAGGCATTCCCAGGCTAGCGTAGAGACGTTATCTCTACACTGTGACCCGAGTATCCCGAAAGCCCGTTGCGACTTGGTTACGCTGCCGGGAGCGAATACACACTCAACAACACAACTCCATTTGTGACGCCCAAAGCACGATAAAAGTAACGGCTCGAGAATCATTTCAGTATGCTGGCTTCAATGTAAAAAAAAAATCCATTACAATGCTCTGATGAGGGGTTTGCGTTCAGGTTGTTTCGTTGAGAGGAACACAAGAAGTATAAGCATTCATGTGGTATTGCAATTATTGCGCTCTTCTTTTTTGCGTTTAGGCACCGTTGTAGCCGCTGAGTGCTATTTTATCTTTTATTATTCACAAGATAATTGGGGCCTCGTCAGACATCTTTTTGGTACAATGAATACATTTTCTCCTTAGGGACGTGCTGGGACCAACATTCGGCACGGAGATAGTCGTCGGCGGGCCGTCACTTGCAGAAACAAATCTGTTTGACAGGTGGGTTTGTTGGGGGTCGATGAGCTGCTGCTCTTGGCCAGCGATGGCTTGGAAATACACCGGCCAACTGGGCAAATTAATTAAATTTTTTTTCTTCAAAAATTGCCAATGGCTACCACACCTTTGCCAAATTTTATTATTATTATTATTATTATTATTATTATTATTATTATTACCGTAAATTCCGGACTATAAGCCGCTACTTTTTCCCCAAACTTTCAACCCTGCGGCTTATTCAGTGATGCGGCCAATTTATGTATTTTTTCTAACGGCCGCCAGGGGGCGCTCGAGTAGAAAAGGTAAGATTAAGACCGGTCTTTGTGACACTGTTTAATTCCGACACTGAGGACGGTGACTTCGATGGCTTCAGTTCACAGGAGGAAGATGAAGACGGCTCACAGTGATTTCTCCAAGTACCGGTATGTTCTTTTAGCAGACCTGTTATACTGTGTTGCTATTCTGTTGCTAGCGTGTTGTTACCATGTTGCTACCGTTTTACTGCCGCGTCACAGGCACCGTTTGGGAAGAAAGTTATATTATTATTATTGTTAAGTTATATGATTAAAACTTTGAAAACTCTCTCTGTGTACCGTCATTCTTTGTAAATCTGTTGACATGTTTTAATGTGGGTACATGCGGCTTATATACAGGTGCGGCTTGTGTGTGTACAACATTGGTTTTCCTCTAAAAATGTAGTGGGTGCGGCTTATAATCAGGTGCGCTCTATAGTGCGGAAATTGTACGGTATTATTATTATTATTATTATTTTATTTTTGTTTGTTGGTTTGTTTTTTCATTTTCGCTTTATCCCCAGAAGGTTCGTGGGGGCGTGCGCTGGAGCCTACCGCAGCTGTCTTCGGGCAGTCGGCGGCGGACACCCTGAATCGGTTGCCAGCCAATCGCAGGGCACACAGAGACGAACAACCATCCACGCTCACACTCACACCTAGGGACAATTTCGAGTGTTGCATTATAATGCCTTGCATGTTTTGGGAATGTGGGAGGAAACCGGAGTACCCGGAGAAAACCCGCGCAGGCGGCTATGCTCAAAAGAGTGCACATATTTGAAGATATTAGGCATAGAAATTAACACCATTGAATGATCAAATATGAATTCATAAAATGTCCACCACTTCCAACCTAGCCTACAATGGAAGACCACTAATGTAATTAGACCCCACATATTACTTGTGGCACAGTCTAATACATGATCAAAAAGAAACTAATGTCATACAATTCAAACGACGTGTTTTGATGTGCTTTCACACGTCTCGCGACTTTATTTTGGATCGATTGTATGGCAAGCTCTGCCTTCAACCACATCTCCCATTAGGGATAACGGCGTAATGCAAGCATGAAGGGAAACTATTTTAGTGTCTTGAAGATTGTCAGCACTGAAATAGACTAACTCTCTGCCTTCCACATAGATTTATTCCTCAGACAATTTGGATTTTAGGCCTGTGGCTGAGGCACATTATCATTTTTCCAGCTATTTGGGATGATTCTGCTGCTCTCATTAGCACTCCGCTGCGATTTATTCTACCGTTGTATCTTAAAGCGTCGGGGAAGCTGGGAATACCTCTAAATCGGGGATACAAACAACAGAGTTGAGACGGCGCTTCTTGCGCTTGTTTATTATTTACCTCAGTGAAAACAGCTCGTGGTTCCATATAAGCTCCACCCCCCCTTGTTCATTGATAGATGTACAAATAGCACAAGATTGGTTCACGTCTTGCAGAATAAATCAATGAACATGTTCCGCCTACATTTTGCACAGCCATCTGCATATTGTGCCACATGTTGCGCAATCATGGGGCAAATTTTAAGGACGTGCATTTATTTGACGGATATTACTGGACATCCGTCATTGCTTTCAAGTTTATTCTCCGATGTCTGAGCAAGTTTGTACTTCCCAAAGGTTGTGTGAACAAAGCATCCACACACCTGACTGAAATATTCTACAACAGCGCCTAAGGTGAGGGCCGACGCGCTCAAAACCGCAGATGGGGATTCCTCGCGCATTGTTGGCAGAGTCAGAGATGGGTATAAAGGAATAGATCTCGGAAGACGACTAAATCGCCTGGTAACACTTTTCTTGAGGGAGGGTTCTCTCCACGTATGGTCCCCAAAACATGACTTCATTCAATACTGGTGTAAGATAAGATAAGAAAACCTTTATTTGTCTCACAGTGGAGAAATTCCCAATTTACAGCAGCAAAATGATCAAAGGGAGAAGTCGAAGAACAAAATGTATGCCGTAGATCGGCTCAATTTATTCATTCATTCATCTTCCGAACTGCTTAATCCTCACTAGGGTCGCGGGGGGTGCTGGAGCCTATCCCAGCCGTCTCCGGGCAGTAGGCGGGGCACACCCTGAATCGGTTGCCAGCCAATCGCAGGGCACACGGAGACGAACAACCATCCACGCCCACACTCATACCTAGGGACAATTTAGAGTGATCAATCGGCCTGCCATGCATGTCTTTGGAATGTGGGAGGCAACCGGAGCACCCGGAGAAAACCCACGCAGGCCCGGGGAGAACATGCAAACTCCACACAGGGAGGCCGGAGCTGGAATCGAACCCGGTACCTCTGCACTGTGAAGCCGACGTGCTAACCACTGGGCCCCAGCTCAATTTAGATTCTGCTTATTGTTACTGTAGAAAAAGAGTGAAAGGGGTTTTTCATAGCCTATGCATTTTTAAGAAAGGAAAGCAACCCCCTTTTGCCTTCTATTGACTGTTGCGTAGCAATAAACTACTCCACTAGCTTCTGCTTGTTCAGAACTGAAGGCTAAGATTTTCTTCAGGCAACCTCGCAAACATCATCAGTCTTCAAAGTCCTTCAAAGTCCTACACAGTTGCTTGCCAGAAAGTGAGCAGTGCTCTTCAGATGTCACATGACCAGAAGAAGAAACGTGTTGGTGCAGGATGATGCCATATCTGTCAACATATTTAAGAATCCAAGTGGTTAGGTTTTCAAATATTGTTGTCTGTTCCGAGTTTTGGGGGAAACGTCTCGTGCTAAACTCCACTTTTCTGGAATAGCCTTCAAATGCATGTGAAAGTTAAAGAAAATATATCCTTGCCTGTTTTAAAAACCCCTCATGAATTCATTTTTGTCATGATTCTGGTTTTGTGTCTCCAGCAGGTGGCAGAGGAGGGCTTCCCCTTCAGCATGCTTACCTGCTGCACATTTCAATTAGCCATTTATTTAAGCACTGCAAAACTACCTGGTCACTGTCGGATTGTCATGCTTGCTCGCTGTTGTGCTTCAAGTGTTATTTTCTAGACCTCTCGATACTCGCTCTCCTTTTGTTCATAGATCCTTGAGTGGAAGTATTTTTGTCATTCAATTATTGCTCCTGAGCATTATTTTCGTGTTTTCCTGGCACCTGGTGACCAGCGATTTCATTAATATTTTTGTTTTCGTATTTTGTCTGAGCCTGCATTTTTGGAATCCAAAAATATTATTTGGTTTGGTCCGAGCCTGACCATTTTAAACTAATTCCCTTGGTATTGTGCAATATTTGATGTATGTGTCAAATTGAAGACTTTAACTTTTCCCCAAATGATGGCTAGTGTAGTTGTTTTGGTTCTTTAGTTGATAAGTGACAACGGTTGGTGCCAATGATCGAGCCGAGACTGATTTCAATGATGTCTTGAACAAAAAGCAATGTCATCGCGGGCCAAGTGATTTACGACGCGCTCGAGATCTTTCAACGGGAGTGTCGCCAGATGATCTGTCTCTTTCTACTTCTCTCGCTCTGCCCACAAAGTGTGGTGAATTTCGATCTGTTTCATTCAGAGGTGTTTTTTTTTTGTAAATATAAATAAATATAATAGAGTAAATATAAAATAGTAAATATAAATATACATTCTATTCTGAAGGTGTGTGGATACTTTGCTAAGCATACCGTATTTTCACGACCATTCGGCGCACCGTGTTGTTGGGCACGCCCACCCTTCACTCATTGGCAGGCTTCCGCATGCCTGACGTCACTCACGCCCGCCTTTTCTCTATATAAACAGCGTGTCGGCCAGAAGCGCGCTCGGTCAGGCTTTGGAACTCGGCTCATACACTAGACTTTTAATGGCGCCTTATAGTCGTGAAAATACGGTATATGCGACCGTTGACAGCACAAAGTGTGATAATTGCTCAAACTTTAAAAAGAACCACTGAAGCCCAACACCAGTTTCCAATTTGGACGACACGTGGGCCTTTCAAAACATATGAGAAGCAACTGAACCTCGAAGTTCGTGGTAATCATTAAATACAAGTGAATGCAGATAACATTGTATTTTTAAGCTTTTGCAAAATTTGACATGTTGAAACCACGAGAGGATTTACCCTCAAGCTCACCAGAGCTCTCTTGTGTGGGCTCGCACAAGTGTGATTTTTGAAGGTGCATTTCTTCAAGTGAAAAACCCCAAATGTCACTCATTCAAGTTAACGTGACTCCAAACAATAACAAAATTCCCAGCTGAAAAACAATTCATGGATCAGATCACAATCACACTCTGTGAGTTCGGCATGCCTGCCCACAAATCACGGCACTCCCCCAACCGCCGGCTGTGGAGTGAAGCGATTTCAAATTCCCAGTCATTGTGTAGTGGGTGTGCTCGACTCTCAGCTAAGCCTTCAAAAAGTCCATCAGGATGGGAAGCTGGTCCAGGCTGCTGCAGTTATTAATACAGTTCTTGCAGGCAATCCAAATTGCCACCTTGGCAGAAATGGACAGGAAATTGACCAGAGAATGTGGACCAGCGGCAATTCTAGGATCAGTTTAGTGGGGGCTGACACTTATGGCCCCAGAGCACATATGAGGGTGTTGGGGGTTTAATCTTTTTTTTTTTTTTTTAACCCCTGAAAAACCTGCACGGACGAACACACACACACACACACACACAAAATAGAAGTTTCAGGGATAATGAGTTGTACCTTTGCTTTAATATGAACACATTCAATACATGCCGAAATTGTGTGTGTTGTCCCCTCACTGCAATTCAAAAAAAGACAGCTATACCTTTCACTTCATTTCGGAATTACCGTAAATTCCGGACTATAAGCCGCGACTTTTTTCCAAAACTTTCAACCCTGCGGCTTATACAGTGATGCGGCCAATTTGTGTAATTTTTCTAACGGCCGCCAGGGGCGCTCAAGTAGAAAAGGTAAGATTAAGATTGGTGGAATATATGCGTCGAGGAAGACTGCAACTTCTTGTCTTATGCATCAATTAAATTAGCGTGAACATACCCTCATCATGGAAAATGCAAAAAGAAAGGCATGTGACGCATTGCTATTCTGTTGCTAGCGTGTTGTTACCATGTTGCCACCATTTTACCGTCTTTCTTTGTAAATATGTTGACATGTTTGAATGTGGGCACATGCGGCTTATATACAGGTGCGGCTTGTGTATGTACAAAATTGGTTTTCCTCTAAAAATGTAGTGGGTGCGGCTTATAATCAGGTGCGCTCTATAGTGCGGAAATTACGGTAATCTACTGGCCATTAGCAATGAACTTGGAAAAAAAACCTTTTGAAATTCAGCAAATGCTGCATACGTTTCTGTTTGTGTATGTGCGCATGATGCTCGGTTGGAGGTCTCCATGGGAATCACCCCAGGCCAAGTTAAGCCTGCAAACCAGACTTCTGCATTATGCATTACACGCTGGCTTATGCCCCTCTCTTTCTTTTCGTATCTACATTGCTCTTTTTTCTCTTTTAATCCCGTTTCCCCTCAATGCTTTGTCTGTCCTCTTGCTTATTCCTTTACCCCCATGACTCATTTTCTTTTATTTTCTCCCAATGTTTCTTTTATTGAAACCATGATACCAATTTTATCACCACCAAATAACAGTTACAATCAGCTGCACTTTAAAAGAAGACACACACACACACACACACACACAACTCATGGTATTTGAAGGAAAGGGACATTTCTTGGAACTGATCTGAGAGTCATATTAGAATAAAAACATCAGATAGAATTACAGACTATACCAATTTAACATACTGCTCACATTCTTTCATAATCAACTTTTGTTAGGTATGCTTTGTCTGTTTTTTGCTTGTTTGTTGTCGTATTTATTTGTATTGTTATTTTTATATGTTTCTGTCTTTGTGTTCAAAGTAAATATTCATTCATTCATATAATAATAACATTCTGCGATTGCCCTCTTCTGTCAAAAATGCCTTTCTGAAGTACCTTCTTTTCATGTACTGCTCATTGCGGTTTCCAGGAAGTGAGACAGAAATGCCTAGAATTGCGATACCGATAACAATGAAAGATCTGGAAATGGCGACCAGGATAAATGGCCAGGATTAAAAAAAAAAAAATGATGTAGTGCGCAAGTTCACAAAGGAATAACAGTATACCTATAACAGATGGACACGGCACCCTATAATTGGCCAATTTGTTGTCTAAAACCTGTGCTATAACGGATTAACATCGAAAGCTGTTGACAGCCAAAAACGTTCTGCTTCATACTTTACGACAAAAAAACACAATCTATCATCCAATTGATACTGCTTGCAGTAGCACAAAACTTTGTTTAGCCTTCAGATCCTGTGGCAAACACAAATGAAAATGATCTTTTTTTTCAATAAAGAAAACCAAGAGCCACTTTCACTGCACGGCCACACAATTGGCTCATCAGAGGCCCAACAAGACATCCATCCATCCATCCATCCATCCATTGGTAACAGCCACACAACAACCGGAGCCTTTAGGACAGGGGTCTCAAACTCAATTTACCTGGGGGCCACTGGGGGCAGAGTCTGGGTGAGGCTGGGCCGCATCAGGGTTTCCACAAGAAAAGCGCTGATAAATCATTCCAATGTTCTCAAATATCTTTATTTTTAACACAAAATAATCAATTAAATCAAATAATTTGAAAAAGAAGCCACCCCGTCCTTCTCCATGAAGTCTTTTACTTCTGCTCTCAACTCCAAAAATCTCTTCAATACGTTTCCCCTTCTGAGCTAACGTACCTCAGTGAAGTAGAGCACATCCCCATATTCAGATTTTATTTCCTGTAAAAAATGGGCGGGGCGGAATAGGGTCAATACCTCACCGTGATTGGTTCGTTCAGCTCCGCACACAACAAGAGTCATTCATATCAATCTTGCGGGCCGCACTAATATTAATCTTTTATATTAAGACGGGGGCCGCAAATTATCATCCTGGGGGCCGCAGTTGGCCCGCGGGCCGCACGTTTGAGACCCCTGCTTTAGGACGTCCAGGCAGATCGTATCCATCCCTGGGGGGCCCTACCACAGAGCACATTTCTAACCACCAGAAATAGGACAGACCACCTCAGAGTTCCAAGACTCTCTTTCCTCCATTCTCAAATTGTTTAATACCATACTATGTTTGCCCTGCATATCATTCAAAAGCCCCAAATAAATAGGCCTGCTCAGTCATCCGTATGATGCAGCGCAGTATAGGGGAGTTCATTCTGCTTTCTGCCAAGCAAGTGCGCCATCCGTAACCAAAAAGCCACTTGACCAAGCAACCGTGTGTGTTTGCAATGCTATTAACAACGTCCAATATATCCAGGTTATTTAGTAGGCCTCCTTCCTCAAACACTTGCAATGAATCGTCAATGGTTCTTGTTGAACATCAGCAGCTGGCCGATATCCATCGCATCTGTACTTTCATACTTGGCCAAGGAGAAGTACTTGCAGTCATGCATAACTTGTTCAATTTTCCATATTCAAATGGAACGGTCAGGATCTTAAAAAGAGCACGAAGTGATCTGGGGATATCGATATGATCTGGGGACCTGGTGAGGTGTACCGAGGTGTACCGGGCATGTCCCACTGGCAGGAGACCCCGGGGACGACCTAGGACACGCTGGAGGGACTATGTTACCCAGCTGGCCTGGGAACGCCTCGGGATCCTCCAGGAAGAGCTCGAAGAAGTGGCTGGGGAGAGGGAAGTCTGGGCTTCCCTCCTAAAGCTGCTGCCCCCGCGACCCGACCCCGGATAAGGCGGTAGAAAATGGATGGATGGATGGATGATCTGGGGACTTCTGGACAGACGGGTTGTTCGGAGTTCAAGGCAGGGCGCTGTTTATGTCGGATGCTGTGTGCATGCCTTGTTCCTTTCTTTCTGCTGACTTTGGAGTGTTTTACTCATATTGTTGCATCTTTCTCATTCCTACCGAGAACGCATAACACAGCAACACCTATCTGCAGTCTGATAAACGTGCAGAAAAGAGCAGCAGCGTAGACAAAGCGTGACGACTCGCCGGCTCAATTAATTAGCGCACACCGCTGTGCCGCAATCTTGCTAAGTTGCAGGATGTTAAAGGCATGATAAACCGCGAGGGCTGTCTTACGCGTGGGGCATAACCCGCAGAGCTGTGGAAAACATAACAGGACACATTAGCAATTAATCTGGAGCAGGTAATAGGAATTTAAATAAATTGCGTTTCCCCCCCCATCGAGAAATTACCCGAGAAAAGGACTGAACGCAACACGTGCCACAAAGCTATTTGCTCATCCTCTCCCCCTCCCACCTCCATTCGATTACAGCCTACGTTGTTACCGTGCGACTTGCAGCATCGAATCAAATGTAATTAGGAATCACCTTGGTTGGAAACTAATCCGACGAATAAAAGCTGAGCCCAGCAACCCGGATCTCACTCAGGAGCAGCACATGACTCAGCGCTTTGACCCAAGAGCGGCTCTCTGCGCATCGACACAACTTTCTTTCCATGTTAACATCTTGCCTGGGAAGTGTTCCGATTAATTCGCCTAAGCTTATCTCCACGCGCAGCACTCTCCCTCCTGACGTCACGATCGACTTCAGAATGAATCTCCCTCTTCGGCGCTAATGAGTTGATTTCTAGGAATCTCCCGTGAAAAATTCTCAGTCACAAGTATATCAAAGTACAAACGGAGAGCAGTTGTCTCCATCCATGCTAGGTACAGAAAAAGGCCAAACTTTTAGGACTTGAGAAGCGACAATTTTCTCTTTCATGTAAAGTTTTGGTTTCCAGCAAAAATTCCACTTCCTACCACGGGGAAGAAATCTGCGTTTCGTGAAAGTGCTGTACATGAAACATTTCGATCCTAAAATATAAATATGTAATGTACAACTCATTGTATCTGCAGATCCTCACCCCGGCTAGTTCTTTGTATTGAAAGTAAAACACACCGTGCAAACAGACAAACTCTGCAGGCCTTTTGGAGCCGCTGCCTGAGACGAAGCCGGTTTTAGATTTTCACTCAAGTTTGCCTTCTTTTAGCTCAAGGGAGAAAAATAAATAATGTCCTCCTGTACTGAAAAAAAAAAATCGATCCCAGTTTCACGGGTTATTATTTGGAAACTTTTCAACATGACTCAAAAGTACTTGAATAAATTCTTTGTGTTTTGTTAGCATACCGGCTGAAGAAAGATAATACAGAGAATTCGAAATGATATGTTCTTCCATGGGGCGGCCCGGTGATCGGGCTGGTTAACACGTCGGCCTCACAGTGCAGAAGTGCAGGGTTCAAATTCGGCTCCGGCCTTCCTGTGTGGAGTTTGCATGTTCTCCGCGTGCCTGCGTGGGTTTTCTCCGGGTGCTTCGGTTTCCTCCCACATTCCAAACACACGTATGGTAGGTTGACTGAACACTCTAAAGATTACCCAAGGTGTGATCGTGAGCATGGATGGTTGTTCGTCTCTGTGTCCTGCCCGGCTGGGCTTACTACCCAAAGACGGTTGGGGTAGGCTAAGCGAATCAGAAATTAGATGGATGGATGGATGGATGGATGGATGATCTTCCATGTTGGCTTCTTGTAGATTCACTCTACAGAATGACTTTGTGTAAAGTAGTAAATTGTTCTTTTGATCTGCCGCTGTTGCAGATGGATCTATACCACAGGTCTCAAACTCGAGGCCCGGGGGCCAGATCTGGCCCGCCACATCATTTTATGTGGCCCGCGAAGGCAGATCATGTGTGTCTCAACTTTCATGATCCTTTCCATAATCTGTATCGAAATGTCAAATTGTCATTTGTACTAAATTAACATTGAGATTTGGCAATAACTTTCTGACACCGTTTACGCTAACTTGAACAATATGAGAAAAAAAAACAACAAACAAATTGTTGGCTGGTTTCAAAATTATTGTGTTTGTGTTTGGACAATAATACTATGTGATGATTAAACATGAATTCGGCCCTCCAAGGGAAGACGTAACTGCAAAAGTGGCCCGCGACCAAGATTTGTTTGACACTCCTGATCTATACGAACTGGATGTTGCAATCGGGATAAGCAGGCATATTAACAGCTAGCTAGCTAGCAGGCAAGTCAGACAGACAGACAGATAGATAGATAGATGGATGGATAGATGGTGTACACACACAATATCCTAATAAATGCAGCACATAATGACACAACTATTTACGAGCAAAAAGGCTGAGCTGTGTTTCAAAGACCAGTATTAGAGTAGTGAATGAGCCCCACTTTTTTTCTTCGCTCGACCTTGAATCCGCTGAGAAATAGAAATGCTATTACGTACTGCTAATATGTCCAACTTCAATGTATGTGATTGAAACTCAGTTACAGACGGTTTGAGTCCAGATCTTGGGTGACATACGTGTCATATAGGGTTTTTTTTTTGTCTCTGACTTTGAAATCCGGCTTCCCCTCAGAGAAGACAAGCGACGGGGTGAGGGGCGGCTGGGGAATATGTTTCTTCAATATTTTATTACTGGTAATTAAATGTGTTTGAATGCCGATTCATATCGTATGCTCATATTGTTCGACGATGGAAACAGTGAAGCGTTTCAAATATGAACAGGGAAGATAAAAGTGGTTTCTCAATTCGTCATGGCTGATAAGGCTGAGTGTGGCGTGCCAGCAACAGATCAGCTTTCTCTCTCTTCTCTTTTTTTCCCTCTTCTCCGCTTCCATCGTTCATCTCCCATCATCTCTTATCTACCCGAGCTCACCTCCACCCACCTCTACGTGCGCTGTGTGAAAATATACAGGCATTTTATGCACGCTTTTTCCCCTTAACCCTTACCCCCGGTGAGATTATGTGTCCTCAAGCCTGTAAACTGTGCATGTGCGGACTTGTGCTTGAGCACCGAGTATCCGTTTTTACTTTTTGCCATGTTTGTTTCTTTTGACTGCCGCGAGCATTTCCTTTTTTCTGTATATACCAGAAATTGTTTTGGCAGCTCCTTTCCCCTCTCCCCTCTCTGCACCTTTCCCACTCTCGTCTATTCTTTTCTTCTTGCATTTGCTTTTGCTCCCTGTTTCTCATTTCCAAACCTGTCTGTCTGTCTGTCCTTTTCACTCCAGGGCGGAGGATCTCAATAGTCTTCGGGAGACCGACCCACCATCACTCGTAATCACCCAAATCAAGGAAAATGCCAACATTTGAGATCTTGATATTGTTTTTGAACACATTGGGTGCTATTTTGGCTTTGTTTCATCAAGTCTGCCACTTGGATGACTTCTTTTAATGTTCCATAAAGTACCGTAACTTCTTTTGCCAGAGTTCCAAGTTGCATTCAGTTTGGTGTGTTTGTGAGTATTCTCCTCATTCATTCATTCATTCATTCATCTTCCGAAGCGCTTGATCCTCACTAGGGTCGCGGGGGGGTGCTGGAGCCTATCCCAGCTGTCTCCGGGCAGTAGGCGGGGGACACCCTGAATCGGTTTCCAGCCAATCGCAGGGCACACAGAGACGAACAACCATCCACGCCCACACTCGTACCTAGGGACAATCTAGAGTGCTCCCCATCAGCCTGCCATGCATGTTTTTGGAATGTGGGAGGAAGCCGGATGTCTGTAAAGATGTCGATCTACAATGCAAAATGATCACGATCTGAAACAGAAGATGTGGCCTGTTGTTGGATGTCAACCAACAGGTCTTCAATTCACCCACTTAACGGTGTCATTTGACACAGGCCTCGTCTTCAATGTATGAGCTGTGGTTTAATCCAACACCTCTCTCACCTAATCAAAAGCTGCAGGTAAGATAAGCACCTTGAAGCATGGTCTTTTTTTTTTCGCAGTCCTAGTCCGGAAACCCATTCAAAACAGGTCACGACCCACTTTTTGGTCGCGATCCACCTCAAATGGTGGATCGCAGAATTGCTGCGGGTTGAAAAATGTTCCTTTCTTGTCAAGAGTATTTTATTTGTTGGTCTTGGTCCCCCTATTTCCCTTCGACCAACATGGGTTGGAAAGTATTTGTATTTGTCTCTGTTCTCATTCAACAAGGTTTTGACCTTAATTTCTTTCTTTGTTTTCATGTCCTCCTCTCCCCGCCAGCCTCTTACCTCTTTGGTTTGGTTTTGCACGTCCTCGGTGTTGTGTAATATTTAAATTCGGTTGCCACTTCAAAGTGCCCTGGTAGCTGATTGAAGATCGTTAAAGGAAGAAAACAAGCAAGGGGAATTCATAAATGGTTGCCACGTTCATTAGGAAGGAGTCCTGAAGACAACGCATGTGAGGGAGACATGGGTTGGTGTGGGGTCAGGGTTCGAAGGCTTTTCGAGGGTATTTCTGTGACCCAAATATGGATGAACTGTTTCTCTCTGTTTGTTTTTCTCAGTGTGCCTCATCTCTGCATTGTCCTAGTTTAATGCATTGTCCGGATACACATTTTCCTGCGTACATGTGCGTGAGTTTCCATCCTTCAGATGCTGAATGCTAAAAGGTCAATACTCGCTACCGTAGATCTTGAAAAACCGACAAAAGTACCTGGGGCTGTCGTGTTTCAATGCAAAGACTCAACGTCAAGTCATTTTAGAATGAGAAGGCGTAAGGCATAGGTGTCAAACTCAGGTCCTGGAGGTCCGCTGCCCTGCATGTTTTCCAAGTCTCCCTGTTGCAACACACCTGATTCAAATGATCAGATCATCAGCAAGCTCTGCGGAAGCCTGACATTGAACCTGTTCATTTGAATCAGGTGTCAGGGACCATCCACTGCAATTCATTAGGACTGGTTGCCTTGAATTAGCCAGAGTGTTCCATCAGCCTGCCATGCATGTTTTCGCAGGGCACACAGAGACGAACAACCATCTATCTGCACTCACACTCACACCTAGGGAATGTGGCCTGCCAGCATTCTTTTGGAATATGGGAGGAGTACCCAGAGAAAACCCACGCAGGCCCGGGGAGAACATGCAAACTCCACACAGGGAGGCCGGAGCTGGAATTGAACCCGGTACCTCTGCACAGTGAGGTCGACGCGCTAACCACTGCACCACCGGGCCGCCTGCCTTTAATTAATAAAGTCAAATAACGTTTCCTTGGTGAATCGGGGTCAACTTGACGGAAACATGCTTATTGTAGGTAACTTTAACATCGAAAATTGGTGTCTTTTCCTGAAACGAGTCACTAGGGATATGCTTTAATTTTGTTCAATTTCTCTGTAAACACAAGGAGGAAAAGTCTTTCGATTATTACGTTTTTGTGTCCAGTCATTTGGGCAGCAATGAATATCTCTTTCACAAAAAAACAAAATTAACGTTTATCGTTTGGAATCAATTCCACTGTGGCAGTTTTATAGACCTTGTTCCATAGAAATAAAAATTGTCCCTTGGTTTTAATGCTCCCTGTGTGTGTGTTTGTGAGTGTGTGTGTCCTGCATCTTCCCCTGCAGTGTTCACCTGCTCTTGACTGTGCCATCCTTCAGCTGTGTCTCGTAATCGCCTCTTGCCTCTTGTGCAGAACGTAAGCTTGGTTCTCCTTCCTCCTCGTCAGCCATTCGTTGTACCTCGCCGTCATGTTCCAGCACCCTTCTACAAGTCACTGACTCCCCTAAGCCTCGACCCTGATTGTTTTTTGAGCTTGTCTCTTTGCCTCACGTTTTTGATACGGTTGCCTTCGCTGACTGTGTACCAAACAAAACCTGTTGCCGAACAGTGTTTTTATTTTATTTTGTTTATTCTTCACTATTGTTATTTTTTTTTTCTAAACCTTTTGTTCCACTGTAAACTGTTGCGTTTGGGCGCTCTGCCATGTTTTACGACAGTGACGTACCCTACCTCTTGACGAAGGTCAACCGGGATAGGCTCCAAATCACCCGTGACTGTAACGAGGAAAAACTGTAAGGATGGATTGGCGAAAGGAAATACATGCTTATTGTCGTAATGACTTTGGGTATACTCATTTATGTTGAGCAACTAACCTGCCTCTAACCGTCATTTGGGACATAATGAACGGTAGCACTCACATGGAGGCCATGTTTTTCTATCTCAAAACAACGTTTAATGCCTGATTGTTTGACAGTGCGTGAATACATTATCGCTATTTTGAAAGCAGGAATACTTTCATCATTGTAGCCTGCCGAAATAGAAACAGGACTCATGTCAGATGTGATTCGCTGCCCGTCCACGCTATGATGGGATTCACAAGGTCAGAGATGGAGAAACATCAAGCAAAGCTCCAATACATGCATGCATACTGTTGGAATTGGCCAGCATTGCCTGATGCTTTCTCAGATCTCCACCCAATGTATTTTAAAATCTCAGGGCAATTCGGACCACATCATCATGATTAATAAAGCATCTAACATGTTTGGCGAAAAGGGAACACAAAGTACACTGTGACCGGCTTATGTGTTGAGGATGGCGAAAAATGCTTTCCTGCCAATTCCACATACTGCAGGACGTATTACTCTGCAACTGGCTGGTTATTCGGCTAAAATTTGTATTTGCTTCGGCTCAGGGACATGCAAGGGACATTAGATGGCCGGGGTGAATGACATTTTCAATTTCCAACATAAGTTGATTTTTTTTCAACCTAACTCTGGCCGACGGACATTTGATTACCGTATTTTCACGACCATAAGGCGCCATTAAAAGTCTTAAATTTTCTCCAAAATGGACAGGACGCCTTATAATGCGGAGCGTCTAGTGTATGAGCCGAGTTCCAAAGCCTGACTGAGCGCGCTTCTGTCCGACACGCTGTTTATATAGAGAAAAGGCGGCCGTGAGTGACGACAGGCATGCGGAAGTCCGCCAATGAGTGAAGGGTGGGCGTGTAAATGGACGCTAAAGGCACGTCCCTAGCTTGTACCATTCGGCGAGCGTGGAAGAGGTGAAGAGAAAAACGTGAGTACATTGTAAAATGGCTAAATAAAGTACAACCGAACTCAGTTTTGCTTCCCTTGCCTTTTTAAAAACGTGTTTTTAGCGTGCGTGCATGCATGCCGTATGTTTAAGCTGGCGTATGTTTTACCACGCCTGGCTGCGCCCAATAATGCAGTGCGTTTTGTGTACGTGTCAAACACAGAAATAGCACCCGTTACTGAGACTGCGCCCAACAATACGGTGCGTCGAATGGTCGTGAAAATACGGTACTTGCAACAACTACCCAATTTGGGGATGGAACTTGCGACACCAGCTGGGAGCACAGCGCAGTACCCGCTAAGCTAAACCTCAGTGCCGCCGATTTGGCTTAGAACGGACGGGAAGTGAGCTTTTAACCTGACATTCGTGATACGAAACGCCCAATACAGTATTTCCATCTTCGAGGGTGTGGACGGACCTTTCTCAAAGTATATGACCCCTCTCTCCCAGCAGAATGCCTCTTGATTAGGCCCATTAATCTATTATTGATATTTCCCATCGACAACACGTCGACGCTTACAATAGCTGTGTGCCAGACATGCTAACCACCGTGCTTCTCGGAAATGTAAAAAGAAACGTTGATATCACCTTTGTTTTCATTCCCAACATAGCTATATATCATGGCGACTTTTAAGCGAACTTGCTTACAGTACACAGTCATGTAACAGTTCCTTGTACTATTTTGAAAATCATCAATCCTGGTACACAGGCTTCGGGGACTGAGAGATGCCCTTCCCAAAATTGAGCAAGGTCATTTGAAAAACAGTCATGGAGTAAAACACACGCATCATCATTTATTTTCTCTGGCACGCTTGGGTCTTATATTAAAAATGTCCTTAATCCATTTACATGTACCAGACACCCAATCGTTATACAATTTTGAGGACGGTTCCCAGACCAGAGGGGGCAAACAAACAAAGGTACCCTGATGAAATGCGATGTTTGAAACACCCCCTCGTCACCCTCATTGTCGTGAAATACGGAGTCAGCGGCCTGTCCAAAACAGCCTCCCAGCAATAGTTTCAGAAAAGCAGTTGCATGTACTGAGGACTAGGTGGTGCACATTACAAAACGGTGGACTTGTGTGTGTGGGGGGATGAGCATTTGAGAAAGATGACGACTGACAGAAACACCAGTATGACCTGAGGGGCTCTTCGGCTTGCACGATAGCATAACAAGAAGCCTAAAGAAACATGACAATCCGACGGGAGAATGGCTCTCATTGACTGGAGATGGACCCACAAGCTCTCCACAAGCACTTTAGCCATTCCAGAATAACTACAGAGCTACTGGGGCTGGCCGGGGCCCCGTAGATAGTCGAAGGGACCTCCGGACTGGCGGGAAACTGAATACAGAAAGGACACAGGAATGCAAAGAAAGCAAAACTGCTATTTTTTGTAGGCAACCGTTCCCGTGTAAATGTGGCCTGAGATGTACCAAGAGGACGGGAGCCTGGGAATGTAGGCCTTTGCTCCCAATAGCTCTCTCAAAAGAGAAACAGATTGACAACTAGACTAGGAGGAGGTAAGATGAGGCAAACGAGTGATGGAAAGTCTGCAACATAAAAGTCCAGCACCAGTTTGAGAATTCATGACCTTCAATTAATCGTGCAGAAAATCTCTGTCCCGGAAGTGTCCCGACACAATTTCTTTGCTGAAGTCAAGCAAGATCTTCGCTGAATTATTCAGTTCATTAATTTACTTGATG
>JAKGUB010000557.1:537500-622500 GCA_026261675.1 Hippocampus mohnikei | reverse complement strand
CCCATTTTTCGAGCACAGTGGAAAAAACGTTCAATGATGGCATCTTGGCTTTAAAGTGTAATATCAAAGTCATTTCTGAATATTTTTTTTTTCTCTCGACCACTCAAACTGTTCAGTGGCGTCAGGCCTATCCATTCATATGTAGTTTTTATATATTTATTTCTTTTAGACGCCCTCTTCTGACAATAAAAGCAATAAAAAGCAGTATTGTGCTTTGGGTAAAAGTAACTATCATCTGCATATATATATATATATATATATATATATATATATATATATATATATATATATATATATTAGAGCTGTCAAACGATTAAAATATTTAATCTAATTAAAAACTAAACTGTCATAATTAACTCAAATTAACTAAAAATTAATCATGATTACTCACACATTTTTTATCATTTCTGAATTTCCTTTTATATTTTTTGTCCTATTTTCCCCCATTTTAATGCTCTCATCAACATGGAATCATGAATCAGTTTTCTATGTGCAAAATGCAAATATTTACTGAAATAATTTCGATTTTCAATTTTACATGAACATTTTTCAATTGGAGCAGTTATTCACACATCATCTCTCACACAATATTACTGTCCATCAACAACAGTGAACTTTGATCTATTTTTGGACCGTTTGTCAACAGTCCAAAAATGGGACGAATTTGCCACAAGGGTTAAGAAGGAGCACTAAGCACTCATAGCCTCGGATAATGGATCCGCTCACGTCGAAACAAAGCCCTTATTGTCTGAGCAAGACGACGGCGCAACTCTCTCATCATACAGTATGTTTGCCTGTTTTTATTTATTGTTTTTTTTTTCATGAAGACCAATACGAGAGCTCATTTATCTAATCATGTGTTGTGCGCAGAAGATGACTAGAATTCATTTCCATTTCCAATTTCCTTTTTTAGTTCATTCCGTGAAAAAAAGTATCGTTGAGGTGAAAGTGAGAAGCTGTTGGAAAGGTCACACATACAAATGCAGGAACTCACATTTGCGTCCACGCACACTCACACTGCGCATATTGGTTCATTATTGTATTCTGTACTTCTAGAAACGCAACCAGCAGGGCATCCATAATTTTAACGTGGGCATGCACAACGGCTCGTGTGGAACAACACGCTCAAAGGTTAAGTCAATTTAACTAAAGCAGCGTGAATTAAATAAAGAGCCCACGTGGGAATAAATTGACAAACCCCAATGCATGCACACACACGATTGTGCAAGTCATATATCAGATTTTTTTTTGCAATCTTTAAAATATTACGTTGAAATAAAATGTGCTGGTTTGTAATTTAAACAACACTCACTGTGGATAGACGGTCTTCCAAAACAACGCCATAATGCATGGCCGGTTATCTTTTGAACTTAATTATTACTTGACATTCAAATTATAAACACCATTTCTAATAATAATAATATAACTTTCTTCCCAAACAGTGGCTGTGACGCGGCAGTCTTAATCTTACCTTTTCTACTTGAGCGCCCCTGGCGGCCGTTAGAAAAATTACATAAATAAGCCGCATCACTGTATAAGCCGCAGGGTTGAAAGTTTGGGAAAAAAGTAGCGGCTTATAGTCCGGAATTTACGGTAAGTTATATGATTAAAACTTTGAAAACTCTCTCTGTGTACCGTCTTTCTTTGTAGATACGTTGACATGTTTTAATGTGGGCACATGCGGCTTATATACGGGTGCGGCTTGTGTATGTACAAAATTGGTTTTCCTCTAAAAATGTCGTGGGTGCGGCTTATAATCAGGTGCGCTCTATAGTGCGGAAATTATGGTACATCGACTTTGTAAAATCTTACTTATGTAAAAATAGGAAACCATATGCATAAATTGAAATCTTATTATTTCTTTAATGCATATTTGTCTGATTTCTTTTCTCTTCGAGGAGAGTTATGTGGTGCGACTGCGCTCCATGATTGTCCGGTATCCTCCAAATTCATTCGAAACATTTTAAATCGGCGTCGATTAACAGAGCATTGAACTTTCATTTCATTTCGACCGTTGTAAAGCAACACACAAAAAAAGACCGTCCACCACCGCAGACGGTACCTGTGACGCCTGTCTCATAAAAATATTAAATACAATAAACTGTTTGGGTTTGATTGCACCGATCACTTCCATAATGTGTATGTTAATTTCTGACATTAGCTTTCAGCAGACCGACTTTTTCTTGCTCTCGTAAGCATTGGCCAAAAGTTTGAAATCACTGTAGTTTAACTAAATATGTCAGGCTCATTAGGGATAACACATTTCAAATTAAAAATCAGTGCAAATATGATCTACAATTGACCACAGGGGTACTCGCTGTAATTGGTTGGGCTGTTTCTGCCAACCAAGAGTGTGTTTTTCATTACATGTGTTTCCTCATGCCTTGCTATGTGTGTCTACAAGGGCCCATTTCTCTGAGGTCACATCACTGTGCCGTCTGAAGTCCCTGCCTCAATGCAAATGTGTGTGTGTGTGTGTGTGTGTGTGTGTGTGTGTTATTTTGTCTTTGCGAGTCTGTGTGTGCATCTTCCAAGCAAAGCTTAATTGAATAGGAGGTTAAGGCCATTGCGATCCCTTATGGTGTGACCTCTAAATGGAGCTGCGCCGGTGAGCAACCAAGGGGAAATTGAGCTTGAGACGGAGAGAGCAAAAAAAAAAAAAGAGGGCAACGTGTCTATAAATTTGATATTCCTCTGAGAATTTGAATAGAAGGAAAGACAAAGAAAGAGTAGCTAAATGTGGGCTCCCTAATGAGATACAACATGTAGAGAAAAAGAAAATGGGAGCAACGCAAAGGAGGAGAGAGAGAGAGACGATCTAAAAGTACCTCTCTCCAGAGAGCGGTGCCGGGACCAAGGGAGCTGTCCTTGGTGCTGTACAAGCCCGCTGGCAGAAAACGAAGACGAGCAGCTGGCATTGAGAACAGATAAACGATCCCCGTGTCACTTTCTCATCATGCCTTCCACAGATGCATCTGCTAACGTTCGTCACCGTGTGTGGTTGTCTCGAAGCCACGCGTGACTCTCAGTTCATGTTTGTTTTGACTTTGTAGCTTATTTTTTATGACGTGTGCCATGTGTGGGTTCAGGAGGTGTTGATTATTGTTTGTTGGGGTTTTTTGAGACGGGGGTGGGTGTTGCTTCAGCGGAGTTACACAAAAACTACATGGCTGATTCCATGAAAGTGATGGGTGACGTTGCTGGATAGAAATCCATTTACCGTAATTTCCGCACTGTAGAGCGCACCGGATTATAAGCCGCATGTGCCCACATGTAAACATATTTACAAAGAAAGACGGCACACAGAGAGAGTTTTCAAAGTTTTAAGCATATAACTTAACAATAATAATAAAATAACTTTCTTCCCAAACGGTGCCTGTGACGCGGCAGTAAAACGCTAGCAACATGCTAACAACACGCTAGCAACAGAATAGCAACACAGTATAACAGGTCTGCTAAAAGAACATACCGGGACTTGCAAAAATCACGGTGAGCCGTCGTCTATGCCAAGTTTACGTGCAGCAGCTCTTTTTCCTTCTTTATCAAACAGCTCGATAGCTTTTAGTTTGAAAGCTGCGCCATATGCCTTTCTTTTTGCATTTTCCATGATGAGGGTATGTTCAGGCTAATTTAATTTATGCACAAGACAAGAAGTTGCAGTCTTCCTCGACGCATATATTCCACCGGTCTTAATCTTACCTTTTCTACTCGAGCGCCCCCTGGCGGCCATTAGAAAAATTACACATATTGGCTGCATCACTGTATAAGCCGCAGGGTTGAAAGTTTGGGAAAAAAGTAGCGGCTTATAGTCCGGAATTTACGGTATTATATTTGTGAGGATCTGAATAAATGTTTGGATACAATAATTTAACATTTGCGCTCTACCCATATGCTCCTTTTTTACTGTATTATAAAATTATGTCATTTATTCATATTGGTTGATTCTTATTTCTGATTGAAGTTTTCAACATCTTCACATGGTAGCCTGTTGTTTTCAACAACATATCCAGAAGGGGTCAGCCCTCCCGCAGCATTCTTCATGTTCTTCCTGTGCGACCTCACAGCATTCCCAGTCGACACATCAACAGGAGCTTTCACACAGATTTCTTCAACTCCTGTGGGGCGTGGGTCAGCATTGAGTAACAGCCATGTCACCTTCAATACCCAAAGCACCTCTGACAGCAGAGCCTAAGGGTTGCAGCGGTGTCCCATGAGTGACCCTTCCATTGCTGGGAAGTCATCAAAATCGCAGCCATTGTTTTCTGTCCAGGACGTAGAATCATTCGTCTGTCATTGTTTAAAAAAAATCCTGTCAATACTCTCAGCAAAAGAAAAAGGAGCAGGACGCTGTTAAAAAAATAAAATAAAATAAAATAAAATAAAATAAAATAAAATAAAATAAAATAAAATAAAATAAAATAAAATAAAATAAAACAAAATAAAATAAAATAAAATAAAATAAAATAAAATAAAATAAAAACACAGGCAAACAGCCAACAATTTGCGTGTTCATTCGTGAACGTTGTCAGACAAAAAAAAGTCCACCCAGTTACCCAAGACCCTAAATAGGACAAAAGATATAGACAAGTGATCTATGGATCGATATTGATGTAAGACAGGTTGACGCTCACCACTCAGAGTTACCAGGTGTCGCATGGGATGTGGCTCATGGGCCATCTTTTCCACACAACCTCTCTGTTGTCTCTAGGTGAGGATTTTTCCATCGCTGTTCCGACGTTTTGATAGTCCCCCAAAAAAAAATGGCAGTTCTCTGTTTGATAATTTGACCACAGATACAATGACAGTGCAGTCAGGCCCAGCGCTTTAAGTGGATTTTTTGTTGTTGTTGCTGGTAGTGCCCTTATTTGACTGTTGCTGGGTAAATACGGTGGTGGGTAACAGCCTATCATGAAGTAACACATTCATTCATTCATCTTCCGAACCGCTTGATCCTCACTAGGGTCGCGGGGGGTGCTGGAGCCTATCCCAGCTGTCTCCGGGCAGTAGGCGGGGGACACCCTGAATCGGTTGCCAGCCCATCGCAGGGCACACAGAGACGCACAACCATCCACGCCCACACTCACACTTAGGGACAATTTAGAGTGTCCAATCAGCCCGCCATGCATGTCTTTGGAATGTGGGAGGAAACCGGAGCACCCGGAGAAAACCCACGCAAGCCCGGGGAGAACATGCAAACTCCACACAGGGAGGCCGGGGCTGGAATCGAACCCGGTACCTCTGCACTGTGAAGCCGACGTGCTAACCACTGGACTACCAGGCCGCCCTGAAGTAACACAGTATATAATATATAATCATGAATAAATAACAATGGAGACTCGTGTCATATCGTACAACAACGATGCTGTAATTAACTAGCATTTTCTTAGCGGCCTAAATTTGGGATTGAAAATAATTTGGGGATGGTGTGTTGATGTTGCTAGCAACTACTGGCAATAAAAACTGTAATAAGACAAGCCAAAATGTCAAATGCAAGTCAAGGTAGCAGTCACGCTATGGCGCAGGCCAACTTCAAAATAAAAGCCAACTCAGGCTATTGCATTGACGCCAATGTATTATTTGGTAAGCTTTTATTGTGAAGTTAGCCTTTGTTTTGGAAGTACCGTATTTTCACGACCATTCGGCGCACCGCGTTGTTGGGCACGCCCACCCTTCACCCATTGGCGGACTTCCGCATGCCTGTCGTCACTCACGCCCGCCTTTTCTCTATATAAACAGCGTGTCGGCCGGAAGCGCGCTCGGTCAGGCTTTGGAACTCGGCTCATACACTAGACTTTTAATGTCGTGAAAATACGGTATGTTTGCAGTTCCCTTGACGTGTTGAAATGCACACGCCAAATAAACCGTTGATGGAGGCGGAAAACAAATCCTCCGTGTTTTCTTTTGAATTTGAGGTACCCAAATTACTGAAGGAGTAGTGCGAGTATCACAAACCTTGGGGTACAGTGCGCTCATGTGTAGTTCCGATATGCCGAAAAAAAGTCCTGGTATGCTAGAGGCTAAAGTTGAGAAGTGCTGGTACTCCATACGTTGCGTGCAGGCCAACAGCTTTGTTGGCTCGAGAGAGCCGCAAAATCTGGCAGACGTTTGTCTAGAATACACACGAGTGCTTTTACTTTCCTAATGTCGTACGTTGTATTCTTTACCTGCTCTCTTTATCAGACTCAACAAAATGCAGTCCAGACTGCTCTATGATAACATTTGCAGGGATTTTTGTAGGAAATTAGTTCCTGTATATAAATATATTCTAAATGCTACACCTACACAACCAAGTTGAGCTCCACAGAAGATTTGTGCTGGCGATTACAATTGATCTGATCTCGGAGCAGCCCGTTGGAATCACTCCCGGCCGGCTACCTTGAGCTGGAAAACAGAATAAACAGCTCCTTTTAATGGAGGAGGTATTTTAACCTGCCCGTCGAGCTTTCTGCCATCCAAGATAGTGATATCTAAAGCTTTTTTTTTCAACCAGTGTGACTGATCAGTGTTTGGATTGGCCTTGGGTGTAAGTTGGAACGGGTCTCGCGTAGACGTAAATTCCGCTGATGGAAGTCTCAATGACAAATTCGAGTTGATTGCTTGGGCAGGCTGCTCTTCAGTTGACATCGTATGTTTTGTAGTGATTGGAATGGCAGTTCTTTTAACTGTGCTGGAGCACTTGAATCAGGTCCGTTGAAAAAGATTCATTCGGTTCGATGTCCTTCAGTTTATGATTCGGCACCGAGGTTCACATTCAAACCGGAACATGGGTTCACTGACGAAAATGCGCAGATCTTTTGAAGGGAAGCAACTTTGCATGGGTGGGACCGTGGTCCCTCATCTAACTTTCGCTGTGCGGAACAACGTGGATTTAAATGGTGCATTAATGCGCCGGGATTGTACCTTATAGATTAAAAAAGAATTTTAAAAATCAGAATCATCTTTCTCAGCCAAGTACCGTAATTTCCGCACTATAGAGCGCACCTGATTATAAGCCGCACCCACTACATTTTTAGAGGAAAACCAATTTTGTACATACACAAGCCGCACCCGTATATAAGCCGCATGTGCCCACATTAAAACATGTCAACATATTTACAAAGAAAGAGAGTTTTCAAAGTTTTAATAATATAACAACAATAATAATAATATAACTTTCTTCCCAAACGGTGCCTGTGACGCGGCAGTAAAACGCTAGCAACAGAATAGCAATGCGTCATATGCCTTTCTTTTTGCATTTTCCATGATGAGGGTATGTTCACGCTAATTTAATTTATGCACAAGACAAGAAGTTGCAGTCTTCCTCGACGCATATATTCCACCAGTCTTAATCTTACCTTTTCTACTCGAGCGCCCCCTGGCGGCCGTTAGAAAAATTACACAAATTGGCCGCATCACTGTATAAGCCGCAGGGTTGAAAGTTTGGGGAAAAAGTAGCGGATTATAGTCCGGAATTTACGGTATGTAGAACACACAAGGAATGTGTACGCGATAGTATAGGCGACACTAGCATTGCAATCACAAGCAACTATGATAAACAGCCGCCGCTGCCATAAGTGTTGCATGAAAGGAAAATCAAAACACGTGCACGTCGCGTCAATCTTTTGAAGCTGTCTCTGCTGACCGCTGGAGCATGGTGACGTGATCTCAGGAATTTTGTGCTACTTTTGGCTGTACATTTTTACCAAAGGACATTTGACTTGAAAGGTTCAAATGTATGAATGGTGAATATGTATGAAGTCATATTTGAAATTCATTCATTCATTCATTCATCTTCCGAACCGTTTGATCCTCACTAGGGTCGCGGGGTGGTGCCGGAGCCTATCCCAGCTGTCTCCGGGCAGCAGGCAGGGGACACCCCGAATCAGTCGCCAGCCAATTGCAGGGCACACAGAGACCAACAACCATCCGCACTCACACTCACACCTAGGGACAATTTGGAGTGTCCAATCAGCCTGCCATGCATGTTTTTGGAATGTGGGAGGAAATCGGAGCACCCGGAGAAAACCCACGCCAGCCCGGGGAGAACATGCAAACTCCACACAGGGAGGCCGGAGCTGGAATCGAACCCGGTACCTCTGCACTGTGAAGCCGACGTGCTAACCACTGGACTACCGGGCCGCCCAATATTTGAAATTGAAAGCTGGAAAAAAGAAGAAAAAACCCCCAAAACAGTGACAAAAACATTTCATTATGTGAGGCTGCCTGGGCCCTTGAAATCGTATACTGTATAGATCCACTTGGTGCCAGGTGGATTTTCTCCAGTAATGAGCACTCTCCAGTGTCTGCAAACTGACCAGACAAGACATCATCAAAATAAGCCACACAATCTCGACTGCCAAAGCAACATCTGTTAATGGAGGCAAGTCAGAGAGAGGGCAGCCTGCATGACACCTCAGAGCCTAGCAAAACTGATGCAGAGGAAGCAAAAGAATTAGCTTTGTTTTCAATATTTGTGTGTATAATGAGAACAACATCTGATTTTCGGCTAAAATTCAACTACAAATTACACCAAGAAAACGACTTCAGCACTTTTGTCCATGTTATGATGGTCAAATATGACCAAAAACGGAGCACCAAACAATGAGGGAGCGATATATTTTTTTTATTTGGCCATCTGTTTGCTAGTCATTGTTTCACATATGGCATCTCAGTTGCCTTTTAAACAAATGGAGGATCAAACATGACACCTCTCAGAGGCGAAGAAACCTGCCGTCAATGTTGCTGAAATGGTTATGAAGCCATCAGAGAGGAAAAAAAGCAAACCTCATTTGCATAGAGTTCCTTTTCAGTTTCTCCTCTCCTGACATTACCAACACATGGACCGAAATGATTCCAAATAAGGATTTTGGTGCAAGGACTACGATTTAGATATTTTCATATGAACAACGACATTTTGTGTGTGATAAAAGCAGAATCGTCAACGATCACAGAGGCAACTCTTAATCACCAAAATATCCATACATCCATTTTCCGATCCGCTTATCCTCACAAGGATAACGGGGGTTGCTGGAGTCAATCCTAGCCGTCTTCGGGCAGTAGGCGGGGGGACGCCCTGAACCGGTTGCCAGCCAATCGCAGGGCACAAACACAGACGAACAACCATCCGCGCTCACATTCACACCTAGAGACAATTTGGAGTGTTCAATCAGCCTGCCATGCATGTTTTTGGAATGTGGGAGAAAACCGGAGTACCCGGAGAAAACCCACGCAGGCACGGGGGGAACATGCAAACACAACACAGGGAGGCTGGAGCTGGAATTGAACCCGGTACACTGGAAACACCGGACCGACCGCCTATCCATAACCACTCCATCTTAAATGCAAGATAAAGCCCATTTGCTCGGAGTTGTGCACAAGTGTTCTATCCTGAACATTAGCCAAGACGTTAATGGAAATGGCAAGGTGACTGACTAGCAAGGCCGGGCACAAGTGAGGGATTCATGTTTACGGCCAAGTGAAGTGGTTGCCAACCTTTTCACAGCAGCAGTGAACAAAGCACGACGAGAAGGTCTGTAGTGTAAATTATCGAATGGAGTATATCATTAAAACGTGTTTTCATTTTTGGGGGGGAACTACAGGAAAAGCCGGCTAACTAGTCGGGGTGACGAAATAAAATGACCTGCAGCCATCATGGCTTGCGTGAAATACCAGCAAAAATAAAATAAGAGTAAAGACAATACATAGAGCCTGAGCACAGCATATGCAGGGTTAACAGTGAATAAGCGAGACAGACGGAATACACCAAACGGATTAAATAGCAAGGAACATGAAGGTAGACAAAATGACTCATGAAGATTTGATCATCCATCAAAAAAAAAAAAGAAAATTCAAAACACAATGCACACAAAGAAAAGGAACCAGAGATAATGAAATGACACACAAATGCACAATCCAAAAAGTAAACTCAGACAAAATCACACCTTCAACACATTTTAGGAGATGAGTCAAACAGTGACGCACGCTCTGAAAATCAAAGAACAACTACTTTTGATTCACCTTCTGTTGCTACGTATTAGGCAATATTATTATCGTAATTTCCGCACTATAGAGCACACCTGATTATAAGCCGCACCCACTACATTTTTAGAGGAAAACCAATTTTGTACGCACACAAGCTGCACCTGTATATAAGCCGCATGTGCCCACATTCAAACATGTCAACATATTTACAAAGAAAGACGGTACACAGAGAGAGTTTTCAAAGTTTTAATAATATAACCTAAGGCTTAAGTCCCATATAAGCACGGATGGACACGGCAGTCCCGGAAAGTGCCGGATCCCGCCGGATTAAGATCCGGGATGATCCGTGCTCTTTCTGGGGTTTTCGGTCGTCCAAAAACCATCACGCCGGTGGTAACACGGCAGCTACACGGTCGAACCCGTACAAACACGGCAGCAACACGGAATCAACACGGTGCCCACACGAATGACCAAGGATCGGCACGGACAGTCAAGGCAGAGCGGCGGAATAACACGAACCTACACGGCAGTGACACGAACAGTTACGGACCAACACGACGCCTACACGAATCATCCCGGCGCCTACACGGCGGCGACACGAACACACACGGTCCACCCCGGACCGTCAAGAACGTGTATAAAAGCTGGCTAATTTCCGGTGATCCCATTTTCTGACCCAGATGGTTCTCTTTTTCCTTCTATTCACTGTAGATACCACTTTTTTCACGGCTTCTCTATCTCGTATCTTCGCTTTAGCAATGAGGATAGTGTTTTCAACCTGAGCTTTTTGCAGTTGAAGCTGGCATCTCATCAGCATCAGGTTGTTCTCGGCCGTCATCTGATCCCCATGTTGCAGCGTCGGTAGCACAGGAAAGGAGTGAATCGTTGTTCAAATTTCCCCTATTTATATGAGCATGAGCCATCGTCCGTGTTATCCCGTGTTCCTCCGTCATAGTCCGCATTAGTCCGTGTTTTCACCGTGTTTGCACCGTGAACGTCCTTGTTGCCACCCTGTCTATCCGTCATCGTCCGTGATATTCCTTGTTCTTCCATGATAGTCCGTGTATCCGCCGTGTTTCAACCGTGTTGTATCCGTTTGCACCGTCTTCGTCCGTAGTAGCTCCGTGTTGATCCGTGAGGGTAGTCCTGAGTTGACACTGTCGGCGTAGTCCGTGTAACCACCGTGAAAGTTCCGGAGACAACCGTACCTCTGCCGCCAGGATTCTTGATGGTCCGGGGTGTGAATTTTTTTCCCGGACTGTCAAGGACATACACGGACAAACACGGCAGGGATACGACTGTCCCCGGACCCTACACGGCAGCTACACGGACCTACACGGCAGCTACGCGGACCTACACGGTTGTTGCCAACTCCCGGACCTTCACGGACGAACACGACAGTTTTGAACTTCCCAAAACCACCGTGTTGGCCTCCCGAGCCCAAGGACAGTGCGGACGTTCCAGGACGAAGAGGGTTCACCGCGGAGCTACACGGCGGCTACACGGTCCACACGCCGGATCGTGCCGGATGTGGTCCGTGTTGATCCGGCACCTATATGGGACTTAGGCTTAACAATAATAATAATATAACTTTCTTCCCAAACGGTGCCCGTGACGCGGCAGTAAAACGGTAGCAACATGGTAACAACACGCTAGCAACAGAATAGCAACACAGGAATTAAACAGTGTCATAAAGACCGGTCTTAATCTTATCTTTTCTACTCGAGCGCCCCTGGTGGCCATTAGAAAAATTACATAAATTGGCCGCATCACTGTATAAGCCGCAGGGTTGAAAATTTGGGAAAAAAGTAGCGGCTTAGAGTCCGGAATTTACCGGAATAGCTGTACAACACTTCACATGTCACGAGAGGTGCCGACACTGATGTCACCATTCATATACATATGTTGTATTATTGATATTATTTTGTGCAATATTATTTTTAATCCTTTCCAAAAGTTACGATGATACTTGGCTCTTTGTCATGCAATGAGGAGAAGTCCAAAGACGAACATAGAATCTCATTATAAGATATGGTTTTATGCTTAAATGTTCAACGTATTCCATTAACTTGAAAGCAAACCACAAAGCTGTCTACGTATTATTTATTTATTTTCCATCTGATGGGGACATTACTAAATAATTTGGAGGAGCTAACGGGTTCATCATATTTCAATCAACGCCTGCCTTTTTCCCCCCCACCATGTTACCCTTCTCGTGTTCTCGTTTCATCCAGCAGAATGCAGCAATATGTTGCCCAGAGCGCAATCAGCAGACCGGCGGTCCCAGTGTGACTGAAGGCACCCACCACCGCAGCATTTGACTCAAACTCAGGATACCTGGCCCTCATTTTCATCAGTGCTGTTTTACCTCCCCAACTACTGTATACTTAAAGAGCGGGACAGTGATTTTCTTCCCGTCTACGGAATCAACTCAGTCTGAAACGGAAACGAGCAGACACATTTGGAGAGTCGACGAATTCTTCATTGGTGTGACACTGTGACAAACATTTTATGATTATTTGGCTTGAACTTGATCATCTCAAATGAACACACTGACACAAAATGAAACGCATTGTTCTTTAAATGTTTATTTGAAAGCACGATACTGTCTTGATGATTCCCACATGGCATGGAAAATAATCATGCCAAAAAGCACACCTGAGCCTGCCACGTTCTGTCTTGATTGTGATCCAGCTCCAGCTGGAGTGGAGGGCGGTTCCCTCCCCGCAGGTGCACCTGTGCCCCGTTTCCTCATCAGCCTGACTTCGTATTTGAGGACTCTGACGTTTGCTGCTCCTTGTCGGATTGCTGACCTCGCTGTATTGCTTCAAGTGTTGCTTTCTAGACCTGTCAATCTTGTTCGTAGTCGCTCTCGTTTTCATAGCTCCTTGTTTTGCAAGTATTGTTATCATTAAGTTCTTTGTTTTGGTTTGATGTAGTGATGGGAAAATGAAGCCTCATGAAGCAATGAGGCTTTCCATCCAACTGGTTCGTTCCTGGGCCGAAGCATCATGAAGCTTTATTTTTACTATTGCGCCATCATGTGGAAAATAAATGTCACGACAGAAAGTAATTAAAATGATACCATGGATTTGATGTAGAGGTAAGATCGGGCCAAAAAAATCCAGCCCTACCCTACCCCGCTGGTATTTAAGCCCGACCCAGCTCGAGCCCGAAGCAAACCCGACATTTCCAATTTCATTTGTGATGACTCGGGAGGAGGCGAGATGATTTGTGAGAACAAATTAAAGCCTGTCTTTTGTCATGAAATCGAAGTTAAACAAGTCTGTATAATTATTTACGTCTTTTCAACATGTATTTCTGTTTCTGCAGAGGGTACATTAACCGACAATTTTGCATCATTGACGGATTTTTTTTTAAAGAGTTGTCGGAAAAATGTAAGGCCGGCGTCCGTCATTGTCGTCCCGGTGCGCCGTTTTATTTCGAATCGCCCGCGAAACCATTTGTTGGTGGTGACGCAGGAATCCCGCCTCGCGAGGCTCCGGGCGGAGCAACGCCCTTTCCGAGGCATCGGGCGTGGCCACAAGCGTAATCGACACACGCCTCGGTTCTGCGCTCCGCAGATTTTCTTCCGGGTTACTCGGCACACGCATCGGCGCCTCGGCACAGTCGGGCACATCACTAGTTTCATGTATTTGGACTCTTGTCATTTCATTTGTGTATTCTTGGTAAGCTTTCGTACCTTGCTTTCTGCGGGCGCTTTTGTTTATACATTGTTTTTCCTGGCGCTTTGTGACCGGTGATTTCAGTTTATACTTTGCGATTTTCCTTCAATGTTTTTGTAACTGCACCTTGTCTGAGCCTCTATTTTGGACTCCTAAAACATGATTCATATAAGATAACCAAGCTTTGAGAAATGAATGAGGAAATGTGAAGTTATCTCAGCAACTGCCAGTTATTGTGCACGTACGGACCAAACATGCTTTGCACTCTACATTTCGTAGGCAGTCAATCAATATGTCTGGATCATTATTGTCTTGGTCGGGTTAATAAAAGAGAGGTCAAGCAAAGAACAGCTGCCGAGTAAAAACACGGCATGTTCTCCAGCTTCATATTTGGATTCATGCTGGGTCAATTTTCTGTGAATCAGGACAACTATGATATGGATGAATTATTAAACATTCTCTTCACATCACTGCAGATAATATTTGCAAGTGGAACGGTGCTTGCTTTCATTCCTTGTCATCTTTTCCTCACCCTTCACTCCATATCAGCTGCCACATATACCGTAAATTCCGGACTATAAGCCGCTACTTTTTCCCCAAACTTTCAAGCCTGCGGCTTATACGGTGATGCGGCCAATTTATGTAATTTTTCTAACGGCCGCCAGGGGGCGCTCGAGTAGAAAAGGTAAGATTAAGACGGGTCTTTATGACACTGTTTAATTCCGACACTGAGGACGGTGACTTCGATGGCTTCAGTTCACAGGAGGAAGATGAAGACGGCTCACCGTGATTTTTACAAGTACCGCTATGTTCTTTTACCAGATCTGTTATACTGTGTTGCTATTCTGTTGCTAGCGTGTTGTTACCATGTTGCTACCGTTTTACTGCCGCGTCACAGGCACCGTTTGGGAAGAAAGTTATATTATTATTATTGTTAAGTTATATGATTAAAACTTTGAAAACTCTCTCTGTGTACCGTCTTTCTTTGTAAATATGTTGACATGTTTTAATGTGGGCACATGCGGCTTATATACGGGTGCGGCTTGTGTATGTACAAACTTGGTTTTCCTCTAAAAATGTAGTGGGTGCGGCTTATAATCAGATGCGCTCTATAGTGCGGAAATTACGGTAATGTGGGTCAATAATGGAGGCTCTTGAACGACAACAAAAGTCAAATAAGCCGAACAGATAGAGGTCACACTTTTGATTGTCAAACTTGATCCTTCTTTGAGTTTCACACCAGGTTCCCGAAGTAAGAATAAAATAATTGACGCTTTGAGTTTCACAGTGAAGTCAACAAAATAACTATTCAATAACAAAATAACATTCTCTTGAACTAAACAATTTGCTTTATCTCTAGTTAGACATCAGCTGAATTCATTGCCTCCCAGAGAGGGTCACCACCCATTTTTTTTTGTCTTTATGATATTAAGGTTCAGGAGCATAAGCATTTAGTTGCAGTTTGGCATGACCCGAGCAAGGGGATGCGCTCGTGATACAGTATTTATTTTCAAATAAGAAGGCGGACAAGGCAGAAGAGACAGAGCCAATCTGAAAATACCCTCCGCCAAAGAGTATCAAACAGGATGCTGGGTTATGGTAATGGGACGGCTGATTGAGATTTCAGTACATTAATTGGGCCCCGGAGAGGGCCGGACTAAGTAGATGCTTTAGATGGTGAGCTCAGCAAAGAGACAGGCGTGGGGGTTGGAAGCTGAGGGTGATGAGTGGGTCGGTGCATGAAGCAAAAAAAAAAAGGGGGCAAGGGGGTTTGGCAGGTTTTTTGAGAGCATGAAAATGTGAGAGCACGAGGCAGCGACAGTGAGAATTTGACGTGGGGTGTGCGAGGTTGAAGGAGCTTTTTAAAAAATTATTATTCATGCCGACAGCAAGCGCAGACAAAAAAAGATGAGACATCCAGAAAGGATTGGAAGTATTTTTAATTTGGAAAAAAAAATCATAATTATATTCAAACAATCTTCTTTAAAACCAAGCCCCGTTGTGCCTTTTTTCATCCATGACATCACTTCCTCGAGCGAAAGAAGCATGTAAGATGCGTCAGAATCACTGCCACGGAGAGGAGATGCAGACAGAAAGATAAGTGTGGGCCAAGTTCAAACCGAGGGAAGATGGAATCCGCTCAGGTCTCTGTGGAAATGTCATACTCTCACTTCCCCATAATGACCCGTGAATCACCAACAAGTCAGGCCAGAGTATGATAAACAGCCTGCTGACTAAATAATCTGCCGGCAGGTTGGCCCATGGCACTGGCACCAGAAAGCTTGGAGATCAAAAAGGGAGTCTGTCTGAAGGGGAGGGCAACTCTGCGATGGAGAAAGAATTACTTGCTTCAATGAAAATGGCATCACTATGACAATGGCCAAAATGATAACATCTATTCGTAGTGTAAAAATAGACAAAAAATAGACACACAAAGACAGCAATTTAGAAAGAGCTCCATAATAAACAGAAGGGGCTGTGCAAAAATCGGTGGTGACATTAGTTGAGTTACGAATTGCCGGATCCGAATTTTGTGGTGTGAGTCAGAATGGATCATCGCATATTGTCATCGGAGAGGAATGTTCGGATGGGACTCACATCTCCGTACGTGGGATATGTTTATGTAGGGGGGTTCACATGAGTGAACACAATGCCTGTACTTCGTTCCAGCGGACGCCCAGAAGTAGTTGCGATGTGTTTAGAAATATTTGGCGGGCTAATGAGCATGAATTTCAACTGCTAGCTAAGCAGTCAGTCAATTAAAGTCCATCTTGGGAGTGTATTGACGCCTCGCTGTTGGCCTCTCTCGGTGGCACTGTAGGGCTCCCCCTGCAGCTGCACACCTGTTGGTCGTTAGGTAATTAGCAGTATAAAAGGACTCCTGCCCGACCACTCGTTGTTGGGTCATTGTTGCCGTTTGTTCATGGTTCTAGTTTTTTTGAGCTTCAGTCATGGTTTTGTTTGATACTTTGGATTCGTTCTGTTGTTGGACTGTGTTTGTTTCGGATTTAGTTTTCTCTCTGTTTTAATACAATCTGTCCTCCCTCTTGCCTGCTTTTTGGGGTCCACCACCCCCCGCGCTAACGTGACAGTATACATCCACAGTAAATCCGTCACGGCCAAAATACAGAAAATGCTCACATAGCGAGCACTTTTTGTGTGTGTGTGTGTGTGTTATGAGAGACTAAAAGCGGGTGGTCATGTAACTCCATTGTAACGAGAGGATGTTATGCAACAACAGCTTGACAGGTCAAGAACACTTTGAAAAACCCAGACACATTCGCTCTCAAAGAAAGAAAAAAAACATTTCGAGCAGAAAAGCTGATGGACATTTTTGAGAGCTGGAGCAGGAGTGGTGACTGAAAAACACAATGTCAGGGCATTCATATGAGGCAAAAATATGTTTCAGAATCCAAAAGAAAAAAAAATAGAACCATTTATTCACCATGAACGCTGATGATACACGGCAGACACAAGAAGCACATTTTGGATTGCTGCATAGCGTTCATGCTGCGGAAGTGCGTTTGGTGACATTAAAACTTACGTCAGTTGCAGTCTAAATTCCGCCTGGTGATCTTTCATCATATTGTACTGAGCAGCCAGGACAGAGATGTACAAGGGTTTTGAGTTACATGGAAGCCAAGGGCTGCAGAGCACCCAAAAAGGATCCTTCAGCCTTTAGAAATGTTGCGTTTTCTCGTGTAAAATGTAATATTAACTGCTAATCAGAATATTTTCACTCATAAGTGGCAAATATTGAGTCATTTTGTCATGATTCGGTTTGGGACCAACAGGTGTGCAGCTGCCGGGCTCTCCCTGCAGCTGCACACCTGTTGGTCGTTAGGCAATTAGTGGCTTTAAAAGGACTCGCCCACCCCGAGCAGTCAGTGTCGGGTCATTGTTGTTGCTGCTTGCAACTGCCATGTTTGTTTCTGTCATGGTTCTGTTCTTGTTAGCTTTTTGCCACAGTCATGGTTTTGTTTTGCTACTTTGGATTTGTTTTGTTCTTTGGACTTTGTTTGTTTAGGATTTAGTTTTTTCTGTGTTTTAAATACAATTCTTCAATTACACCCTGCTCCTCTCTCCTTGCCTGCTTTTTGGGGTCCACCACCACCACCTCGCATCGTGACACATTTATCACCAAAGCCACCAATTTAATATTCGGTCACTATAAAGTATGCCGAATAATAATCATTATCATAATAATACATTCGCAAAAAATCTCACTTTGCTTGAGGAACACCCATAAACCTTTTTCTTCTCCTTTGAAAGTCTTTTGTCAAATTAATTTTACTTTGCATTCCGTGAGAACAGGGATAAAACAAGGTTGTTGTTGCTTAGTGATAATCCCCTTTTTTTTTTGCAGACTTACAGTAATTTCCGCACTATAGAGCGCACCTGATTATAAGCCGCACCCACTACATTTTTTAGAGGAAAACCAATTTTGTACATACACAAGCCGCACCTGTATATAAGCCGCATGTGCCCACGTTAAAACATGTCAACGTATTTACAAAGAAAGACGGTACAGAATTTTCAACGTTTTAGTAATATAACTTAACAATAATAATAATAATAATATAACTTTCTTCCCAAACGGTGCCTGTGACGCGGCAGTAAAACGGTAACAACACGCTAGCAACAGAATAGCAATGCGTCATTTGCCTTTCTTTTTGCATTTTCCATGATGAGGGTATGTTCACGCTAATTTAATTGATGCACCAGACAAGAAGTTGCAGTCTTCCTCGATGCAAATATTCCACCGGTCTTAATCTTACCTTTTTCTACTCGAGCGCCCCCTGGCGACCATTAGAAAAATTACATAAATTGGCCGCATCACTGTATAAGCCGCAGGGTTGAAAGTTTGCGGAAAAAAGTAGCGGCTTATAGTCCGCAATTTACGGTAATAGCAAATGATTCTGACGCGCTCTACTCATGGGTGATTTTCTGTTGACATTCACATTTGTTTCTACCAGTGACAGTTTACAGGTCCAGTTGAATACGGTGTATTGCATTCTAATGCAGAATAGCACCACAAGCGGTCCAGGGGGGGCCCAACAAGCCAGCTAAATTTATTTGATGCCGCCATGGTCACACACATGCTCCAACATACCCTGCGTCCATTTTTTTGTGCAGGTCTCTTTATTTCTTTGGTTCTTCTGCTGCAATACAACGTTGTTGAACCGCTTCCGATCTTCAGAGTGTCTCGGGCATCTTTGTGATGTGATGTATTACACAAAGCATTTATGACATTCTTTCCTTTCAGTGAGCACACGCCGTATCACGAACGAGCCGTTGATCAGTAAAGCTTCTCCACGATGGGGACTCACCAAGCGGAATTCAGGGGATGACTCTGAGAGAAACTCCCGAGTTAACTATGATATGATCAATTGCGGGGGGAGCCAGATGGAACATTATGATGATTACATTTCCTTTCATGGCGCAGTATGGCTGCAATGCAATTAAAATAGGCGTGTTCTATGAGGGATTAAAGGCTCTTCACAGCTCCTATTTTTGGATTAGAGATGCTCATGAATATGAAGTGACTAGGATCAGAGAAACGACACGTGTGGATTCGGTTTTAAAACAATATAAATACAGTATCTATTGTTTTTTTTCTGCATGGCATGCGTCTCGTAGTCTAAATATTGCACATAGATGTTTATCATCACAACTGGATATGGTGGTGACGTCAATGAAGGTAAAGAGCATTTCCGCTGATGATGAGGCCAACTCTGAATAATTAAATGGCTCTTCATTTCAATATTGTGACTGCAAGCAGTTGAAAGAAACAGATTTTCTAAATCACATAAATTAGTACCGTCATTTCCGCACTATAGAGCGCACCTGATTATAAGCTGCACCCACTACATTTTTAGAGGAAAACCAATTTTGTACATAAGCCGCACCCGTATATAAGCCGCATGTGCCCACATGTAAACATGTCAACATATTTACAAAGAAAGACGGTACACAGAGAGAATTTTCAAAGTTTTAATCATATAACTTAACAATAATAATAATATAACTTTCTTCCCAAACGGTGCCTGTGACGCGGCAGTAAAACGGTAGCAACATGGTAACAACAAGCTAGCAACAGAATAGCAATGCGTCATATGCCTTTCTTTTTGCATTTTCCATGATGAGGGTATGTTCACGCTAATTTAATTTATGCACAAGACAAGAAGTTGCAGTCTTCTTCAACGCATATATTCCACCGGTCTTAATCTTACCTTTTCTACTCGAGCGCCCCCTGGCGGCCGTTAGAAAAATTACATAAATTGGCAGCATCACTGAATAAGCCGCAGGGTTGAAAATTTGGGGAAAAAGTAGCGGCTTATAGTCCGGAATTTACGGTATATGAAATGGTTTGCAGAAAGTACCAGAAGGTAAATCGAGTCTGGCGTTAAATTGAGCTTGCTATGAGGTGAGTTGGAATTGTGATGCCATTATGGTTGTGTAAAACATATCAGGGCATGCCTGATATGTGCAAATATGCCCGAGGGGCAGAACCAGCAAATATTGATAAGCGGATTTCAGTTCAGTGCGATGACATATTTTTGAGTTTGCCTTGCTCTCCATTCCCCACATTGTGTCATGTCCTCACAAACGCTCCGACCGGTAGATTTGGGTGCTTTAGTAAGGACAGAACAGCTGGCAGAACGGCGACACGGTTGATTCGTATCTGATCACTACTTGAGTTACTTGGACTTAAGAAACGGTTTGATTGGGGAACCATGAGGCCATCTGGCCACTTGCTGATTTTGTGTCCTCTGAATGTTAATTTGTCTCACGTGTCGTGTATTTTAATGTAACACCCTCCCATGCAATTTCAGGCATATGGCTAACTGGACAAATTGTACAGATATTTAGATAATGTGGCTATTTGAGTGTCCATTCTTTTTTTTCCCCCGGATTGCATACCAGAGAAGATAAATCGTCTCTGCACATTGAGATAGAGTTGTAGTTCCTTCTGGCACCTTTACAGTGGCAGCCATTAATCGCCCATTGTCTGCTGACTAAGAAGCCCAGCAGAGTAGTATCACGATATTAATGAGAACGTACAATGCCTGCTAGAATGCAAATTGAGTCAATTAGTTCCCATACTCCCGACAGCCGAGTGGCTTAAGTCCACATGGCCTTTTGAATTAAAGGAGTGGACGTATTTGATTTCACACCGCTCTCTGAACTCTCCTTTCTCACACTCATGTCTTTTCCTCTATTGTTTGTTGAGATCGATTTCTGTTTTAAGCGCCTCAACTACACCAGCGCCTCATCAGTATGAGCTCAGTATCACCGGGACAGCTGGGTTTGGAACACATTCCTGTGATAATGGGATGAGTTATATTACTCCGTTACCACCTCAATGTAATATACTACCGTATTTTCACGACCATAAGGCGCCATTAAAAGTCTTAAATATTCTCCAAAATGGACAGGACGCCTTATAATGCGGAGCGTCTAGTGTAAGAGCCGAGTTCCAAATCCTGACTGAGAGCCGACACGCTGTTTATATAGAAAAAAGGCGGAAGTGAGCGTGAACAGGCATGCGGGAAAGCAGCCAGCCAATCAGTGAAGGATGGGCGTGTAAGTGGCCGCGAGTGAAACCAGGCATGCGGGAAAGCAGCCGGCCAATCAGTGAAGGTTGTGCGTGTAAGTGGCCGTGAGTGAGGACGTGACTGAGGCCAGGCATGCGGGAAAGCAGCCCGCCAATCAGTGAAGGGTGGGCGTGTAAGTGGCCCGCGAGTGAGACCAGGCGTGCGGGAAAGCAACCGGCCAATCAGTGAAGGGTGGGCGTGTAAGTGGATGTGAGTGTGGACGTGACTGAGACCAGGCATGCGGGAAAGCAGCCCGCCAATCAGTGAAGGGTGGGCGTGTAAGTGGCCCGCGAGTGAGACCAGGCGTGCGGGAAAGCAGCCGGCCAATCAGTGAAGGGTGGGCGTGTAAGTGGCTGTGAGTGTGGACGTGACTGAGACCAGGCGTGCGGGAAAGCAGCCGGCCAATCAGTGAAGGGTGGGCGTGTAAGTGGCTGTGAGTGGGGACGTGACTGAGACCAGGCGTGCGGGAAAGCAGCCGGCCAATCAGTGAAGGGTGGGCGTGTAAGTGGCTGTGAGTGTGGACGTGACTGAGACCAGGCGTGCGGGAAAGCAGCCGGCCAATCAGTGAAGGGTGGGCGTGTAAGTGGCTGTGAGTGTGGACGTGACTGAGGCCAGGCATGCGGGAAAGCAGCCCGCCAATCAGTGAAGGGTGGGCGTGTAAGTGGCTGTGAGTGTGGACGTGACTGAGGCCAGGCATGCGGGAAAGCAGCCCGCCAATCAGTGAAGGGTGGGCGTGTAAGTGGCCCGCGAGTGAGACCAGGCGTGCGGGAAAGCTGCCGGCCAATCAGCGAAGGGTGGGCGTGTAAGTGGCCGCGCATCATTTCTGTGGAGCCACATGGCAATGAGAGTGACTCTGACTAACGTGTTTTTAGCGTGCGTGCATGCATGCCGTATGTTTAAACTGGCGTATGTTTTACCACGCCTGGCTGCGCCCAATAATACAGTGCGTTTTGTGTATGTGTAAAATACAGAAATAGCACCTATTACTGAGACTGCGCCCTACAACACGGTGCGCCGAATGGTCGTGAAAATACGTTACCCGTAATGACGTTACTTCCACAAGTGAATGACATCAGGAGCTTGGCCAGCGAATTGGCGTTTGAGTATCTCGGAATGACGATGCCTCGCGTAGAACTTTGCCAGTGTTCTCTTTAATTATTTGTGCGGTTGACTATTTGTCCAGCTCAATGGTAGAAAGTGCATTGGCAACTATGAATCTTTTGTTTTTTTCTCTTCACTTGAGTGGCAGAGCTGAGTCAAACGTCGCTTTGCAACACAAAGCGAATACTTGACCAAGCATTGGCTTGAATGCAAAAAAATAAAATAAAAGAATCCTTAGTAAAGCTGGCCATGTGTTCGTCAAGGTACCGTATTATTTTTCCAACTCTCTAAAAGTGTGTTCTCAGCTTCTAGCCTCACATTGCAACTCTTTTCGCCTTCAATTTTCCAACTTCAAAACTCGTTCCGTGACAGCTTCTCTTTTGAACGGCATCACCTCAGCCCAAGGATTCCCTGTATTTGCAGCTAAAGCATTTTCATGGGGACTGCTAGCAAGGAGATGAATAAGCGAGAGTGACGGAAAGACCGACGCGTGAAATGGTGGTGCAGGCGGACTCGTCCGGGGTTTCAGCTGGCCATCATAGGCCCGATAGGACAACAGTGTGGGGATGTTTTGTGGACAAATTGGGTTGATAGATTGATCGGTTGTTCAAGAGCCAGAGACGGATGAAAAGGAACGATCGAGCCAGGGAAGAAAGTGAGGAAACATACAGTCGGCTAGGAGGAAAGGAAGGGAATGTTTTGACAAAAGAAAGAGTTAATCGAGAAAGAGAGCGGTCGGCAGGTAATGAAGCCGGAGCTTTGTTGCACAGCCTTGATGATATAAGAGGACTGAAAGACATGATTGCGGACTGATGAGAGAAACATATGAGAGGTGGATGAAAGGAAATAGAAGAAGACCAAGACGCTACGATAAGAGGAGAAATGGCAAAAGATGAAAAGGAAGTGAAAGATAAGAGTAATTAGGAGAGAAAAGGAAGGGAGAGGGTTTGCCTTTTCACTGAGTTTGGATGCTCACACATCTAAGGTGTGAATAACTATTCCGACAGAGGCTCAAACGATTTATAAGGCCCGATGAGCCTCCTGATATAAAGGGATATAACCAACACATGTGACTTGCTTGCCAGTCAGCCTGCCATGCATGTTTTTGGAATGTGGGAGGAAACCAGAGTACCCGGAGAAAACCCACGCGGATACGGGGAGAACATGCAAACTCCAGACCGGAAGCCCGGAGCTGGAATCGAACCCAGTAGCTTTGCACTGTGAGGTTGACACGCTAACCACTTGTCCACTGGGTGCCCGTATTTTTATATATATATATATATATATATATATATATATATATATATATATATATATATATATATATATATATATATATATATATATATATATATATATATATACATACATATATGCATATATATATATATATATATATATATATATATATATATATATATATATAATAACTACTTTTTACCTTGTCTGTTCAATTATTCCCATTTTATTTATATATATATATATATATAACTACTACATTTAAAAAATATATATATATATATATATATATATATATATATATATATATATATATAACAGACAAGGTAAACATTGCTTTGAGGAGTATCAGTACCAATGGTAACCATGCTTCCATAAAGGTTGTGGAATCTTCCACAAAGGGGACTATAACCGCAATAAAAATGACGGAAAAATGCACTAAATTCACTTGTGAAAGGCGCGCTTGGCTCCACTATACGATCAAGCTGAGAAGCAGGGCTCCCCAGTGCATGGGCTTCTCTATTCCCCCCTGACCCTCTCCACTGATGTGACGAATAACCATGGCATGGTCATAGCAGTCCACAAACTGTGCACATGGGCTCAGGCCTGTTCAGTTTACGACAGCTTTACGAGCGTTAAGGAAAAGTACATTGGCCTGACGGGGTCAGGGATTGTTTGCTGGCTCTTCCTCCGCCCCACATGACTTTGTGGCTACTGCACGTGCTTATGGAAAAAAGGCTTTCAGGTTTTTTTTTTTAATATTGCTTATACTGATACTGTTTATCACATTTTATTTCCATGACCTTCAAGATGTGTTGTGATGTTTATTTTTTTACTATTTAATAGTGAAAAGTCAGGACATAATGAGGGCAAATTTCACTGCACATCTTTTCTGCATTTATTTTATTTTTTTATTGAAATAAGTCGTTTCCGCAACAAAACATTGAAGAAGCCCTGTCTTTCACATGTACAATGTGTGTTGAGGAAAAGCAATACAAAAACAAAACAATATTTCTCCTCTTCAGTGCACGTGTTTCTTCTTTCTGGAAAAAAAAAACAATTAAAGAAACAAACAACTGGTGAGCATATAATAAATTCAGTGCAAACAATCCCAAATGGCTTTAAGTTAAAAAAAGATGCTACTGTTTGCAGAAAGGTATCGGTTTAGAGTTTTGGAAGGCGACTGACCTGTGCTAAAAGGAATCTACGTACAGGGAAGCTCGCACTTACACCCTAACGGAGGAATTGACTCTAGAGCCGCGGCTCTCTCTGACACTTTAGAAAAAAATACATCATATATTTCAAATATATTATTTACAGTTTCTTTTTATTTTAGTTCATTCCTTTTTTTTTCCAAATGTAAAGATGTGAAGATTGGTTTGATCTTATGATCTTAATTTGACATGTTCTGATTTATTCATGTTATGTATGCTGTTTTGAATGACCTACATTCCCCAGTAGAGTATTGTCTGGCATGTCATTTTAGTTTAATCAAAGGAATCAGACATGCTCATTGTTGTTTGGCCTTGGCAGAGGTGATTCTCTTTTGAGTTGAAATGGGAAGAAAATAGATGAAATGAGGGTCAAAAGAAATGACGGGGAAAAAAATGATCAGACAGGGGGATGAAGAGAGGAAGCAGGCAAAATCAAATGCAATGAGCGTGACAGTCATGATGCATGTAGAAAACGTGATGGTGATCTCCGACACACACACACACACACACACACACACATAATACGGGTTACACTAGTATTGCAATTACCATCAACTACGATAAACAAGGGCATGACATAAAAGTATCGAAAGACTTTCTGTCATGTAAGGACTGTGCAGTAGTACCTCCCAATGACAGCTGTGCGACAATGTGCAGAGTCATCGAGCACGGATAAAGTGATCAGTGGTGCAATACAAAACTATGTCGGTTGTGCGGTTGGTGCAGCAGTTGTAGTACAACTTTAGGTGAGTAATATATACGGAAAGTCATTGAGTGCTTTAACGTGTCTGCTGCTGTGTAATATTGATCAATCACAAATGTTCAAGTATGTACAGAGTGGAGCTACAATGTTCATTGCGGTAATACTGTCCCACAGGGTTGAGAGCCACGATAGATTTGAGTTACTGTTTAGGGAGTTAATGGCGAGAGGGAAGAAGCTGTTTGAATGTCCGCTGGACTTTGGGGCGCATGGATCGGTCGCGCTTGCCTGAGGGAGTAGCTGGAAAAGGTGGTGGGCAGGGTGCGGGGGATCCAGGAGGATTTTCCGTGCCCTTGTCTTGATTCTTGCAGTGTGCAAGTCCTCAAGAGTGGGTAGGCCATTGCCAATTATTTTTTTCTACGTCCGAACTGTCCGTTGCACTCGGATTTTGTCCTTTTTTGTGGCAGCCCGAAACCAAACTGTGATGGAAGAACACAGGACAAGACTGATTGGATGACTGCTGTGTAGAACTGTCTCGGCAGCTTCTGTGGCAGGCCATGCTTCCTCAGCAACCTCAGGAAGTACATCCTCTGCTGGGCCTTTTTCACGATAGAGTTAATGTTGCCTCCGACTTCATGTCCTGAGAGACACTGTGATTCCTAGGAACTTGAAGCTCTCAACTGTTTACACAAGGCAGTTGGATAGTGTGAGGGGCAGCTGTGGTGAAGTCTGTTTCTTGGAGTCTGTGATCACCTCTACAGTCTTGAGCATGTTCAGCTCCAGGTTGTGTTGGCTGCACTAAAGCGCTAGCGGCTCCACTTCTTGTCGGTATGCAGAATCGTCGCCGTCTTTGACGAGGCTGATGACTGTGGTGTTGTCTGCGAACTTTATGAGTTTGAAAGGTGTGTGTGTTGAGGTGCAGTCGTTCGTGTAGAGGGGAGAAAAGCAGCGGAGAGAAGACGCATCCCTGGGGGACCCCAGTGCTGATGGTGTGTGTTAATGATGATGTCCTTCCCGTCAGAAAGCCGAGGACCCACTAGAAGATTGTAGGGGACGCTGGAGATGTTTGGAGGTGAGGAGTTCCGGGATGATGGTGTTGAACGTAGAGCTGAAGTCCACAAACAGGAACCTTGCGTAGGTCCCCCTGTCGCCGAGGAGCTCCAGGATGTAGTGCATGTTGATTGTGTTCTCCACAGAGCTGTGAGCCTGGTAGGCAAACTACAGAGGGTCCAGCCGGGGTCCGGTGATGTTCTTCAGGTGGTTCAGCATAAGTCATTCAAAGGTCTTCATGACCTCAGACGTCAGAGCAACTGGCCCAATAATCATTCAATTCCCTTGTTGCTGGTTTCTTGGGGACTGGTATGCTGGTGGACTGTTTCGAGCAGGATGGGACCTCACATAGCTCCAGGGATCTATTGAAGATCTATGTGTTATTACTCACTCGTGAGAAAATACCTTGCATACAAGATATTGACAAAGCTGTGCCTGATTAATTCACAACATGTAAGTCATTCTCATCTTTAAACTTTTGGGGATTTATCCTCAATATGGAAAACTGCATGCAGAGAAACATCAAAATAATTTTTCTCCTTTAACTTCTCATTAACCCACAAACACGGGCTTTGTTTATCATTTGTAGGATGGTGTGTTGTGTGGCAGTGACACAAGCACGTTCATGAAAACAAAATGTTGAAATATCAATGTAACTGAACGTGCCAACCCGAAAATGCAATGAACTAGACAAGGGCGGACACTTTGATAAATATTTCAGCATTCAAATAACCTTGGCTGTTAACATTAATGCAATGGGAAGGAACATCTGTGTGACTCCTGTGGGACCCGAGGGAGGCAGGTGTTTTGTTTTGATGCCGAGTATGAATATTAACAAATGTGACACAGTCTCACAGACGGCATATGGCCACTTAAAAACTATTTACTATCTTTTCCATCACAAAAGCAGTTTGAAAACTTTAGCGAGTCAAATGAACGACGACTCGTGCCAAGAGTAATGAGAGCACAACAACATTTATATATTGTACTGTATTTCATCTCATGTCATCCACTGGCATATTCCATGCTTCCTCGCGGTAAATGATTACGTTTCTGATTAAAGAGTGAATGGATCTTAGGGTGTCTGCCTGACAAGATACAGTACGACTCACGTGCATAGCAAGTCATTGTCGCTGTTTGATGAAATCTGTCTGCGACATACTGTTGCTCCAATATTTATTTGAAAATATTTCGTGAAATCACAACAATAAATGACTATAGTTAGCCAGACTTAGCATCAGGAACATGAATATTTTCTTTGTCGTCACTGTGTGCTGTACACGTTTGCTAAATATTAAAATGTTTAAAGGGGACTTGTCCGTGACAATGCCTTCCTGTGAGAAATTAGGAGCTGTTTGAGTTGCTCTCTTCTTACAACAATGGATGGCAAACTCAGTGAAGATGTTCCCACAATGCGAAGTGTCATCAGAACATTCCAATATTGGATATTTCAATCGGCATAAATCATAGACTTATGGTGAGGTTTTCACCCAATTTGGATCTGAATTAATTGTTTCAGTGAAAATATGACCTTTCTTCTAAATCGATTCAATTATTACTTTACTTAGCTTATCAAAGGTTGCCGACAGAATCGGCAGAGTCGGCTTTCAAAACGTTAATTTGGGGATGTGTGGTCTGAAGCGGTCCGTTTGAAAGTCAGTTCTGCCAATGAATGGGGACATTCATGTAAACGTGGATTCAAAGTACGTTAAAGAACATATATAAACACAAGAATAAAAGGTAAACATAATGTGAGGCACATATGAAGCCAGAGACCCCTTTAAACAGGTGGGGCAGAAGTGGATCATATGGAGAGCCAGACGGACCAATAAACTCTCAGAATCGGGAAAATACTCGGATCAAACTGGCCGAGTCAAAGCCAGTAGAGGATGTAATTAAAACCAATGGGTCGTACATAGGAGGGCTAATTCGGGCCGTCGTAGTCTCAACCTTTCTATAACAAAATGTGCACACTTCATCGTCATCCAGGAAGCCAGTTATGGTTCATTCACGACATGCTTCACCGTACTGAACAAACCATAGCGGTTGTTACAGTATGACATAATTCTTCAGGAAAAAAACCAAAACGCTTCATTTTAGCAGCTCTCACAGTTCTCTGATTAACGGGCTAACTGTCTTTTCATATGTCAAAATACACGTTGTCTTTTTTTTGTTCCACTTCCAACAATGGAGAGAAGCCTGACTCAAACAAGTTTATGCCAATGCTGGAATAGGGTTGGGTCAAAGCCCCCAAAAGTCAAAAGAAAGAGCACCAAGCAGGCTTTGAGCTGAACCATCCTTCCACTTTGTTTCCCACGGCATCTGCGCCCTCGGCGTAAAGGTGGATCCAACACAAGGTACGGGTAAGCCAGTCAAGAGAAGTGGCGGGAAGCTTTTTTTTGTCCATTATGAAGAAGCATTTTTTTTAAAGCAGTTTGGAGATTTTCAAATGTTTGGTGATCATAAACCTGCAGAGAATTCACATTTAGAGTGACAATCATCCGAAACAACAGACAATCAAAGCTAGGAGAGAGAAGAAGCCTGGCCGCTGAATTTAGTGCCAGCAGCCTCAAGCTGTCTTGTGGAAGATATGATTCAAACTGAATAGGATTCTGTCTCTGATAGATAACAGGGGAAAAAAGGCCTTATAGATCAGCCCTTAGATCAGTCTAAAACCAGTAAAAAGGACTAAATCTGCTTCACAGGGATTGCAATATTGATTCATCACATTCATTCATTCATCTTCCAATCTGCTTGATCCTCACTAGGGTCGCGGGGGGTGCCGGAGCCTATCCCAGCCGTCTCCGGGCAGTAGGCGGGGGACACCCTGAACCGGTTGCCAGCCAATCGCAGGGCACACAGAGACGAACAACCATCCACGCTCACACTCATACCTAGGGAACATTTAGAGTGCTCAATCAGCCTGCCATGCATGTCTTTGGAATGTGGGAGGAAACCGGACTACCCGGAGAAAACCCACGCAAGCCCGGGGAGAACATGCAAACTCCACACAGGGAGGCCGGAGCTGGAATCGAACCCGGTACCTCTGCACTGTGAAGCCGACGTGCTAACCACTGGTCTACCGGGCCGCCCTGATTTATCACACGCAATGAATAAATATAAAGAAGCAATATTGTGCATGTTTTCACAATTTAAAACAATTTCCACATACCTTAATAAAAGATGGGATGACTGTTGACCCACCCCCTGTTCTACTGGGCCAGTGGGATTTTGTTAGCATGGCGACTAGGGGCGGAGCTAGTGTCATACGATTAAGCAACCAGCTGCTACTACTACTGAAGAGAAAACCTGAAGAGAAGACCTACCAACCCCGACCAACTCTATAACTTTGTCATCAGAAGCTAACGCTAATGATGTTGCTCACCTTGTCCACACAGTATGGTGGCTGCTGGAAAATGGTGGATCTTCCTCCAGTCCACCTGCTAAGTCTTTGATGGAGGAATTTTGTCAGCCACATTGTGACATCACAGTTTGGTAAAATTCAGACTTGCTTGCTCAGAGACAAAATCCATCCATCCATTTTCCAATCTGCTTTATCCACACAAGGGTCGCAGGGGGTGTTGGAGCCAATCCCAGCTGTCTTCGGGAAGTAGGCGGGGGACACCCTCAACAGGTTGCCAGCCAATCGCAGGGCGCACACAGACGAACATCCATCCACGCTCACACTCCCAGCTAGGGACGATTTGGAGCGTTCAATTAGCCTGCCATGCATGTTTTTGAAACGTGGGTGGAAACCGAAGCACCCGGAGAAAACCCACGCAAGCCCGGGGAGAACATGCAAACTCCACACAGGAAGGCCGGAGCTGGAATCAAACCCGGTTCCTGTGCACTGTGAGGTTGACACGCTAACCACTCGTCCACCGGGCCGCCCTACTCAGAGATACATTTCCACAATTAGGCAGCCCACAACAGCATTTCTTTTGTCAGTAGGCAGTTGGTGGGTGGGCAGACAGTCCAGAGACCACATTTTTAAAAGTACAAAATGTTTCTCATCGGTCAACATTAGATTGGTGCTTTTTTATTTTTCACCAGTCAGAAGTCATTGAGCAGCAGGGTGGATGCAGCAGTTGCACTTTTTTGCAACAGAAGACTTGAAGACTGAGGCAACACAGAGGTTGACTGAAGACAAGCACAGAGAAAGAAGCTGGGCGGCCATAAATCAAAGTAGAATCCCATTTAGAAACCAACTCAATTGGGTTAGATTCTTTATTTAGGACATCCTTCTCACGTGACCCGCATTGTAACACCAAAATATTTGCTCTAATTTCAAAAAGATTCAATGCACAGATCCAGGTTTATCCCCAACGTCTACCTGTGCGTGTGTGTGTGTGTGTGTGTGTGTGTGTGTGTGTGTGTGTGTGTGTGTGTGCCTGTGCACACTCTACTTCTGGGGTGACAGAATGAGGACAAATAGCAGATTGAATTTCTTGGTGTGCAGACACACACACACACACACACACACACACACACACACAAATTGTGCTCGTCTGACACTTCTTTTAACATGTAATTTCCTTTTGTGATATTTCTGCACAATTCAAACTCTGACATTTTTCTTTATCATAGATTGTCAAGCTTTAAATATCAACCCATTGCAAATGTCACTCATTTGACCAGAGCGCAGTCAAGACTCTGCACCTGGGTTGTCAAGCCAAAGTCTGGCGCCCCTATTTAAGTCATACTTGACTTCCGATTCATTGCACATTAAAGAAAAAAAAAAATGAACATGCATGCAAAAGAAATGAACATGTACTGTATTCTAAAAAGCACCATGTAGATCACTTTAATTAAACTTACAAGGTAACTTTGCATTCGACTGAACGTAGCAACATAAAAGAATACATTTTTGATCGAAGTGCAGTTTTGTCAAACAGAGTAAAAGCAATGCAAATCTTTTCAATTTCAAGCCGCCGTTATGACATCGTGTTGAACTTGTCATTTCCCATAAACACACACATTGATGCACACACACGTACTTAACCCTTGTGCGTCATCCCATTTTTCGAGCACAGTGGAAAAAACGTTCAATTATGGCATCTTGGCTTTAAAGTGTAATCTCAAAGTCATTTCTGAATATTTTTTTCTCTCGACCACTCAAACTGTTCAGTGGCGTCAGGCCTATCCATTCATATATACGGTAGTTTTTATATATTTATTTCTTTTAGACGCCCTCTTTGGACAATAAAAGCAATAAAAAGCAGTATTGTGCTTTGGGTAAAAGTAACTATCATCTGCATATATATATATATATATATATATATATATATATATATATATATATATATATATATATATATATATATATTAAAAACATTCAATTTGGAATATTCAGTATGGACAAGTTAGAGCCTTCAACATGTTAATAAATCATCAAGAAATATAGCGCCATCTGCTGTATTATTGCATCAAGTCCCCAAAAATTGTTTTCACATGTAGTTCGACCGCCTGTGAAGAGATTCAGCGCGAAATTGCGAAAAATGCACGGTCAAACATCCGGGGTACAGTGCATCAAGAATACGTGGAAAAGTCGCATTTAGAATGGGTGTGTGTGGGGAAAACACGGCCCGTTATTGGACTGTTTTTCCTCTAGGCCATTTTCAAATCTAAATAAGTAAATAATTCTGAAAAACATATTTTGACTTTTTTTTTAAACTTGACAACGAATTTTCACCTGTTTTTGGACAAGTTAGACCAATTTGAGCGATATCAATGACGTTTTCATAACGTTGCCTTTGATCTATTTCAACAGTCCAAAAATGGGACGAATTTCCCACAAGGGTGTTAATGTCACTTGAAATATTTGAGTTTTGCAGCATGTTAGCGAATAGCAAAATATTCAAAACACCTTTCAGTCAATGCTGCGTTGTGTTGCGGCAGATGCCACAATGGCAAAAACAAAAAAAATACGGGGAAAAAAAAAATCCTCCGTCTCCATGCTTTCACGACGTCATTGTACCCAAGGTTTTCCTCAGGTGGAAAGGAGAAGTATTAAAAAGTCATGCCAACACTCTGACGCCCAATCGCAAACAGTCAAGTAAAAAGTAACAGTTGGTTTTATAGCTGAAATCCTTTGGACGGTTTTCTCTGGCTGTCCACGTATTCCAGCCCAAATAAGAAGCGCTGACTTGATCAAAATCACAATCGGTTGTCCAAGATTGCTTTTAGTTATTACTGTGGGCTCGAGAGCAATAACACTTTTTATGAGCAACACTCGGTGCCTCGGCACTCTTCTTCACCTGTCAGATTAGAGTCGACACCACTTTAGTGGGAGAGGTCACCGGTGCGGCGGGAAGGATGAGTCTGCATACTGCAACATACTCAATCTGGCCTTTTTTAATAACTGAAGGAAGAGTTGTTTGGAGGTAATAAAATATCTACAAATCGCTGGATTTACTTGTGTGTTTTTCTGGCCAGTTCCTGAGAACTCGATGCTGCATCATCAGTGTACCCGCAGAATTCACGCACACACACTCACGCTAAAGTTCTCACAAGAATCCGTCCATCCCTTTTCAATAATGCATCTCCTCATTAGATTTGCAACTGAGCTCGAGCCAAAACCCTTCTAGCCATTCCAGGTCACACTCTCTTCAAGTAGCCTAACCTGCATTTTTGGGGGGGGGGGGGGGGATGCGGAGAAAGCCAGAGTACCCAAGGAAATCTACACAATCGCAAGGGAAAATATGCAAATGGTTATACGGTACAGATAATTATTCGGTCGAAAAAGCCGGACTCCATCATGAGAACAGGCTGGACAGACACTTTTGTGAAAACCAATCTTACTTCAAACATTGGTCGTATTTTGTTCCTTTCAGCAGAAATGATGTGAAAAGAGCCAATTGCCTCTTGAGCATTCTCCATGTTACTTTCATTCAAAAATAAAACACTTGGAAGGACAGCCACGTATTGCCTTGTTTTCTTTCTTTTTTTTTTTTTTGGTCTTTTGAATTCTGAGAGGTGCGACATCATATTTGGCAAAAACTGAAAGTCATGTACAGTATTTTCACGACCATTCGGCGCACCGTGTTGTAGGGCGCAGTCTCAGTAACGGGTGCTATTTCTGTATTTTACACGTACACAAAACGCACTGTATTATTGGGCGCAGCCAGGCGTGGTAAAACATACGCCAGTTTAAACATACGGCAGTTTAAACATACGGCATGCATGCACGCACGCTAAAAACACGTTAGCTTGAAGCATAGCGTAGCATGCTAAGACATGCTAAAAACACGTTTTTAAAAAGGCAACGGAAGCAAAACTGAGATCGGTTGTACTTTATTTAGCCATCTTACAACGTACTCACGTTTTTCGATCAATCGTCACCCAGAAATCCATCAAAGTCCTCATCTTCTGGATCCGAATTGAACAATTGTGCAAGTACCGGTAGTCCATCAAAAATGCCGGGTTCCCTCTCGTCACTCTCATTGCCATGTGGCACGCCCACCCTTCATTGATTGGCCGGCTGCTTTCCCGCATGGCTGGCCTCACTCACTTCCTCACTCACGGCCATTTACACGCCCACCCTTCACTGATTGGCCGGCTGCTTTCCCGCATGCCTGGTCTCATTCGCGGCCACTTACACGCCCGCCCTTCACTGATTGGCCGGCTGCTTTCCCGCATGCCTGGTCTCATTCGCGGCCACTTACACGCCCACCCTTCACTGATTGGCCGGCTGCTTTCCCGCATGCCTGTTCACGCCCACTTCCGCCTTTTCTCTATATAAACAGCGTGTCGGCTCTCAGTCAGGATTTGGAACTCGGCTCAATACACTAGACGCTCCGCATTATAAGGCGTCCTGTTGAAGACTTTTAATGGCGCCTTATGGTCGTGAAAATACGGGACTTATCATTTTCAGTGTGAAATCACACATTTGACAACATCAAGCATGCGTGTTATGGGAGCTGAAAGCTTCGGGGATGCTGCCCGCTCGCCAATCCAGTTTGATTTCTCCCCCAAATTCTCCCATTGTTCTGAAACAGAAGCTTGTTTTAAATGCTAGTTTGCCGCATGTGCTCCAATTTAGCAAGGGTTTCCCGCGATAATTTGTCTCACCGCGTCGGAAAATGATGACAATGTCATAAAACAAAACAGTCCTGCAGGTTACAGCAAAGATCGTAAAGTGAACAGGGGATTTCGGGGCTGCTCCCCCATGGCCTTGGCTTTATTTCAGAACTTCATTACTTTGAGAATAAAGTGCCCTGAGGGCAAATGCATTTCAAATTTGTCACTGCTTGTCACTGATAAGAAAGTTTAAATAACTCCAATGCTTCTAGTTTGCTATCAGTGCCAAAAGTTCCTTTAAAACACACTGGTTATTTTATTTCATCTGAATACACATGTCACAAGTTTAAGGCTCACACACTAAATATTAAACCTTTTCCACTGCAAGCTTTCAGAACTGTGTCAGATGTGCTCATTTGGGAGCTGAAACTGTTTTTTTTTTTCCCCAGTTGTTCAGTGAGTCTTTTTTTTTTCATTTGAAAACCTTAGCAAAGCATCTGCCACAAGGAGCATTTTGCTTTAAAGAAAAAAACTTTTATATCCACCTTATATTTCAAAATATATACACCGTACATTTCAAGGCAGAAACATCACCAATCACAATTGCATTTTGTACACAGGACAGTTGACATCGATCGTGACTTTTATCATGGCAACAAATTGCTGGTGGTCATGACAACAGCATTGCACCTTTGCTGTTCGGACAATAAAAGGATTCATTTTCGATGCTGCATCATCAGTGTACCCGCAGAATTCACGCACACACACTCACGCTAAAGTTCTCACAAGAATCCGTCCATCCTTTTCAATAATGCATCTCCTCATTAGATTTGCAACTGAGCTCGAGCCAAAACCCTTTGAGCCATTCCAGGTCACACTCTCTTCAAGTAGCCTAACCTGCATTTTTGGGGGGATGCGGGAGAAAGCCAGAGTACCCAAGGAAATCTACACAATCGCAAGGGAAAATATGCAAATGGTTATACGGTACAGATAATTATTCGGTCGAAAAAGTCGGACTCCATCATGAGAACAGGCTGGACAGACACTTTTGTGAAAACCAATCTTACTTCAAACATTGGTCCTATTTTGTTCCTTTCAGCAGAAATGATGTGAAAAGAGCCAATTGCCTCTTGAACATTCTCCATGTTACTTTCATTCAAAAATAAAACACTTGGAAGGACAGCCACGTATTGCCTTGTTTTCTTTCTTTTTTTTTTTTTTTTTTTGGTCTTTTGAATTCTGAGAGGTGCGACATCATATTTGGCAAAAACTGAAAGTCATGTACAGTATTTTCACGACCATTCGGCGCACCGTGTTGTAGGCGCAGTCTCAGTAACGGTGCTATTTCTGTATTTTACACGTACACAAAACGCACTGTATTATTGGGCGCAGCCAGGCGTGGTAAAACATACGCCAGTTTAAACATACGGCAGTTTAAACATACGGCATGCATGCACGCACGCTAAAAACACGTTAGCTTGAAGCATAGCGTAGCATGCTAAGACATGCTAAAAACACGTTTTTAAAAGGCAACGGAAGCAAAACTGAGATCGGTTGTACTTTATTTAGCCATCTTACAACGTACTCACGTTTTCGATCAATCGTCACCCAGAAATCCATCAAAGTCCTCATCTTCTGGATCCGAATTGAACAATTGTGCAAGTACCGGTAGTCCATCAAAATGCCGGGTTCCCTCTCGTCACTCTCATTGCCATGTGGCACGCCCACCCTTCATTGATTGGCCGGCTGCTTTCCCGCATGGCTGGCCTCACTCACTTCCTCACTCACGGCCATTTACACGCCCACCCTTCACTGATTGGCGGCTGCTTTCCGCATGCCTGGTCTCATTCGCGCCACTTACACGCCCGCCCTTCACTGATTGGCGGCTGCTTTCCCGCATGCCTGGTCTCATTCGCGCCACTTACACGCCCACCCTTCACTGATTGGCGGCTGCTTTCCGCATGCCTGTTCACGCCCACTTCCGCCTTTTCTCTATATAAACAGCGTGTCGGCTCTCAGTCAGGATTTGGAACTCGGCTCAATACACTAGGCGCTCCGCATTATAAGGCGTCCTGTTGAAGACTTTTAATGGCGCCTTATGGTCGTGAAAATACGGGACTTATCATTTTCAGTGTGAAATCACACATTTGACAACATCAAGCATGCGTGTTATGGGAGCTGAAAGCTTCGGGGATGCTGCCCGCTCGCCAATCCAGTTTGATTTCTCCCCCAAATTCTCCCATTGTTCTGAAACAGAAGCTTGTTTTAAATGCTAGTTTGCCGCATGTGCTCCAATTTAGCAAGGGTTTCCCGCGATAATTTGTCTCACCGCGTCGGAAAATGATGACAATGTCATAAAACAAAACAGTCCTGCAGGTTACAGCAAAGATCGTAAAGTGAACAGGGGATTTCGGGGCTGCTCCCCCATGGCCTTGGCTTTATTTCAGAACTTCATTACTTTGAGAATAAAGTGTCCTGAGGGCAAATGCATTTCACATTTGTCACTGCTTGTCACTGATAAGAAAGTTTAAATAACTCCAATGCTTCTAGTTTGCTATCAGTGCCAAAAGTTCCTTTAAAACACACTGGTTATTTTATTTCATCCGAATACACATGTCACAAGTTTAAGGCTCACACACTAAATATTAAACCTTTTCCACTGCAAGCTTTCAGAACTGTGTCAGATGTGCTCATTTGGGAGCTGAAACAGTTTTTTTTCCCCCCCAGTTGTTCAGTGAGTCTTTTTTTTTACATTTGAAAACCTTAGCAAAGCATCTGCCACAAGGAGCATTTTGCTTTAAAGAAAAAAACTTTTATATCCACCTTATATTTCAAAATATATACACCGTACATTTCAAGGCAGAAACACCACCAATCACAATTGCATTTTGTACACAGGACAGTTGACATCGATCATGACTTTTATCATGGCAACAAATTGCTGGTGGTCATGACAACAGCATTGCACCTTTGCTGTTCGGACAATAAAAGGATTCATTTGAAATACTCAACTCAACTGTAATTATAGAGCACTTTCGAACAGCCATCGCCGCATACAAAGTGCTGTAAATGGAGCAACTAACATATACAACAGTAAAGCAACAAATCGGTAACAAAGACAGTAGGTAGAAAGCACCGAACAGCAAAACCAAGAACACATCTGAGTCATGCCAAAGAATACAAGTGAGTTTTGAGGCGGGTTTTGAAGATGGGCAGCGAGGAGGCTTGACGAATGTTCGGTGGGAGGTCATTCCAGAGAGAGGGACCAGCAACAGAAAAGGCTTGATCCCCTCTGAGCCTCAGCCTAGTTCTTGGTACTTCTAATAATGTCTGGTCTGCAGACCTGAGGCAGACTTAAGGCCACTTCTGTCCTGCCTAGAAGAAATCAAAACCTGGATGGCACTAAATTTCTTGAATTTCAATGAAAAGAAGACAGAGGTGATCCTATTTGGTCCCAGTGGCCCTCGTACATCCCATCCTGTAGACCTGGGCCTCCTGTATCCTTATCTTAACACTAGAATGTTTGTGTCCCTTTTTGGGACATCCTGGGATCACCCCCAAGACTGTCTCCTTGTGGGACAGAGTGAAAGGGCTAACAGCCAGGCATTTGCAAGTACATTTGCAAGTACAGAGATGCTCATGTCGTCAGTTTGGAATAACATCTCAAAAAGGGACACCCTTGGTCACAATCCAGAGCACCAAAAACTCTGGTACTGCTAGTGTTAAGTCAACAGTCTCAAACTTGGGCTTTAAACTGGACCGTGATTTCAAACTTGACCGGCAAATTGGTGCCGTTGTTAAATCCAGCTTCTTTCACCTTAGACAGCTGGCCAAAGTAAAACCTCTCCTCTCTCATGAACACTTTGAGACAGTAATTCACGCCTTCGTCACATCCCGGCTCGACTACTGCAATGCCCTTTACTTTGGAGTCAGCCAGTCCTCCATTAAGCGCCTCCAGCTGGTCCAGAATGCCGCTGCTCGCCTCTTGACTGGTACTCGTAAGAGGGAGCACATAACTCCTACTCTGGCATCCCTTCACTGGCTCCCCATACATTTTAGAGTTCTTTTCAAGATCCTCTTATTTGTTTTCAAATCTCTAAATAATCTCACGCCACCTTACCTCTTTGAGCTCATCCGCCCCTACGCACCTGCCCGGGCGCCTCAGGTCTGCGGACCAGACATTATTAGAAGTACCAAGAACTAAACTGAGGCTGAGAGGGGATCGACCCTTTTCTGTTGCTGGTCCCTCTCTCTGGAATGACCTCCCACTGAACATTCGGCAAGCCTCCTCACTGCCCATCTTCAAAACCCGCCTCTACTCACTTGTATTCTTTGGCATTTGACTCAGCATGTCTCAGATTTGTTCTTGGTTTTGCTGTTCGGTGCTTTTTCGATTTAGATTTAGAAACGGTTCAAAGGTGAGAACTGCTGCACTACCAGCAGAAGCTACAATTCCTGAGAGTCCTCTGGAAACCGAAACTGGACTTCAACCTGCTGCTTGTCCGTCAAGAGTTGGACAACATCCTGTTTGATAGTATGGCACAGCAGCTGGTCCACGGCTGACTGGGGAAGTCTTCGGCTGCCCCCCCTGCCCTCCTTGAAGGACGTTTCCACCTCGGGCTGTCTCAGCAGAGCAAACGTCAAGGACAGCTCTTATCCTGGCAGTGAACACATTGACCTTTTGCGCTCAGCGAGGCGCTACAGGTGTAGCTGAGCAAGGACAAACAGACTTGAGAACAGTTTTTTGTTTGTTGGTTTGTTTGGCTTATTTTTTTCTTTTTTTCCTTTCCAAAGCCTCTACCACTTAACCCTGAGCCCCCGCGCATCCTTTCACCACCTGCCGTGCAATACTCAATATGTCCAGGCGGTATCCTTTTCATGTGCGATACTGCTACTTTGAGCACAATCCTATTCATGTTGTTCTTGCTCTCCGGAATTTGTTTTTCTTTCGATTAAATAAAATAAAAAGTAATTTTGTCTCATGTGTCATTTGCGCGCGTCCCCTTTTTCATGTCACGTCTACTCGTTCTTGTCAGGCCTGTTCTTCGTGTCAACCAATCGGCTCTTTTCAGCGAGTCATGTCAACCAAGTCATGTTATGTTTTCTGCCATTTTATTAGACACACACACACACACACACACACACACACACACACACACACACACACACACAAAAATAAACAATTATGCTGGTTTTTATTTTCATGATTTTATGTTAACCTTTTGCTTTGCTTCACTAGTATGTAAAATTTAAAAGCAATAAATTGATCAACAAAATCAAAATGAGGTACCGTAAATTCCGGACTATAAGCCGCTACTTTTTTCCCCAAACTTTCAACCCTGCGGCTTATACAGTGATGCTGCCAATTTGTGTAATTTTTCTAACGGCCACCAGGGGGCGCGCGAGTAGCAAAGGTAAGATTAAGACCGGTCTTTATGACACTGTTTAATTCCGACACTGAGGACGGTGACTTCGATGGCTTCAGTTCACAGGAGGAAGATGAAGACGGCTCACCGTGATTTTTACAAGTACCGGTATGTTCTTTTAGCAGACCTGTTATACTGTGTTGCTATTCTGTTGCTAGCGTGTTGTTACCATGTTGCTACCGTTTTACTGGCGCGTCACGGGCACCGTTTGGGAAGAAAGTTATATTATTATTATTGTCAAGTTATATTATTAAAACTTTGAAAACTCTCTCTGTGTACCGTCTTTCTTTGTAAATACGTTTACATGTTTTAATGTGGGCACGTGCGGCTTATATGCGGGTGCGGCTTGTGTATGTACAAAATTGGTTTTCTTCTAAAAATGTAGTGGGTGCGGCTTATAATCAGGTGCGCTCTATAGTGCGGAAATTACGGTATGTACCCTTAAACTGAAAAGAAAACCCTTAGAAATAAGAAAAACAATTTACCATCATAACCGAACTGGGTGATGGCTGTCTTGTGGTTAAATGTTGCCATGGAGTGGAGCGGTTGTGACAAACTTGTCATGTTCCGTTACTTTGAGTAGTACTTAAAGAGAGAGAGAGAGAGAGTAAATTCTAAATACACTTTTTATTATACACACTATTGAGAAAAAGTAAGGAACATTTATGATAACTTTTACATTTAGTATTGATCGATTCCTTGCCAAGTGTAGGGGTGGCAACTGGGGTGGCAAGACATTTGATAAATGTTGCAACTGCTACCCCTTGCCACCCTATAAAACCGCCGATGATCACAGAGGTTGCCAGTGACTCGTTTGCTCCAAAAAAGGCCCCATTGCATAGATGACCCAAGAGTAAATGAGCCAGAGTGTCAGGGCTGGGTCGCAGCAGGGGGCGAGGGAGTTGGAAGGAAAACGAGATGTGTCTTTTGGGGGAATTCTTGCTCATTTTGTCACTCCCATTAAGCAAACCAGGGAAGATGGCTCGTGACACTTCCCCTGTGGTCCCTACTGCGTAGTGGAGAAAAGTGGGCTAACCCCAATGTTGTGAGAGGTGTCAAGTGGCAAAACGTTGGCAAGCTCTGTGACGTTTATCACGCGCTTATTTGAGAAATTGAACTGCAAAAACATGCCTTCAATTTTTCACGCTTTGTGGCGCAAACTATTGTAACACGATGCCAAAGTATCTCAAGAGACATCGGGGCCATGAATATCACATGTCCAACTTTGCTCATGAATAAGGTTGTGTGGCTTTTTTTTTTCTTTTGACAAAAGGGCTATGACATTGCAGCACTGTGAGTTGTTTGCAAATCTACCTCACAATTCTAAAGTCAGCCTTTCTGTTCGGAGTTTGCATGTACACCATGTTCTTAGTCGGCTTTACTCCAGCTACATTCCAAAAGCATGCCTGTTGGGTTCATTGAAGACCCCGATTTGTCCTAAGGTGTGAATGTGAGTGAATGGTTGGTGACGTCTTGGTTGGTGACTAGAGCACGTTACATTATAGCCAATCAGAGGTGCTCCTGGAAACAAAAAAAAGCACATACCGTAATTTCCGCACTATAGAGCGCACCTGATTATAAGCCGCACCCACTACATTTTTAGAGGAAAACCAATGTTGTACATACACAAGCCGCACCCGTATATAAGCCGCATGTGCCCACATTAAAACATGACAACATATTTACAAAGAAAGACGGTACACAGAGAGAGTTTTCAAAGTTTGAATCATATAACTTAACAATAATAATAATGTAACTTTCTTCCCAAACGGTGCCTGTGACGCGGCAGTAAAACGGTAGCAACATGCTAACAACACGCTAGCAACAGAATAGCAACACAGTATAACAGGTCTGGTGAAAGAACATACCGGTACTTGTAAAAATCACGGTGAGCCGTCTTCATCTTCCTCCTGTGAACTGAAGCCATCGAAGTCACCGTCCTCAGTGTCGGAATGAAACAGTGTCACGAAGACCGGTCTTAATCTTACCTTTTCTACTCGAGCGCCCCTGGTGGCCGTTAGCAAAATTACACAAATTGGCCGCGTCTCTGTATAATCCGCAGGGTTGAAAGTTTGGGAAAAAAGTAGCGGCTTATAGTCCAGAATTTACGGTATTGTTGTTTTAAGATACATTCGTGGTCATTTTATTTTACACTTAGCTACCTCTCACCTGGTAAGATAGGCTCCAGTTAACGAATAAGGACAAATAGAAGTGGATGGACAGATGGGTTTGGAAAGAAATCAAACGAATCACACATTTTGGATTTGAAAACTCTTTCAACAAAACGGCGGGTAAAAGGAAATGCCACCAGGAGTGAAAATAAATGTGCCACACACACACTCCCACAGTCACTGCCAGATCTCATTCTTTTTAAAGTCCCTCATTCATTTTTAAGTGGACACTGACTGCTGGCAGCAACGTATGACTGAACAAATGTAACAAAGGGGATCACCGCCATTCTAAAAATTGCTCAACAACGTTGGCGACATTTTTTTTTCCTGACAGAAACATTACAAACCCCCCCCCAAAAAGACATGAAATTGTGTCCATTTCCCTTGTACTTAATCCTTCAGAGATTTCAAGTAAATGCCAAAAACGAAAATCCTTGAAATAAAAAGAAATACATTCTTTGGGATGGCAAAAACCAAAAATGATATCAAGATGTTTTCTTTTCACCTTCACTCCATAGGGACAATCCTCAATTCAGCAATACTCCAATGTCTCAACAAGATAAGAAGAATATTGCCTGCGCCATTACCATGGTAACACCGGATCTCTGACTAAATGGTACTAAACGTGTTGATGAAGGTGATAGCCATGATATCAGACACATCTTCCCGCATTGAAATGTGACAAGAAAGAAAGTGATTTGAAAGTCACGCAACCACACAATCATATGAATGCTATTATGCTCGCCCGTTTCTTTCTTTGGGGTAGAACTCATCATCAAATAAAAATGACACAATTCATAGGATTCATAAACACACTCATGATCAGGGTGCAATACAATTACTTTTCCAGACGGACCCAGCCAGATGTACTTTCATTCTTTTAAGAACAGACAGGGAGGCTCGCTGACAGTGAAAATAAATCACACGAATAAGGTATGTGATAATATTCCTTCGTTTGAAGGCTTCACCCATAACTACGCCTAAAATATAGAGTAAAGGAGGAGCGTGTTTGTTACAGCATCAACGGCAGAATATAATGAAGAAAATCCTTCAGAAAGAACTAAATATATCTGAGACAATAACAGGTGTCTAGGCCTTGATTTTAGGTCTGACTAATGTCCCCCCCGCGGGCCAACAGTGAGTAACTAAAGTGGTTTATTTTCTACAGCATCATTCTGTGGGGAGAAACCAACTTGATCAAGATTCACAAGTGGTGGTGCTTGGATTTGAGCTGCATCACTTCACTGCTGTTGGGGTGTCCATGGACTCAGATGTGACTTTTCAGCAATCGTATCAAATCAATCACTAAAACAGCCTTTTACCGGCCGAAAAACACCCAGACTGAAGGGTTGCATGCTCCAAGGAGGCCAGGAGAATGATGTTTTTTATCTCCAGCAGACTTGATTATGGTAGCGGTCTTCTTACTGGACTCCCTCAAAAGAGCAGCTCGGGTTCTAACCACAATAAAGAGATCAGAACATATTACGCCAGTCCTAAAGGATTTACACTGCCACCCAATTACCGCAATTTCCGCACTATAGGGCGCACCTGATTATAAGCTGCACCCACTACATTTTTAGAGGAAAAACAATTTTGTACATACACAAGCCGCACCTGTCTATAAGCCGCACGTGCCCACATTAAAACATGTCAACATATTTACAAAGAAAGAAAATCACGGTGAGCCGTCTTCATCTTCCTCCCGTGAACTGAAGCCATCGAAGTCACCGTCCTCAGTGTCGGAATTAAACAGTGTCACAAAGACCGGTCTTAATCTTACCTTTTCTACTCGAGCGCCCCCTGGCGGCCGTTAGAAAAATTACACATATTGGCCGCATCACTGTATAAGCCGCAGGGTTGAAAGTTTGGGAAAAAAGTAGCGGCTTATAGTCCGGAATTTACGGTAGCTCTAAAATGGATTTTAAAATTCCGTCACTAGTCTATAAATCACCGGATGGTTAAAAACCGAATGGCGTTAAAATGAATGCTGATTGAAAATAAACCCAGTCAGGCTCCGAGATTTGCTAAATTAGGTCAATTAGTGGAGCCCAGGGTTCAAAATAAACATGGGGAATTTGCATTTAGCTGCTATGCTGTACACAAGTCTTGAATGTTTTACAATACAGGTTAAAAACATTGCTTTTTTTTTTTTTTTACCCTCATACCTTCGATTAGGGTCCTCTAAACAATTTTTAAAAACTGGTTTTCTTTTAGTTATTTTAGAAACTATTTTATTATTTCCTTGACTCTTAAATGTAGGTGTTGTGTCTTTGCATGTGGAAGCACATTGAGTTGCCCTGTGTATGAAATGTGCTGCCTTCCCTTGACGAACTCGAAAAGGCCCTTTTCTAGGGCCACTGTTGACACGCGCACGTGGGAATGGTCATCACTTTCTCCACATTCTGACCCCCCCCTAAATTTCCATGCTACAGAGCGGAAGACATTAGTAACCACGCATTGTCATGAAAGTCACCATAGGCAATGACATTCAAAAGGTCACGTGAAATGTCGCTTGGTGCAGACATAGCCCAGGGCCATGATCCCATTTGCCACCATTAAAGAGAACGCCTGGATCCATAATACAGACGACCGGTCGTTCTAAGTAAGGTTTAAACACACACTCTTTGACAGTGATATTCCAATTGTTACACAATCAACTCCTGCAACGAATTGTTGCACTGGAAACACTTACCAAAAAGCTCGAATTGAACCTGACCTTCTCTACCCTGTATATATGTATGTATTGGAACAATTTATCACACAGAAGTGTCGTCAGCATTGCACCCTCTTACTCCCTTCACTGCGGCTTTGTGCAGATTTGCCGGCTTTGACTTCAGTCAATTTAAAATGGAATGAGTGCGTGTTATTTACTTTGATATTTTGGAAAGATTTGGTGGAACCCCGAGCTTCACTTGATCATAGCAGAGTAGCAAGAGACCCCATGTGTTTTCCAATGCGGAGCTTATAACGGACGCAGTGCAGTCAAACTGGAATTCATGGGCTGCTCGCCATCTGATTTGCGTGCGTCACTCATTCTTTGTTTGGCAGAAAATAGAAATGACCCTCTATCCTCAGCTCATACTGGTCACTACTCAAGGTTTGGGAAGATGGCACAGTAAAGAGGGGATGCAGTCAAGCATTGCTTTTTGTCCAAATACAGAGACAAAGGACGGCTCGAAGTTCACCTCTGACTCATCCATATTTTCCATTTCAGCCAGTCACATACCAGAGAATCACTAACGTCGTGTTGTCAGGCTGCTGAATAAACATGCGTGAAAACCTGTAACCATTGTAAATAGCACAGCCACCTTATGTATGCATAAGATGCATATATGCAACGTATATTTAAATAGCATTCTATACCGTGTACAGTTCTTTTTCTGAAACATTTATTTTGTGCATGCAACACTGTTTTTTTTTTTCTTTTCTACCCCCCCAATTTTGCTGCTGTAGACTGCAAATTTCCCCAGTTTGGGACAAATAAAAGTGATCTTATCAAATGCTGGCGATAATTTCACACTGGGGTTGTTTGATCACTTCCTGTTTTATTTTGAAAGAATGACTGTCCTCTCGTTTCAGGTCACTTTCCCTTCCCTCAATCTGATTGTCAGCCCCGCCCTGATTGTTTCCACCTGTTGTCCCTTGGGTTTAAATGGTCCTTGTCTCCCTTTGTCCCCTGCCAGTGTGTTTCGTCCGTGTGTGTGTGCACTCTTGACTGTCGCTACACATCTTGCCTTGTTTCCACAGCCAATTGCCATTGCGAGTTGTCAGTCACTAATCTTCAATCAAATATATATTTTTACTTTGAGATCTGTGGGACATAGATCTGTCAGTCATCTGCATAGCAGTGAAAAGGAATACCATGTTTCCTTAAGATGGAACCCAATGGGAGCAGATACAGCGAGAACAGCAGAGGCCCCAGAATTGAGCCCTGTGGAACACCACATGACAGGGGAGCAGTGCGTGACTCAGAGCAGCCAAGGCTGACACAAAAGGTTCTGTCGGCTAAATAGGACCTGAACCACTCAAGAGCACTACCGCCAATGCCCACCAAGTGCTGCAAACGAGTCGGCAGAATACTGTGGTCCACTGTATCAAATGCTGCAGTGAAGTCCAATAAAACTAGACACACGTGGTCGCCATTGTCATTTGCCAGGAGGACGTCATTAGAAAACCCGTAACAGGGCTGACTTCGTCATTTGTCCGTGATTTGTCATTTAGGTGAATATATCTAAAATATATCTGTGAGTTTGTTGTTGTTGCTGTTGTTGGGGTTTTTTTAGGTGGTGTGTGCATGTACCATGAGTTACCTTTTGGAACTATTCAATTCTGCTTGTGAAATGTTGAATATGTGTTTGTTTGCCTGCCGGTCGAAGTGACCGAGAAGATTAAACTGATGTTAATATTGCAGATAAGCAGCTCTGAAAATGGATGGATGGATGGATGGATATATAATGTCACTAATGTGATTTGATTCCATAAGAGCAATGCATTTTTATTTTGACTTTTGAGATCTACATATGAAATGTTCTGAAAATTACATAAAAGCAGAGCAAATACAGTCAGAAAAAGTAACAGTGTGATTTATTTTCATTTGTTTTTATAGAATGACTGAATATATATTGTGGTATATTCTTATCTTGAGATAAAATGACCTATTTTGTTTTTTAATGTCTGCCAGCTCAGCTCGACACTTGTCGTCATTTGGCTCCGAGGTAAGCTGCAGTCTACCCCAGGATGACTAAGGGGGGAGAGGTGGAGGAGTTAACCCAAGACTACTTGGCAGCCATACACAGGGCACACAAACAGACATTCACACTCACATTGATGTCTATTGGCAATTTACAGTCTTTGAAGAACCTACCAGGCATGTTTATGGAATGTGGGAGGAAACGGAAGTGCCGAGGGAAAAAAAACAAAAAAACAGAAACGAGCACAGGGAAGATGCAGACTCGCACAGGAGGCCCTAAACCGATATTGTGAGGTAGACGTGCGTAATTGTAAGCCACTGTGCCACCGAGCTGCCTCCCTAATGATTACTTTTTCAAAATGAAGATGAAATATTTTTATTCTTTAAACAGAATCTGACTTGAGTACCAGATTGCTGCAAAAGTATGGCTGTCAAAAAGTATCATTACTAGACTGACTGTCTCGTGAAGTGGGAAAGTTGGGGTGTTTTTCCTTTTGAAAACCCGTGGTCTACGCGTGTCTAAGCAACTGATGGATTTCGATGACAGCGAGTTCACGTTGATGGGTACAGTGAACCCAGCGCAAGTTCTAGTTTCGAGATCCTGCTATTTTTTGTCTGTTTGTTTATTACGGGTAATGCTGTGTATCTATTATGGTGTAACTGCTGTTCACAGTGAGTATAGGTTAACTGTCCACCACTAGGAGGCGACCTACTTTTGAAAAAAGTGTACATTTTGAAAGAAGAAAAACTACACCGGAAGTATTTCAGCGCAGCTTTTGTTGAAAATTATTGAATGAACGAATTTAGGTTTATTTTATAACGTACATCTTTGGGCACGGGCGGCACGGTGGACAACTGGTTAGCGCGATCCGCCTCACAGTGCAGAGATGCAGGTGTTCGATTCTGCCTCCGGCCTTCCTGTGTGGGGTGTGCATGTTCTCCCCGTGCCTGCGTGGGTTTTCTCCGGGTACTCAGTTTTCATCACATGTTCCAAAAACATTTGTCTACGTGTGCCCTGCAATTGGCTGGCGACTGGTTCAGGGTGTCCCCCGCCTACTGCCCGAAGACATCTGGGTTAGGCACAGGCGCGTCCCGTGAACCTTATGAGGATAAAGCGGATTAGAAAATGTATGGATGGATGGATGGATGGTTTGGATGGATTCCACTGAGGACTTCAATAATTGATGGGAACTTCACAGTGCAGAGGTACCAGGTTCGATTCCAGCTCCGACCTCCCTGTGTGGAATGTGCATGTTCTCCCCGGGCTTGCGTGGGTTTTCTCCGGGTGCTCCGGTTTCCTCCCACATTCCAAAGACATGCATGGTAGGCTGATTGAGCACTCTAAAATTGTCCCTAGGTATGAGTGTGAGCGTGGGTGGTTGTTCGTCTCTGTGTGCCCTGCGATTGGCTGGCAACCGATTCAGGGTGTCCCCGCCTACTGCCCTGAGACAGCTGGGATAGGCTCCAGCACCCCCCGCGACCCTAGTAAGGATAAAACGGATCTGAAAATGGATGGATGAATGAATGATTTTGCAACCGTGCCTTTTCTTTAAAGGAGTAAAACGAGTTTTTGGGTGGTTCCAGCACGCCTGCAACCATCTTGAGGATAAACGGATTAGAAAATGGTTGGATTTATTTCCTTTGAAGACAACAGATCAGTACACCATTACACAGTACACGATTTTAGTGCTATCCTCTGCTTTTGCTCTCTCTCTGTCTCTCTCTCAAAATATATCAATATGTTATGTGTTTGTTATAAAGGTTTGGAAGAGGCCTGATCCTGATCTGAGGATATCACTTTCCCCACATATTTTTCTTTGGTTGTCACGGAGCATAGCCGAATTGTCCTCCTGTTAGAGGAATTTATGAGCAAAATTGTATCATGTTTAAAGTTTCATTTTAAGTCGGTCACATCCAAATCGTTTGGGTGCATATACAGCACCCCCAAATGCCTGTGCACAAAAGGCGCCGGCCACCTGGCCGGAGGGCCGTTGGAGTTGCCAAAAACGAAACTTCAATTAGCACATCAAGGCAGGTGGGCGATCAAAGGGGAGAGGGCGACACTCGGTCACAAAAGGGGAATGAACAATTTGGGAACAGCGGTTGAACGACCAAAGACGATTTGAGAACACCCGTCGCGCCCAGGCGACATTTGGCCATCCGCGAAGTCTGCGACATGTTGATTTATCGTAGGTCAGACAGAAAGGCGCCAAAGTACTGGTGGTTCAAAGCTTAAACGCAGGTAACCAATCACTACCGAGGGGCCGGACCGGGGTGCGGCATGCAAATATCCGAGGCAGTGTTTTTCTTGTATTTTGCATATGTTACAAATAAAAGGTCGAACTCGCGGAGGGCGGGGCTGAAAGCGTGATCACGGAGCAACTAAACCGTCGTTCGCTCTCAGAGGTCCGCTTCCGTCGACATTGAAGACAATTTCCCTGTGTGCCGAGTCGTTTCTTTAACTTTGTCCGAGAAAAATCTCTGACACCTCCCTAAGACCAAATCAGACCTGTGCCACTTGAAGTGTAAATCCAGCCCAAGGAAACAAGTTCCAGGAAGACCCCACGCTCCATTTGTTTCTGTGGACTTTGTAACGAAGCTGTCATCACCTGGATCAGCCGGCTGGGGCTGTGGTGCAGTCTTTTGCTGCAGTTAATACACGACAAGCCCCACCACCGCCGCAACAACACGCACCTGTGGTTTTAAAGTCCCACAAGGTGCCCACTGCGGACAAACTCATCGCGGCGATCCAATCCATGCGTTTCAAGGTCAGAGCCCCCATCCTTTGAAAAATGTTTCTTTTTTTTTTTCTGAATGTGAACCGAAGAGCAGAACCCCAGAAAAGCTATGCGGCTTATCCCCCTTCCACTGACATAAAGTGCCACATGCAACCTCAGGATTCTAAATTCAAAGCCATATTTGCGACGTTGTTCCCCTTTTACATAAAGCTCGATTCTGCATTTTTTTTTACTCTTTTTTTCTGGACATATCGAAATTGGTGCACACCTACAGAAAAAAAAGCACGGCTCTTGGTCTCATATCAACCTCCATTTGTATGCCATAGCTTATCCCCCGGTGTTTTTCTTGGAATAGCATATGGATGTCGAGTCTTGTCAGATCCGAGATGAATCAGATTTACTTGATGGGATTCTTTGTCTCACGCGGTTCTCAGGTTATCACCACTCCATTTTCGTACCTTCATTCTGATATTCTCCTTCATTATTTGTTTTACGGGTACTTTTCGTCTCAATCTCTCTATCTCTCTCTCACGCACATGCTCCATCCATACAATTTCTCTCACCACTCCCCACGGATCGAAAAGAAACCCCGCAGAACAAAGGGAACATGGCTTTCAGCCGACTGCTTTGTCTGAAATGAGCTTTACTCGTCACCTTGATTATATTCCATACCATTTGCGATAGTCACTACTCTGCCATACGAGATCAAGGAAGATGATGTGAAATGTTTTTATTTGTCATTTTGCATGATTTACGGGCCCTTCGGCAAATTCCGTGACGTAAAATTCCGTCACTTCACCTCGATACTCTATGACTTTGCGGTCAATCAGATATAACACGTCTTGAGGTGATGTCATGATGATCGGATATGATTTGATTGTGCAGCACATTTGAAGGCAGTGGCCAGCTGATAAGCATATTCAGGTGAAAGACAATGTTTCATAGCTTTTTTTAATTCCATGTAATATATATATATATATATATATATATATATATATATATATATATATATATATATATTAGAGCTGTCAGTTTAGCGCTTTTATTGGCATTAATTTAAATGAATTTTATCGGGATCAAAAATTTTCTCACGAGATTAACGCGCAGACGTCACAGCGGATGTGACGTTGCTCTATAAATAAACCAGAAACAAAACATCAATCACTCTGCACAGGTCCACGCACGTTTGTTTTGCCAGCCACGGCAGCGAGACACACGAAACGGATACTTAAATAGTTTATGAATGGAAAGTTTACTTTTAAAAGTTGCCAGATTGTTCCAATGACAAGACCAAAGTTACCTGTATGTTTTGCAGTCGTAAACTGAGCTATCATCATAGCACGTCGAGTCTGAAATACCACTCAATGGCCAAGCACACAGCTGACGTCCGTACTCTCTCAGACCGACAGCTATGGATCATTACAAAGCAAACAGCGTGGGCTAAAATGTTGCTAGAACAGGGGTGTCTTTATTTAGCTCATTTTTGCATAGTTGTCATGTTTGTCCGTCTGCAATCTGACGTTTAAACGAAGTAAATTGCGCTTCAGTTTGGGATAATCAAGCCGGCGCTCCACTTCCGGGATTGAGTATTGGGACTTGTAGTTCTTTTGTTCGATTCGACTTTATGTTTGTGTTGTATGGTTTCTTACGTTTAAAACAATGAATAATGATGACGATAATGATACATAGTGAAATCAGGGTTGATTACATTATTTATTAAACGTGTTGTTAAATAAAGGTATTAATTAATGTCAATTATATACATATTTACATTGTGATGCAGAAAGATAGATATATTAATTTTTTACTGCATTTATGTGTAGTTTAGGTTATTACCTGCTTCTGATACTTCTGTTACAACTACTACTACTACTACTTCTGTTGCAAAGTGCTCCAATAAATGATCAAAAAAGTACAGAACGAGAGATCCTTCCATGCTGACCGACAATCCCTATTCAGGGGGCCGTGAAAAATTATAAGCTAAGTACTAGTTTACCTTAGATGTGCACTTTATATTGCGCTGTTTTGATTCCATAAAAAGAGCTGTTCAAGCAGCTGTTGTGTGACAAAATATTTTTTTCACTGTTGTTGATGGACAGTAATATTGTGTGAGAGATAATGTGTGAATAACTGCTTCAAGTGAAAAATGTTCATGTAAAATTGAAAATCGAAATTATTTCAGTAAATATTTGCATTTTGCACATAGAAAACTGATTCAAGATTCCATGTTGATGAGAGCATTAAAATCGGGGAAAATAGGACAAAAAATATAAAAGAAAATTCAGAAACGATAAAAAATGCGTGAGGAATCATGATTAATTTTTAGTTAATTTGAGTTAATTATGACAGTTGAGTTTTTAATTAGATTAAATATTTTAATCGTTTGACAGCTCTAATATATATATATATATATATATATATATATATATATATATATATATATATATATATATATATATATATATATATATATATATATATATTTGGCATTCCTATTATGCTTATAGGCATTCATCCGAAATAGCTGCATTCACAAACGCTTAACTTTGAACCGATTGGTCTGAAACCTGGCCGCAGTTAACCCGCTCACATTTTTGTAGCGTGCTGTCTCACGGGGGTCACTCCTGCTCGCATTCTCATCAACGTATTTTCTTCTCTTCTCCTTTCTCCGCACTTGAAACTCTCTTTCACGCTGTTCCCATGTACACCAAAGCCAGTTAATAATAAATATATAATTCAAAATGACTTCCGACAGGCTATCTCAATATGCTCTGGGCCTCACACTTTACCGTCTCTGTTAGCTACTGATATGCAATTCACATGCAGATTGGAGGCACGGGGATAATATGAGATAGATGAGTTGCAAAGGCGGCGCGCAGAGCGAGAAAAGGAGAATTTGCCCACCCAACAAAATGAATCACCACTTTGAATTTCCGCGCAGACTTTTCTTTCGAGGTTTTTACGAAAATTGGCTTCAAGGCTCGTGAATAATGTGATTGAGCCGGTTCTCCTGCTGCCATTATAAATCCCAAAGTGTACAGAGTAGAGGTGGCCATATTTAATCCCACGAATTGGTGACATCTCAATCATAGCCGATGGTATCCGGTATTAGCTATGGAAACAGTGCATGTGGAAATGTTTACCACAAGACACAAATGAGGATTGGATTTGTCAGCCTGAGTGCCGCCACTCTTTGATGAAATGACGTGCCTCTCCAGAAAAAGAGATGACATCATTTTTTTTTTAATTGAAACTTTATGACAAATAAAACCAAGTCAAGAGACAAAGTCAATTGGAAAACAGGAATGTTCTTTGCAAACAATACAAAGAGATGAGACATAGACAAATTGATTTTTATTGTACTCCCATGGGGTGAAATGAGGAAGTACTGTATGTTTTCTACAAATTAATCATTCCACAAATGAAATAGTAATTGCTTGCATGCAAGTTGGTTCTCACATGAATGCATCTCACATTAATGGTGCTTGTGTTCGGCGATGTGTCCATTGCATGCGCCACACCAAAGATCGCCACATTAATTGACAAGTGTCATTTAGCGGCTGACCAAAGAGTGAAAATGCAACTGATACTTTTCTCCCCGGGCTTGCGTGGGTTTTCTCCGGGTGCTCCGATTTCCTCCCACATTCCAAAGACATGCATGACAGGCTGATTGAGCGCTCTAAAATTGTCCCTAGGTATGAGTGTGAGCGTGGATGGTTGTTCGTCTCTGTGTGCCCTGCGATTGGCTGGCAACCGATTCAGGGTGTCCCCCCGCCTACTGTCCGGAGACAGCTGGGATGGGCTCCAGCACCCCCCCGCGACCCTAGTGAGGATCAAGTCGAAAAGCAAAGGTGACCTACATGTTGGCACGGTGGGACGGAAGCAAGAAAGTGCCAATGTAGAGTCAACATTTTTGAACTGACAAACTCGCTCGGACGTATTGCCAAATACTGTACCTGGATGCAGAGCATTTTCACCTCTAAAAATGGGGTATGCGCTAAGGCTCAATAGCACAGCGACAGAGTTAAAAAAAAAACATTTGTGTTGATTGGATTGCTTAATGACTTTATTCCCAAAAGGACTTGCGTTTAACGAAGAGTTTCATTTTGTTCCACGGGGATACGGTTTCATTTATTCTCCTCTTTTGTCTCAGCCGCATAATATTGATGGAAACACAGGTCAAATCACTTTAGTGGAAAAAGGTTGACAAATAATGACAAAGCAGTGTTTTCCTTCAATTATGTGAACCCTTGTGATTATCTTCCCCTTTTTCACATCTCCGAGAAAAAAAAAATGTTGACAAGCCTTGCAATTAAAAAGTCGGGAAAAAAGACTTTCGATGTTCTCTTCTGGAAACTGTCGGCATTATGCAAATCGGCTGCTTTTATCAAAACACATTTTTGAAAAGAAAAGAAAAGAAATGGGCTGCTGCATTTTCTAAATTGAGTGTACATGTGTGTGTGTGTGTGTGTTTGCTGATAAACATTATTTTATCAAAGTAAAAGTAACGTAAATTCCGGACTTATAAGCCGCTACTTTTTTCCCAAACTTTCAACCCTGCGGCTTATTCAGTGATGCGGCCAATTTGTGTCATTTTTCTAACGGCCGCCAGGGGGCACTCGAGTAGAAAAGGTAAGATTAAGACCGGTGGAATATATGCGTCGAGGAAGACTGCAACTTCTTGTCTTGTGCATAAATTAAATTAGCGTGAACATGGCCTCATCGTGGAAAATGCCAAAAGAAAGGCATATGACGCATTGCTATTCTGTTGCTAGCGTGTTGTTACCATGTTGCTACCGTTTTACTGCCACGTCACAGGCACCGTTTGGGAAGAAAGTTATTTATTATTATTGTTATTGTAAACTCTCTCTGTGTACCGTCTTTCTTTGTAAATATGTTGACATGTTTTAATGTGGGCACATGCGGCTTATATACGGGTGCGGCTTGTGTATATACAAAATTGGTTTTCCTCCAAAAATGGAGTGGGTGCGGCTTATAATCAGGTGCGCTCTATAGTGTGGAAATTACGGTAATATTCATTGTGGGCTATTTGCACATTCAGTCTTTTTTCTACTTGAATGAACCGCTCTTCTGAAATTATTCAAATAACTCACCAAATATTATCTTCAGTTCCATTAAATTGCATGGCTTTCTGGTCTACAGTTTGAAGGATGATCAACTTTCACAGGCAACAGCATGCCCCCACCCCACCCCCGCAAAAAAAAAAAGAAAAAGGTAACAGATGCACATGTTTCAGTAAATGCCTGTAGATTTCCTGACCCCGTGGAGTTGTATCTGTTTAGGTGAAAACGTTTACAGTGAAAGACATGATTACGTTGTTGTGGTCAAATTTTGTATTGCAGGCTGCGTCATGGTGACAACAGTCAAAAGCTTTCAGAAGATTGGAATTTCTGTTTTCACCGTTGCACTTGTGAGGCCCGCTCAACAATGTTGCCTTTCAATTGCATCAGTACCCCTCCCACTCTTTGTGCCACCCTTTTCCCTTGTGATCTCTCGCTCGCTCACACACCACACACACTCACACACACATTCATTGTCAATTTAGTCAGCCAATGCTAATGTACTAACAGATGCGATGTGGTTGAATTATTTCCAGCAGTTATCCTCTAATTCATTCTTGCCAGATAATGATTTTACCGCATGTGTTTGTTGGGGGTGTGCAATGGAGAAAATTTATGGATGGTGTGTGTGTGTGTGTGTGTGTGTGCGTGTGTGTGTGTGTAACACCTGAAACTGCTTCTGCCTCATGGTAATTAGTAGCACTAGCCAATTAGCAAATGTGCCCTGAAGATCAGTGAGCAGTGAACGGAGGAGGGGAACTATTGATTTTACCAAGGCTGAGCTAAAAAGACTAACATACTCAACACAGGAAAATAAATAAATGATGACCAATGTTTGTGGTTGCATCTTTGAAGAAAGATGGTGATGATGTAGTGATGATGCCGCGCATGTGACGAGGGCAATCGGAGACCACCTTCCACTCCCAAATGTGCACCCGTGTGTGATTCCCTCACCATAGTTGGGCCACACGGTCTGACGGGGCGGCGGGGGTTAATATATTTTGAAGATGAGCTACGATGAAGATGATTGTTGAATTTCGACAATGATTCAGGGGGGTTGTCCCATAGTGTTGTCATGGTGTGAATGAATGGGAGGGAGGCATTGTGGGTGCAAGGGGATGCAATTGACACCCCCCACCTCAAACCCCACCCCTGTTCCCCCGAGCCTCCGTATGCCCCTGGTTTTAGTGACTTTGACAAATCTGGGAAATATTTTGATGGATTCATGCAGAAAGATGAGCCTTTGCCAAAGTGATGGCAAGGCTAAAGCTTCCAGAAAGAAAGTATCTGCTCCCGAACAAGCAAGCTCATCGGGTGAAAGCACAGCGGAGATTACCGTAATTTCCGCACTATAGAGCGCACCTGATTATAAGCCGCACCCACTACATTTTTAGAGGAAAACCAATTTTGTACATACACAAGCTGCACCCGTATATAAGCCGCATGTGCCAACATTAAACGTATTTACAAAGAAAGATGGTACACAGAGACAGTTTTCAAAGTTTTAATAATATAACTTAACAAAAATAATAATATAACTTTCTTCCCAAACGGTGCCTGTGACGCGGCAGTAAAACGGTAGCAACATGCTAACAACACGCTAGCAACAGAATAGCAACACAGTATAACAGGTCTGGTAAAAGAACATACCGGTACTTGTAAAAATCACGGTGAGCCATCTTCATCTTCCTTCCGTGAACTGAAGCCATCGAAGTCACCGTCCTCAGTGTCGGAATTAAACAGTGTCATAAAGACCGCTCTTAATCTTACCTTTTCTACTGGAGCGCCCCTGGCGGCCGTTGGAAAAATTACATAAATTGGCCGCATCACTGTATAAGCCGCAGGGTTGAAAGTTTGGGAAAAAAGTAGCGGCTTATAGTCCGGAATTGACGGTATTCTACGATATCACTGCAAGCAAAGGATTGCAACTCAATATTCAAGGATTTCAGCCAAATCGCAAAATAACGATATCCAGAGGCACACAAGTCTGTTCCATTTTCAGAACATAAGGTTTGACCACGAGACATTAATTTTGGAGTCCACTACTGTTCTCGGTTAGTGAACAGACAGAAAGAACAGAATTTACTCAATGGGATAAATTATACATTCCTTCCCCGCATAGTAAGACGGAGGGGAAAACATGGAATCTAAGGAGAAAGAAAGGAAGGGAAAGTGCTGCACAAGCAATATCTGTATTCAATGTCAATCAAAATACCCACAGCAAGCAAAATATGCATTGACCAAAAACCATCGTGATGTCCACAGCAACAAAACGTCGATTATTCCAGTGGAGGCACTAGAAATACTTGTTCACATATCCGGTACACCTACGTGCAGTATTGTTCAAGGACATACAATACATGAATGCTCACAATCTCTGATCCAGCTGTGTGACGGTCCACAAGAGCCACTTTGGGACTTGATACACTCATTCAAGGCAAAAGGCAATTTCCACCGCCTAGTAACCACCAATTTCTGATCTCCGTGCTAATTATCTGTGGCACTGGTCTGATGTTGTTTCATCTGCATCAGCATTTGTATCTATCGCTTTGGCGTGTTGGGACCATTTTGACGTGTCTAATTCACGGGTTGCAAAATGATTTCCAAACCCTATGGCGCCTTGTCGAAAACCTTCACATTGATTGCCATAACAAAACTAGCTATCATTTTTTTGTTTGTTTGTTTAGCATGTCAGATACATTTTAATTTTCAGATCATGTTTTACAGTTACAGAAAGCAGGTACAATACTTGACTCGGTTGTCTGCAATATTAAAGTGTACCTGTGGTGGTCAGAAGGAAAACGACATGTGGGTCATCAAGAAAAACTGCATCAAAATGTGTTTTTTTGGCTACACTGGTTGTATTAAAGCGAGCTAATAATAGCTCGCCGGAACCTATTTTTCGAGACACTATGACAGATACTGCGTTGAAAGCCGTCTCGGCACGGCTGTCTCCCTAATTCTCAGTCAGATTCTGACGAATCGGAGTCATACTCGTAACTCTCCAGAGTTAATACTGACGGAGGGTCCATCAATCTGTTACTGACGACAGCTGTTTTGCTAACTCTGTTTCAGATGAGGTTGGTGCTGCGGCACATCATAAATAATCAGCCGGCGCTTGCACAGGATGGAGCTGGGTCATGTGACATCCTCTCCATTTCATTAAATAAATACATACCGTAAATTCCGGACTATAAGCCACTACTTTTTTCCCAAACTTTCAACCCTGCGGCTTATACAGTGATGCGGCCAATTTGTGTAATTCTTCTAACGGCCGCCAGGGGCGCTCGAGTAGAAAAGGTAAGATTAAGACCGGTGGAATATATGCGTCGAGGAAGACTGCAACTTCTTGTCTTGTGCATAAATTAAATTAGCGTGAACATACCCTCATCATGGAAAATGCAAAACGAAAGGCATATGACGCAGCTTTCAAACTAAAAGCAATCGAGCTGTCCGATAAAGAAGGAAACAGCTGCTGCACGTAAACTTGGCATAAACGATGACTCACCGTGATATTTACAAGTACCGGTATGTTCTTTTACCAGACCTGTTATACTGTGTTGCTATTCTGTTGCTAGCGTGTTGTTACCATGTTGCTACCGTTTTACTGCCGCGTCACAGGCACCGTTTGGGAAAAAAGTTCTATTATTATTATTGTTAAGTTATATGATTAAAACTCTCTCTGTGTACCGTCTTTCTTTGTAAATATGTTGACATGTTTTAATGTGGGCACATGCGGCTTATATACAGGTGCGGCTTGTGTATGTACAAAATTGGTTTTCCTCTAAAAATGTCGTGGGTGCGGCTTATAATCAGGTGCGCTCTATAGTGCGGAAATTACGGTACTGTACATTTAACCAGCCACCTACCTTGCCTGGCGGGACTTTTTTTCCCAGTTTGGGAAGACCTTTTCTATAAAGCCTCATTAGGGTCACCAAGTGTGAGGGGGACAGATTCACATCTATAGGCCACTGATCCAATATCTGTAATAATGTGTATATTTTTCCCATAATAATACATTTGACAAGTCTTACTCAAAAGATATTCTACATAATCGAGCAAATAGAAGTTGATTTTTCATTTTGGTTGATTGACAATATATTTGTGGAAGTACTATTTGGTATGAAAGACCGAAGAAGCGTTAGCCCTCGGAGAATGTAGTCTTCACCTTCTTCAGCTTGGCTTATCCTTGGCCTTCCAAAAGGCAATCCTGTTGCCCAGCAACCTTGACTGCTCCGCTTTACAGGCAAAGCTGCAATAGATTTTCCTGCTTTTGCGCATCCATCATTTCACATCTGAGTTATTTTATTTATGTAAAGAGACACACACGTTAAATGTTATTTAGTCTGTTATGAAGTAACAATTCAAGTATGAAGATGTAGTTAAATACAAAATAAACTGCACTGGCGTGGATTTTCAAAGGCCGTGGACTCCCATCGACAGGAAGTTTGACATCAAAGGAAGCCTCGGAAATGTGTTTTGCAGGAAACGCAACAACAACAACAACAAAAGCAAATGGAACATTGGCTGTAGATATTAATAAAAAAAAAAAAACTTATCCCTTGACAAACTGACACGGAACACCATCGAAGGGACAAGGCACAAATGACATCATTTGATTCAAACAACAGACAATTTTTATTATCCAGCAATAATCATAATAAGGACCCAGAAATAATAGCAAGGACAGAATTCGTGATGGGTAAAGTCTGGACATTTATTTTTAGTTTTTTATTTGAGAAATGAGTACAGAGGGGGCGTTCTCTTTGCTTCAATGAGGAATTGCTGTTCCATTTTCGATACTTGTCCTCATTATAGGTTGTGGGAAGCTTTTGTTTTATTTTCCTATTTTTCTTGGCATTCTCCAAGCTACTGTGTGTGTGTGTGACTCATCGGGGATGAAATTGACCGCAAAGCCCCTTTCTACTTTCTTTCGATCTCAGTAAGAGCACAAGTTCATGCCTTACATGTGAATTAAGGACACGCAGAAAGGGAGTTTGTACAGCATTAAACACGTTAAGATTTTTGGTTCATCATCTCATAGCGTCCTTTTGAAACTATTAATATTAAATAGTGGAGAGTTCATTTGGAGTTGGGAGGAAATATTTCAGCACATATTTTAATTCCCACATTCTGCAAATTTCTAAAACAAATGTGCTTTCACCCAGTAAGGTACAAGAAAGTCATTCGACTTTTTGCCATCTTGTTTTATAGAGATAAAGTATTTCCCAAAAGTTATTTCCCCAAATGGTCTGTGACTGAATAGCTCTTGTGTCGATCATGAATCATGACGCCTTGATTGTTTTCATCTGGCAGCCAATCACGTTGTTTTTTGTTTTGTTTTGTTTGTCTTGTCTTTTCTAAACCAATCCTTATTGCCTCTGAACGCAATACTGACCACTTCAATTGCAGACTGATTGCAGTACGCCTGTGGGACAGTAAAAGCAACAGAAGACAGATGACTCAATCTCCCTAATGGCCGGGCTGAGTTTAATTTGGTCTCAGTTCAATCAAGTTGTACATTTCAGTGTCAACGTCTTTGCTTTAAAAATCCAAAACACCTTTACGGCTGAGGAGGTTGTCACATACAAATCAATTATTTGGTATTACGATGAATGAATGCTGCACTAAAAGAAAGAACATTTCAAAGCCAAATCAAGTCATCATTCTTCATTGGCGTTTTTGAAATTGGGGAAAAAAATGAAGAGTGATACAACTCATGACTTATCCAAGATACGTTTTTCTGTTTTTTTTAATATATTGCTCAGGTGAAGGTTGCTGTACAGCAGTGGTTCTCAATTATTTTCTGTCATGCCCCGCCCACGCCCCACGAAGACGAACACATCTTGACCCCCTCCGCACGGCTATAAATAGTATCATTCATCTATAAAATTGTTATAAGTACACCTTTGCATAACACTGAATCCTTATTAACGTATAAGAGAATAAAAAAGAGAGAAATATGGACCAACTTACAACAAAGAATAGCTTTAGTAACTATAACAGAAAAGATTTAAATTGCATCTGAAATTTAAACATAAAATTCAGTCCATAATTCAACTAGAAATATTTTCTGACTGACCATGTCAAACCATACGATACTGAAAAATTAAATTACATATCATCAATAACTAATAATACATTCAAACTAATCACCGACATTATCTCAGGAGCACAATATTTAAAAAAATAACAAACTTTAGCCAGCAAAACAAAAATATAAAATAATTTGTGCTGATTTGTTTGAATCAAAGATGATATCTGGATTAATGGCGACGAGTAGCAGTCACAAAGCGGGATGAATGATGGCGATATTCAGTACATTTCCGCTGAAAAAAACTCAAGCGGTTCATCGGCGTGATTGGGGTGTAATGTCTTTAAGTGACGCCTTCATTTATTTGGCTTCATGCTGTCCGCTGCCAACATTTTTAGACACAGTAATAAGACACTGGTCTTTCCTCGTCTCCCACCGTAGTCACAGTGAAGCCAAGCGCTGCATACGCTTTGTCATATTTCCTCGTCTTAGCTTTCGGGAGACTTTCACTTGTCTCTTATCTCCGCCTCTTTCCGCCTTTCGACTTCGTGTCTACTCATACTCAGAGTGAATGCTCCCTCCGCACACTCTGCCAATGAGAGCGCCACTGCCCCCTAATGTAGTGGAGGTGCAATCGCACTTTATTCTAGGACAGTAAAAAAATAAATAAATAAAAAGCATGTTCCCCGAGGTCAAACGCCCCGAAGCCTAGCAGCCCCCCCCCCCCCCCCCGGGGGGCCCCACTATTTGAGAAACACTGCTGTACAACAAACAGATATCCTCTGCTGTCTTAATGCTAACATTCAATGGGAAACGCCACAGGCATGTGGACTGACAATTAATATTGATGTCACGGCGTTGCCCTTTAAGCAGCAACTATTTGAACACAAACAGCAGCGCATGTAGACCGACATGTAAAAATACTCACAGGCATTTGTTCTTTATCCTCTGCAAAGAAACACTCATACTGAGCCGTCCTGAGAAACCGAGAGAGAAGCTGAGTCTCCAATACAGCGTTGCGTGTCTTGTCTTGTATTCCCTCTGGGTGGCCGAGGTCCACATGCCAGAACGAGCAGCAAAATCTGCCTTCAAGTAGAAATTGTGCCAAAAGTGGATTCATTCGATTTAATTATGATATGCTAGTTACTGTATGCAAAAACACAATCGAATGTTTTTTTTTTTTTCTGTAGTCTGCAACTTTCATTTCAATGTGTGGATTGGAGGTACGAGTGTGTTGGGTGAGGAACATGGTCGTTTATTGAATTAAACTTGTATTTTAAAGCCCCACTGTATATTTCTCGATATAAAGCAGGGACTTCTGTCATGATTCGGTTTGGGACCAACAGGTGGCACAGCAGGGCTCTCCCTGAGCTGCACACCTGTTGGTCGTTTGGCAATTAGTGTTTTAAAAGGACTCCCACCCCGAGCATTCGGTGTCGGGTCATTGTAGCTTTTGCTTGCTACTGTCATGTTTGTTTGTTTGCTGCCATCAGGTTTGTCATGTTTCAGTTACTGTTATGTTTTATCTTCAGTCATGATTTTTGTTTGATACTTTGGACTTTGTTTTGGACTTAGTTTTCTGTGTTTTATTAAATACAATTCGTCAAGTTCACCCTGCTCCTCTCTCCTGCCTGCTCTTTGGGGTCCACCACCACCACGCAACGTTTGTGACGACCGTCAACAGGGAAAAGCTGAAAGTCACTTCTTTGTTTCATTAATTGAATATAAAAAAAATATATAATTTGTTAAATAAATACATAGGCAAAGAAGTCACGGTCACAAAGCCAGTCATGTTCGTGCCTGTACATATGGTATACTGTATTTATTTTATTTGTCACAAATAATTGTGAGTTTTCTTTACGTTAAATGATGATTGAAATTTTCCATTTTTTGATTTAGAAAGTTTTTACGTATTTTTGATCAAACATTTAATGTGTTCTATTTGTGTTCCACTGTTGGTGTTGGCGAGTTATTATGTGGCCATGTTTCTCCTAGTTATCCCTTTCAGGGACAGCGATCACGACGGTAGACAGCTTATGTTATCAGTTTATCATCATTGGTGCATGAAAGTGTTCATTTAAAGATAAATCAAATAAATATTCATGAAACACGGCTCTGTATCCCTTTGTGTTGTTTCTTTCCTTTGTCTACTATGTTGGCAGACTTGTGTGAGTCTTTGTGGGTCTTTAAATCTCATCTATAAATGCTTAATAAGGCATAAATAGCGCTCACTTTGGATGAGCTCACACAGAATACACAATGATTGGTAAGTGCTCTGTAACTACCTGAAATAATGGATTTGTGTGAATAAGACATTTATCGGAAAACAAATGTGCGCGTTTTTACAAAACATCTGCTAACACGCTCGCTAACCATTCGTGCACGTCTGAATGGTTAATGTGCAAGTGCATATCTAAAAGTTTGTTCCTCATTTGCGTCCGTTTTCTAAATGACCACTGACAATTCCAAAATAACTGATAAATGGTAAATGATGCAATACGTCATCTAGAAGGTTTGAATCTGTCATTTCGTATAAAAAGAACAAACATGCAATGATTAAGCATGTTTTGGATGAGCTTAATTATGAATGACGAGTAAAACACTGGCACCCGAGTTTATTAACTACAGACTAGCGATTGTCCATCTTACAAACATGGACAATGACAAAGATCATCCCCAAAAGAATGCGAGACGCTGAGATCAAACATGAAGAATCGTGTACTTCAGCACGAGGGCAAAATATCATGCCAGCAAAGAAAAGGAGGGCAAAGGTTTCGCTGCAATAGAGCGAGTGCTTTAGAAAAAGGTGATTACTTTTAAATCGCTTTCTTCTTGTTTGACCTGAGTGATAATGCGTGTCATTGACCCATTTTGTAGTCGTCCACCAGACTTGAAACCATTTTCACCTCCTGAACATTGGTGTAGATATACAACCAGCTGGTACAGATGTTGCGCAATACAAGCGCAAGTATTTCCTTAAATTCATTGATTAAAATCAAGAAAGGGAAAGTACACTCGCACGCCGAATCGTTGGAGTGACGAATATCACGGGCCCCCTCTACATTCGCTTTGCGCCGGGCGGATTTGAATATTGACTGAAGGACGCCGTCAGCGTGCAACAAATTACCCGCATCGATCGCAATGACCTTTAGGGCTGCACGACTGAACCCAAAACAGAAGAGCGGGCTTTCCCCATTTCTCATTTGGAGCTGGAAAGAGTCCCTGACTTTAGGTCTCGAGTCACACTCCAGAAGTTAAGTGGGCCAGAGCAAACTGGCTGATCACAACTGTGGCTTTTCAAACCTCTGAACTATTGATTTTTCTCAAGCCCGGGGAACAGAGTAGACTGTAATAAAAGACCTCCGAATAAATCATGTCTCTCGCTCGGCTAGCTCCGATGGGTCAAAGAGAACAGGAAGCCATAGGCCAACACGGTATCTAATTAATATCACAAGGTAAATACATATTTTTACCTGCTCTCAATGAACATTATTAAGTGGTACAGTGCATCCACGTTTTACAACTCGACTTTGGTTATGACCCAACCCAGATGCATTGGGTCATAAATATTGTCTTGTAACGTCTGTGTTGGAAGAACAAATATTAAGCATGCATTTACCATTGTGGTGGACAGATTTTGTTTGGGTGCAATGAAAGCAACGTTGAACCTTTTGGCCGGATTCCAAAAAGGTTTGTTTGGCGCGTATCAACTTGGGTTACATTGTGTTGTGGGAATGAAGTAACTCCTTTGTAAATTGCAAAAATGTCAATTGTCATTGCACACTTGTTACAACGAAATTTTGCGGGAGCCTCCACCCCCAAAGTGTCGTGAAATCTAAAAATATAAAAGTATAAAAAAGTATATAAATACATTGCACTCCCCCGGACTTACACGCATTCATATGCTCACGTTTAAAAATTAATAAAATATTCGGCACTAATTAAGGTACAGTCAAAGTTGTCTTGCAAAATGATATGAATCAGGCATTAACATGACAGTATGTGGACTATTTCGGACTCATTGAAATACAGTCGGAGATATCATGAGGTATATAGTAAAATTGAAAAAATTTGCAAAAACACACAAACAAAAAAAAAACATTGAGTGGTTTGGAATAGCTGAAAACATAACCGTTCAATAGCTGACCATGAACATTTCTAGCACATTGAGAAACATACATGCATGTTTGTTACGGAGTGACAACCTCAACGCTTTTCATTTGACATCTACCGTAAATTCCGGACTATAAGCCGCTACTTTTTTCCCAAACTTTCAACCCTGCGGCTTATACAGTGATGCGGCCAATTTATGTAATTTTTCTAACGGCCGCCAGGGGGCGCTCGAGTACAAAAGGTAAGATTAAGACTGCCGCGTCACAGGCACTGTTTGGGAAGAAAGTTATATTATTATTATTATTGTTAAGTTATATGATTAAAACTTTGAAAACTCTCTCTGTGTACCGTCTTTCTTTGTAAATACGTTGACATGTTTTAATGTGGGCACATGCGGCTTATATACGGGTGCGGCTTGTGTATGTACAAAATTGGTTTTCCTCTAAAAATGTCGTGGGTGCGGCTTATAATCAGGTGCGCTCTATAGTGCGGAAATTACGGTATTTGAAAACAAAAACGCTGCCCCTCGATCACGCCTCCGATCATGACATTGAATGTATTTTAGTTGTCCTTCAATGTATTTGTTGAAATTGTGTCAAGTTGCAGATTCATTTCATTTTGAGCGTCGACTCAGCTCAACATATGAGATGACCTTGTTTCTGTCGTGATACCTGTTCTTGTGTGTCTCCAGCAGGTGGCAGATGAGGGCCTTCCCTTCAGTGTGCACACCTGCTGCCAATGTTCATTAGCCAAGTATTTAAGGACTGACAAGCTGACTCCAGTTAGTCTGATTTTTTTTTACCTTGTTGCTGTTCTAGCTCAAGTGTTTGTTTTCTAGACCTCTTTCTCTCTCTCTCTCTCTTTCTCCCCATCTCTTTCTTATTGGTTATTCTTGTTCCCTTAGTTCCATGTTTTTGCAAGTATAGTCTTTGTTTCGTCATTCGATCTTGGTTTGGTCATGTGAATTGGACTCTTGTCACTTTGTTCTGTATTCTCCGTGTAACTATTTCCTTGCCTTTTGCTAGCGCTTTTTGTTAATGTATTGTTTTTCCTGGTTCGTGTTGACCATCAATTTCTGTTTATACTTTTGTTCTTGTCAACACAGTCATACCTCGGTTTGCGACCATAATCCGTTCCAGAAGGCTGTTCCATTTGTTCGAAATCCGAAACTATTTTATTAGCCCACGATTAGGGGCGAACGCATGATGCCGAAAAAACGTAAAAACAGGCAGATTTGCGAAAATCACAACAAACACGTCACTTCCTCGTTGTAAGGAAGCCGAGAGGAGTCAAGTATTTGCGTATTCGGCTTTGCTCAGTTTGGTCGAAAAACGGTTTTCGGTCGTAATCTCGAGTTTTTGGTAAAAAATGGTGGAGGACAGAGACGAAACCGAGGTTTGACTGTACATGTTTTTGTTACGGAAATTCGTTTGGTGTCTACGTTTGTGGGATCCAATTGCTATTCGGTAAGTTCCGAACTGTGACGGTTTCAGCAAACCGACATAATGGACAGTATTAAGTTGCTGTTTGCCAATACAGGTAAGCAAGAGAGGTTTGAAAACAGCACCACTATCCTTTAATTTGTGCATTTTCCGTCGTATACACATTGCTCTCCAAACACCTCTCCTATGATACCCGATAAAGCTCCCACATGCCTTTCCAGATTTTCTCCATTAACCCTAGTCCAACCCTACTCAGCTTGCAATCACTTTCCACACAGAGAAGAAGACACGGGCCAGCCAAGAAGCGCTTGCTCACTCTCCCTGTATTATGAAAGGACAGAGCCCCGGTGCTAATTGGTTTTCATTTTGATCTTAGGCAGCCTTTGAATACGTCTCCCTCCCCGAGGTGCAATAAGAATGGCCCTGACCACTATAATTACCAACCACTGTGGCAGAGAGAGAGGGATAGCGGTTGAGCGACTGGAGAGAGAAGCGTGCTGAGTGATGTGAGAAAAAGTAGCTGGAGGCAGAGTGAGCAACAGAGAGAGAGCGAGAAATTCATGGGACATGTCTGACTTTAAAAAAAGCAATGCATCCAACATGTTCGTGGACACGGTTCCAAAATGTTCTGCATTCTTCCAACATCTCGATTTTGGCTCTGGTAGAAAGTTTGGATCATTATTGCACACTTACTTTTCACTGTATAGATACTTGAGATATTACTAGACTGTATCACTCGATGCTGTTTAAATACGTTAAGTTTGTTGCCAGGTTCATCTTAAAACCAGCCACTGACACTTATTTTATATCGTGATGGAGTGGATTTTTTTTTTTAATGTCACCCCTATGTTTGAGACAAATGGTGATATTAGGGGAAAATTACCTTTTAAAGGCTTGTGTACAAACAGATGGATATCTGGAGAGCCATGCCCACCCATCAAGTGGCAAATTCATTCAGGGTGCTCAGACAGGAGATTTGACAATGCGAGTCTGCAAGAGTTTTTAATGCTAATGACTGATTCTCACCAAAATGCAATTAAAAAAAATACAATCATTATCGGAAGTATGGCGGCCCGGTCGTCCAGTGGTTAGCACGTCGGCTTCACAGTTCAGAGGTACCGGGTTCGATTCCAGCTCCGGCCTCCCTGTGTGGAGTTTGCATGTTCTCCCCGGGCTTGCGTGGGTTTTCTCCGGGTGCTCCGGTTTCCTCCCACGTCCCAAAGACATGCATGGCAGGCTGATTGATCACTCTAAATTGTCCCTAGGTGTGGGTGTGGGCGTGGATGGTTGTTGGTCTCTGTGTGCCCTGCGATTGGCTGGCAACCGATTCAGGGTGTCCCCCGCCTACTGCCCGGAGACAGCTGGGATAGGCTCCAGCAACCCCCGCGATAAAAGCGGTTCGGAAGATGAATGAATAAATATTGGAAGCATTAGAACATTTCCACTTTCTTACAGTTTTTTTCCCCCCAAAAAGGTGACGGACTGTTTCCACTCTACGCGGCAACCTGTGAATGAAAAATATTGCAAACGTTTATATTTTCAGACTATGATTATTGCAAAATTGATTTTTATCCACAAATATTTGGGTGACAATCGATCAAGGTTTTGAGCTGTGGCGGCTTCTATGACAATTCTGAAGCCCGTAGGCTGGCTGCATTGTCAGCCGGCGCGCTGTAACTCCCTGGGAATACTTACAGATGCCAAACGCCATTTTTATAGCACCATAAACCAGGAAAGAAGTCCAAAATGTACAGTAGAGCCACTTTAAGGATCCTGTTTATTCACACTGCCAACAACCATGAAAGAGACACACTGTGTATGTTTCCATCAGTCATCAGCAAAACAAGCGGCTGAGCTGTCGGGAGGTACTTGATAAATGAACTGCGTGCACTGATCACTTGCATGGAGTCCAAAAAGACTCTCCTCTCCTGCACTTTAGTTTCTGGATCAGAACTCTTCCAGGGTCGTCTTCACAGCAGCGTGTTAACATCGTCAGTCATTTGACAGCAGAGACGATGGGTCAGGAGCTGAGCCGTTCATGTCCTCCTCCCTGTTGGGTGCCACTCTCGGTTTATGTTCCTTGGGTGAGTGGCAACTGAACATTGAAATTTGCGGCTCTGGACTTGTGACATGTGCAATGACAATCACATTCGCTTGCCATTTTCCCCATCTCCATAATGCAAGATGTCAACCATGAGAGATGCATTTCAGGCTCTGTGAAGCTTGCCGTGCTATCACTATATGCTCGTCATCTATGTGTGAGGAAAATAATTTGAAGTTGAATAAAATCATTGGCTTCTACGTGCCTGGACCGAGGGTGGTTAAATGTGTCAGGACACTGTGAAAACCACACTTTGATTCGTGGACAGTGTAGCCGGGTATCATTCGAAACTAAGCGACCGAGATGGCTGGGACTATTGTGAAAGAAATATAAAGGCTGAATGTAAAGTCCAGCACCGGTTATGTTACAACTGCCACAACAGCGGTCAGGGAATTTTACTTTCGATTAACATTGTGCTCTGTTGTTCAAATGTCTTCTCTAATCTGCTATGTCTTTCACTTGCCTTTCTTGCATAATTCTTCCTTTCACTATTAGAGTTGACTTTGCATCTCACCCTTCTGTGAAGATCCTCTTTCGCAATTTCCTCTGGCCCCTCTTTCGTGTGTCTTGTTTGTCGAGGTCTGCTGGATTAAACTACTGCTGCAGCGTCAAGGCTTATGCGTGTGTCTTTAGCTTGAAGTGAAAGCGGGGAAAAATATCTGCGAGCCCCCGTGACCTTAGAAGATCTTTGCATTTCCAACAAGGTGCACACATACCCTCTCCCCCGCTGTCAAACACAGTCATCATCCTGTTTTCATGTATGGGCCTTTACTCTACACTCTACTTTTTTTTGGGTGTGCTGCATTTGTTTATGCCATCAGCATTGTCACTGAATAGTCGACACCCAACACATCGGTATGTTTTCTTTGTGTGCTGCATTTGCAAGTATTTCTGGATTTTATTTTTTCCTCATGTATTATACATCTACAAAGGATATTTTAAAAAAGGGCACTTATGCAAACTACAGGGGTACCTCTTCCTTGTCGGCGGAGCATTAACTTGTTCCTTACTTTAAAAAAAATTATAATTAAAAAAAAAATATATATATATATATATATATATATATATATATATATATTTTTTTTTGATGTTCTGGTTTTAACTACAAGGTTTTCACAAACAAACTAACAAATTGTACTTTTGATCACAATTCAACCACACGTCATCAATTTTTGCAATACAAATACATAGACTATAGAGAATATTGTTCAAAATGAAAGTGACCATGACAGCCAAAAACTCACATTTTGCAGTAATAATTATGTCGGCAACAATAGTTGAACCATTACTGACTATACACGTCTGCATTTTCTACAGCTCAGCCGGTTCAGGGTCACTGCGCCTATCCCGGCTGACTTTGGGCAAGAGGGAGAGCCTGTTGTTGCTCCAGATGTGCCTTGACATTGTGCTGCGACTGGTTTATTGTTTATCTATATGTGCCTTGGCATTGACCGCAGAGGGCAGGTACCAATAAATCCAAGGAGTCAAGTAGTGCATTTTAACTCGAAATTTGCTGGGCTCTTTGGGCCTGTGCAGACGTACTGGATGTTCTTGTCAATCCACACGTTGTGTTAGACGGAGCAGGATCCAGCAAGTCCTGGATTCCTGCTGTTTTCTTAAATGTGTCATGAAAACCCCATCATAGATAGTTTTGGTGGTACATAAATATTAATGCAGGAAACCCTTCATGGTTTGCTACGTTGTAGTTGGCACATTTCATTAACTTCATAACCTAACATTTGTTATGAAGTCAACTTGGAGACATACTGTGTTTTGGTTGGGTTATTTTTTTCTCCATCACAGTACCGCTAGCTGTTTAATACAGCACAGCTCGATGAGGGCGGAGTGACGGGGAAACAGGATTGTATTTGTGTCCGGAACGGGAGCGGTTGGAAATAAATGAAGCGCATCTCTTTTCTCGGTTTCACTCAGGCAACACTTGGTACCACAAAAAAAAAGACTTGAATCTGGTGTACAATTTTCTATTTTGAGCATGCATGCGCACCACCTATGTGATGAAGCAGTTACTGTATCTCAGTGAACAGTGAAGTTTTCCTCTTCTTTTTTGAATGTCCCGGAGTAGACTATTACAGCTGCAGCTGTCGTGAAAGCGCTATATACATCAGGATGTATTGCATTGTATTGTGTTGTATTGTAGACGACTCGACATTCAAAAATATATTTTACCGTATTTCCACAAGTTACAAAAAAAAGTTCAATATAATAATTCCTTCCGATATAAAAAGTCAAAACGATATACAGTGAAACTCCTCTACAACGAAATCGTGTTTGCGCGAGAATTTTTTCACAACAGGGGTTTTTCACTGGAGCAAATTTGGTCTCAGATGTAAGCACACACACACCCACACACACAAACGTATGTGTACACGCACACACAAACGTATGTGTACTCTATTTTATTCCAATAGTGCATAAGTATGAGCACACATTTATTAAGATGTCAACCATGAGAGATGCATTTCAGGCTCTGTGAAGCTTGCCGTGCTATCACTATATGCTCGTCATCTATGTGTGAGGAAAATAATTTGAAGTTGAATAAAATCATTGGCTTCTACGTGCCTGGACCGAGGGTGGTTAAATGTGTCAGGACACTGTGAAAACCACACTTTGATTCGTGGACAGTGTAGCCGGGTATCATTCGAAACTAAGCGACCGAGATGGCTGGGACTATTGTGAAAGAAATATAAAGGCTGAATGTAAAGTCCAGCACCGGTTATGTTACAACTGCCACAACAGCGGTCAGGGAATTTTACTTTCGATTAACATTGTGCTCTGTTGTTCAAATGTCTTCTCTAATCTGCTATGTCTTTCACTTGCCTTTCTTGCATAATTCTTCCTTTCACTATTAGAGTTGACTTTGCATCTCACCCTTCTGTGAAGATCCTCTTTCGCAATTTCCTCTGGCCCCTCTTTTCGTGTGTCTTGTTTGTCGAGGTCTGCTGGATTAAACTACTGCTGCAGCGTCAAGGCTTATGCGTGTGTCTTTAGCTTGAAGTGAAAGCGGGGAAAAATATCTGCGAGCCCCCGTGACCTTAGAAGATCTTTGCATTTCCAACAAGGTGCACACATACCCTCTCCCCCGCTGTCAAACACAGTCATCATCCTGTTTTCATGTATGGGCCTTTACTCTACACTCTACTTTTTTTTGGGTGTGCTGCATTTGTTTATGCCATCAGCATTGTCACTGAATAGTCGACACCCAACAAATCGGTATGTTTTCTTTGTGTGCTGCATTTGCAAGTATTTCTGGATTTTATTTTTTCCTCATGTCACCTACAAAGGATATTTTACAAAGGGCACTTATGCAAAGTACAGGGGTACCTCTTCCTTGTCGGCGGAGCATTAACTTGTTCCTTACTTAAAAAAAAAAAAAAAAAAAATATATATATATATATTTTTAAAAATATATATATATTTTTTGATGTTCTGGTTTTAACTACAAGGTTTTCACAAACAAACTAACAAATTGTACTTTTGATCACAATTCAACCACACATCATCAATTTTTGCAATACAAATACATAGACTATAGAGAATATTGTTCAAAATGAAAGTGACCATGACAGCCAAAAACTCACATTTTGCAGTAATAATTATGTCGGCAACAATAGTTGAACCATTACTGACTATACACGTCTGCATTTTCTACAGCTCAGCCGGTTCAGGGTCACTGCGCCTATCCCGGCTGACTTTGGGCAAGAGGGAGAGCCTGTTGTTGCTCCAGATGTGCCTTGACATTGTGCTGCGACTGGTTTATTGTTTATCTATATGTGCCTTGGCATTGACCGCAGAGGGCAGGTACCAATAAATCCAAGGAGTCAAGTAGTGCATTTTAACTCGAAATTTGCTGGGCTCTTTGGGCCTGTGCAGACGTACTGGATGTTCTTGTCAATCCACGCGTTGTGTTAGACGGAGCAGGATCCAGCAAGTCCTGGATTCCTGCTGTTTTCTTAAATGTGTCATGAAAACCCCATCATAGATAGTTTTGGTGGTACATAAATATTAATGCAGGAAACCCTTCATGGTTTGCTACGTTGTAGTTGGCACATTTCATTAACTTCATAACCTAACATTTGTTATGAAGTCAACTTGGAGACATACTGTGTTTTGGTTGGGTTATTTCTTCTCCATCACAGTACCGCTAGCTGTTTAATACAGCACAGCTCGATGAGGGCGGAGTGACGGGGAAACAGGATTGTATTTGTGTCCGGAACGGGAGCGGTTGGAAATAAATGAAGCGCATCTCTTTTCTCGGTTTCACTCAGGCAACACTTGGTACCACAAAAAAAAAGACTTGAATCTGGTGTACAATTTTCTATTTTGAGCATGCATGCGCACCACCTATGTGATGAAGCAGTTACTGTATCTCAGTGAACAGTGAAGTTTTCCTCTTCTTTTTTGAATGTCCCGGAGTAGACTATTACAGCTGCAGCTGTCGTGAAAGCGCTATATACATCAGGATGTATTGCATTGTATTGTGTTGTATTGTAGACGACTCGACATTCAAAAATATATTTTACCGTATTTCCACAAGTTACAAAAAAAAGTTCAATATAATAATTCCTTCCGATATAAAAAGTCAAAACGATATACAGTGAAACTCCTCTACAACGAAATCGTGTTTGCGGCGAGAATTTTTTTCACAACAGGGGGTTTTTCACTGGAGCAAATTTGGTCTCAGATGTAAGCACACACACACCCACACACACAAACGTATGTGTACACGCACACACAAACGTATGTGTACTCTATTTTTATTCCAATAGTGCATAAGTATGAGCACACATTTATTATTTGACACTTTATATTGTCAGTGTAGAAAGAAAAAAAGGGGAAGAAATTGCAAAATTTACAATCAGCATTCACTTTCACTTACATCAATTTCTTGGATAATGTCTTTTATTTTGCTTGCTCCATCTTTCATTTTGATCACTTTTACCCTCTCTTCCAGCATCAGAGCTCTTCTTGTCTTAGCTGCTTGTCATCCAAAGGTCCGTTTTGTAGCCATTTTAGCATTATAACGTCCACACTCGTCTGAATCTAACAATAACAAATACTTCTGGACCCGGTGGCTTTTCTTTCCACCATCTCACTGTCTCTACCTAACCCTAACCCAAGACAGCGTTGCTCAGCTGATGTCATGCAATGAACTTTTAAGCCAGCCACGGGACGCTTCGTAGTCCTCGATGGCCTAGTTAGCTCTCGAAGGCTAAAACCTTACGCTAATTAGCGCTCCAGTTAGCGTTAAACCAGTGTGGTGGTTGCTGTTGCCGTTTCCGAACGAACCAGTAGAGGTCGCTGTTGGATAAGACTTTGTTGTAGTGAATGTCGCGAGGCTGGAGCAGAGAAAATGACTTCGTATAACGCAACAGGGGGTTTCGTCGTATGGGGGGCAGGAGAATAGGAATTGTGTTGATGCATGAACATTTTTTCACATAAGGGGGTATTTTCACCCATGTAGGTTTCGTTCTAGAGGAGTTTCACTGTACGGCCATTGATAACATAGCACTGTCGATATTTTCGTCACAAAACCAGATGAGCAGGATAACGTTTTGCTTTCTTGTAACCCAATTTACTCGGATTGGAAGAGTTACAAAAGGAACTCAATGCAATCATTAGTTCCCATTTAAAAGTGAAAACGGTCACATTGCTTTTCAATTCTTCTTCGTTGTTTTTTCTTCTTCTTCCGTCTTTTCTGTTTTCTTCTTCAATAGGCTACAAGTGAAAGGTCCAGTAATGATTTTTCGACTTAGGTAATCAATGTAATGATAATACATTGAGATCCCGTTGCTCTTGCCTTGGAAATAAGAAGCAATGACCCCACTATCTCACCTCGCGCATTCATTACTGAACACATAGCAGTATTGGCGTGGTCTAGACAGCACCATTCAATCACCATGAATGGCAGATACACCCTCCGACTTTGATTATTGTCAGTCTCAAGGAAAGGGCAGATGCTATCTTCATTTTGACCACGTCTGAAGTTAACAGAGAGCTGCCGATATCTCACTCAGCTTGAGTTCAGGACAGGCGGAGGAATGACTCGCCTTTTTGTACCGTGTCTCCATACATCACACGTGCAACAGGTGAAATTGATTAATGACAGAATCACTCACTGTTTCGTTGTGACTATTCATTTCCTGCATCAATGAGTTATTCTGTCTCCCTTCACATTGACAGCCTATGTTATTATGTTAGCCATTACCTTCCCTATTATTTCCAACAACCTTGCCGCATTCCTCCCCATCCCCTGACACACTTCCACTGTTAATAAATGGGGATCTTTCTCGGATGATAAACCTGTCACATTATAAAGTAAATATATAGTGGCGCCTTGACATTACCACACTGGTATCGCAAATGGCGTCTCACCACTGAATTGAATGGAAATGCAATGCATCACTTCCAGCACCCTCCAAAAATATGTTTTTTTTTTGATGCGCTCAAACAGTATTGCGCTCTATAAAATCATAACATATTAATATACTAATATGGAATTCCTTTCTTTACAATATTTTTCTGAATTAGTTTAACATTGAGGTGGCCCGTGGTCCAGTGGTTAGCACGTCGGCTTCACAGTGCAGAGGTACCGGGTTCGATTCCAGCTCCGGCCTGCCTGTGTGGAGTTTGCATGTTCTCCCCGTGTCTGAGTGGGTTTTCTCCGGGTGCTCCGGTTTCCTCCCACATTCCAAAGACATGCATGGCAGGCTGATTGGGCCATCTAAATTGTCCCTAGGTGTGATTGTGGGCGTGGATGGTTGTTCGTCTCTGTGTGCCCTGCGATTGGCTGGCAACCGGTTCAGGGTGTCCCCCGCCTACTGCCCGGAGACGGCTGGGATAGGCTCCAGCGCCCCCCGCGACCCTAGTCAGGATCAAGCGGTTCGGAAGATGAATGAATGAATGAATGATAATAATAATACATTTTATTTGAATATGCCCTCGCGTGCATGCACGTGCGGTAACGGGTTGATCGCGGGAGGTTGGTTGCTTGACAGGTAGATCTTGGGTCAAAAAAGGTTGGACACCAACGCTCGAAATCAGTGTTTTTCAACCCCTGTGCAAGACATTGTCAGGTGTGCCGCCGGAAAATATCCAATTTGTATGCCTGTGCAGTCGATCGCCCAGAAAGTAATCGTGTAGTACCCTCCCATACCGCTAGGGAGCAGCAACAGCTAGCCAATTGCCTTGTGTTTAGACGAGAGACAAGCGAATTTGTGACGCGTGAATGCAGGACGACGGTGAAACAATAAATATGAAAGATGAGAAAATACTCATTTGATTCCAATTCAAGCTGTTATGACGTCATTCTTCAATGTTAAAAACGGTTATAGTAACAATATATAACGTTCATTATTCATATAAGCGTTTTTTTTTCTTTCTTTTTTCACATTTTTAGCTAGTGGTGTGCCTTGGCTCAAAAAAGTTTGAAAAACACTGCTCTAAATTGTCCCCAAGTGCGATTGTGAAAGCGAATGGTTGTTTGTCTGCATGTGCCCCGCGATTGGCTCTGGGATAGGCTTCAGCATGCCGACGACCCTCGTAAGGATAAGCGCATCAGATAATGGATCACGTTTTGATGTCATCCTCCGCCGATTTCATCCAGTTGCCGAGCTTGTCGCCTCACCATACCTGACAACTGACTAAATTCCAGCCCTCCTTTTAAAAACCTCAGACCAGCCTTTAAATAACTCGAATGGTACCTCGGCTGTTCAAGTGCCTGAGGTCTGCTGCAGCAAATCAGCGTAAATGACTCGTGCCTTCTCGCAGATTAGACTCTATGTCACCGTAGCCCCTGCGAGCTGATTCTCAGCGTTTTCATGGACCTGTCCACAGGTTAGAAATTATTTTAACACCCTTGTCTTCCGCAGGTCTTTATCGACTCATTCTGTGTCAGTACAGCTCATATTGTAGAAGTTCTACTCTCAGACTACTCAACAACACGCACTCCTCCCTCGTATGTTTTAGAGGCCCCTTAGAATTAATTTGACATGTTTTTCGAATTACGATGTTTGAAGATGATTGCTGAAAACGTGCTAAGACTGTGTAAAACTGAATTTGGGAGGTACGGCGTTATAGTCCCTATCCCACTAAGCTGCAAACATTTGTGAGCGTTTTTAAGAAATGTATTCGTTTATTTGTGCCAAAAACTGCCTTGCGGGGAAATGAGTTGGATCTCTCCAAATACAAATCTGCAATTGTGTGCGCTTGTAATAAACGAATTGGCCTTGACTGTACAATCTGATAAAATTATCCCGCAATGTAATTTACAAAAAAATCATTGTTTTATCTTAATATGTTCATCGAAAAATGCTTGATTTAAACGGTTAAAGAAGTCAAACGCAGCCAACTAAATATTCTGATTAAATCATTTTATGCCTTGATAGCCAAGGGCAATAGCAGCAGAGTTTGTGATCAAGTTTAATCACATTAAGCCTAAAATGGCTTCCTTGAAACATTCGTCTCATAAAAGCAGAGCATTTTCATGACTTGGGACAAAATTAAACTCATTGTGCTTGTAAAAGACTTCAGTTGTATTTACCACTGAGAGAGTAGTCGAGATTCCGCACACTTAACCAGTAGTTTCCACGTTAACGTTACCGGGGTCCCCTATTGACGCCTGTCTCTTACGATATCAACTTTTGACTACCGTATTTTAACGACCATAAGGCGCCATTAAAAGTCTAGTGTATGAGCCGAGTTCCAAAGCCTGACTGAGCGCGCTTCTGGCCGACACGCTGTTTATATGAAGAAAAGGCGGGCGTGAGTGACGACAGGCATGCGGAAGTCCGCCAATGAGTGAAGGGTGGGCGTGCCCTACAACACGGTGCGCCGAATGGTCGTGAAAATACGGTACTTTGTCCGTACGATTGCGCCGACTTCTGTACAATATAGGCGTGTTTCTCTCTAACATGTGCTAAAGCAAACAGAAAATCATCACTTCATTGAACCTGAAAGGAACTACTCCTTACCTGCACACTTGTGGCTGGCTTGCGTTGAAGTGAATGCTGTTGCCGCCCCCAAAAAAGCATCCAACATATGCTTGCACCATCCTAATCCACGGTCCCCACAAACTCTACCCATCTGTTCATTTATTGTCAACGCCTTCCCTGCCTACGTCTTATCTATTACCGTTGCCACAATTCTTTTTTTGCTGCTCAAACAGCCCTCTAATGCGGGCTTGTTGTTCAATCTTCTTTTTTCTACATTTGGAGATCATCTGTCATCTATGCTGCCACCACTCTAAGCTAAAAATTGAACTCAAAATGAGTTATCCCTTCACTCACCAGTCCGGTTTATTTCGGAGACCATATTTCAGCAAGCTCTTGAATAAAATGAATGCGCTCGTCCGTACACTCTACTGAGGGATCCAGCTTGTTTGAGAATCCGCTATACTTAATTGCATTTTAGTAGGCAGTCATCGGAACATCGAGCAAAAATATAAATAGCTGCTTGTTCTAATATCTGTCAATTTGTGGGCTTCCCAAGGTGAAAACATGTTTTGCTAAAAACATCAAATTATAAAAATCGCCCTTCTTGCTTTTACAATATGGAGCAGTAGTTTCTATCATTTCATAAATATTTATACCCCGTATCACTGTTGGTAAATCTTTAAGTCCATAATATAGACGCTCCCCGGCTTACGAACATCCGGGTTACGAACAACGGTACATACGAACATTTTCACGGGTATGTCGGAAAAAAAAGAAAAAGTTAGATTTTGTATTGCGCGCCTTTTTCCGAGTGCCGAACGGGGCGGAGGAGGACGGCGGCGGCGACGTCCGAAGGCGGCCGCGGGGAGAGGCGTGGGGGGTGGGCGTGTGACGGTGGAACGGGCGGGGAGGCGTCCGGCACGCCGGTCGACGACCGGTCGTCTACTCTCCCCCGCTGAAGCCGCTGCTAGTTTAGCGGGCAGCTAACCCTTGAGCCCTGAAGAACGTGACGAAAAGCTCTCTCCCCGTTATATGGATGTCAATATAAGCCTTAAACATACATTCCAGTCAAAATATAGCACTGAAGCAACTTACGAACGAATTCACCTTATGAACAATCGTCCGGAACGTAACTCGTTCGTAACCTGGGGAGCGTCTGTACAGGGTGACCCAAAAAAAAAAAACGGGCCCCATGTACACTTCATGCAACCAGACCATCTACCCGTCGCTCATGAGCAAGTTCTCACACCTCAAACCTGTCCCAAGATTGGCTGAAAGAGAACTTCGGAGGGCGAGTGATCGGTCTCAAGACTGATTTTGAGTGGGCACCCCATAGCCCGGACCTAAGCCCCCCAAGATTTTTGTCTTTGAGGGCTATCTTAAGGACAGAGTCTATGCAGGGAAACCCAGAACCATCACGGAACTCTAGAAAGCCATCAGGGAGGAGATGAGAGCCATTATCAATTCAGTCTGTAAGAACGTCATGGACAACTCAAGAAATGCACGGAGCTAAATGGAGGCCATCTAGAACATATGCTGCAGAACGGAGAAAAAAAGGCCAAAGATCCTAGTGTTTTGAATATAATAATAATAGTAATAATACATTTTATTTATAAGCGCCTTTCAAAATCCGACTTCAACGGACAATTATGACGGCGGAAAAAAATCATTGGCACCGCCCTACCCACTCTTGAGGACTTGCACACTGCAAGAATCAAGACAAGGGCACGGAAAATCCTCCTGGATCCCCCGCATCCTGCCCACCACCTTTTCCAGCTACTCCCCTCAGGCAGGCGCTACAGATCCATGCGCACCAAGACACTTAAACAGCTTCTTCCCTCTAGCCATTAACTCCCTCAACAGTCACTGACGTAGTCACTCTTCTTGTACAACAAATATTGTTACTGGTCACTCTAAAATGGTTTAATGATTTTCTGCACCAACTGTACAAACTGTCATAGTATTGTATTCTACCACTGATCACTTTAGCTCTGCTTGAAACTACGGTTCACTTACATTACGAAATGTCCTTCCATACCTATTTGTCATGTTCTTGTTTATGACGATACTAATGCAGCGTGTTATACCGGAGACAAATTCCTTGTGTGTTCTACATACTTGGCCAATAAAGATGATTCTGATTCAAGACACCCAAGGACACTTTACAATAACAAAAAACACAAAACAATACAATACGGGTTGAGCAGCGGCAGCGTTCACTCAACCCGGAAGTCGTTATGGCCAAAGTTTCATTTCATTCGGACAAAACACCAAGAAACGGGGCCTAATTAGAGTTGGGGCCCGTTTTTTTGGGGTCACCCTGGTATTGTTGTGCTCAAGAAGCCACTGTTCACTTCGACCAGTGATCGAGATGCCCTGACATGAAGGGAGCTTCATGATTTAAAGCTGTTGCATATGAATAATGACTACCTCGACACTCCGCACTCCTCCGTATTCTCACGTAATGGATAATGATACTGACATGCTGCTCGGTGTCTGCTCACTTGCATTCAAGCTTGCAGTAAGGCTGCCGTTGTACACAAATAAATGATAGATACTGCTGTTCTCTGATTCATAACATTCCCTCGGGCATTTCTGCTTTGGATGGAAATGCTGCCCTGACAGCACTTTATTTGTTGCTGCTTAATAAAGACTTATTGTTGTGTATGGCTGCGTGGGGGGGCCCTCTCTTTTTTCAAACGTGTTCATTTACCATCGAAAGAGATACTGTGCGATGGTTTGTGATTTCAGACACACTGAGGGTTCTAAAATGAATATCTTGGCAGCGGTTACACGGTGACTCCATTTCAATGGCTGGACCCCAATCAACAGAAAAAAATAATATTTCAGGTGCATCCTCAAATATGGGGCAACCATGGCACTTTTCTACCTTTATCACATACAATTCGTACTAAACATTCCAATTGGTGTGAATCCCAGGCTCGTTTTTTTTTTTTCTACACGACTTTCTGTCATGGCTCTGTTTTGTTTTGTCTCCAGCAGGTGGCAGTGGAGGGCTCTCCCGCCCATTGCGCACATGTTCCTCATCCTGTCGTTAGCTGTCACCTGTTTTAAGAGGCTGTCAAGCGGTCACCCGTTTTCAGATAATTCGCCTTGCTCTTTGTCTCACATCCAAGCACTTATTTATAGACTTGCGTCGCTCTCAATCTCATTCGCGGTCCTGTTGTATTCTGATTTGTTTGTGTTGTTGGTATCCTGGGTGCGTTTTTAGTTTTATTGCCTTGTCATTTTTGGACAAGTGATTTTGTATTATTTATTTCTCTTGCTTTTTGCAAGCTCGTTTTGTTCATTACGTTATTTTACTCTGGGTTGCTCCAAGTGATTTCTGTTGTACTTTGTCAGTTTTGCGCCCTTATTTTGTCAATAAACCTTTTATACTTGATCTTATCCTTGTCTGCGTTTGTGGGATCAGCGGAACTGAATGCCCTTCATTCTTAACATCCTACATAGTACAAACATTTTAGAAAAAAACAACATTGGCTGTTTTTGGGAGGCTGGGATGGATTAATTGCATTTCAATTCATTTCAATGGGGAACGTTGTTTTGATGTACGATCTCTTGTCATTGAACTGCTTAAACTAGCCTTTTTGGTTAAAATATGCCATTGTCAGCCTCTGTATAATAAAAAAAAAATATAAAATAAAAATTGTGTAACAGCCCTTAACGTTATTGATGTGTGAGGGAATTGAATATGAATGTTGTTTTAACCTTCTTAGCTTTCAGACACGTATTAAAAGAAGTCACCTACAGTACAGTACATTAAAAAATTAAATTACGCAAATTGTCTTCCGAGTAACGAACATTGAACTCTTCTTTTTATCATTTATTTTCACTTATTGACACTTTATCCCATGTGTTTTGGTACAGATATATATTTCCTTCCTACCATTACTAGTATGGTCCATGTGACGCATAGCAAGACTTCAAAACCTTGTGAGATGAGCTTAGGTCACTTCAAGTATGAAGGCGGTTTGACCTCTGCATGTTCAATATTGCATCCGAGAGAAGGGAAGGACATGTTTAACAAGTTATAGTGCTAACGGGACGGATATCTGTCCATGTCCTCTGGTCACAGGAAGAAAGGGCAGAGGATTACAAATGTTATAGATTTTCTTTAGCTGTCACCTCACTCAGTGTCAGCTGGGGAAGTTGCAGGCTACCTGTGACCCTGTACAGGTCAAACATCACAGATGAATTGGGTACATGCTCTGGGGAGCAAGGCTGTTTCTATTGACAGATGGTTATAGGCAGTCCAGAGGGCTTCATTCCAAAGCATCAGTACTTCATTACGTCATTCATAACACTGGAAAAATACACATGTGAAACATAAAACAAGGGAATGGTGCATCATATGCTCAGCATGTCTGCCTTAGAGTCAAAAGTTTTGGGTTTGAATCTTAGCTTTCGTTCTTAGGTAGGTTCTCCGGCTTACTCCCGCATTTCAAGAACATGTATGTTAAGGTTAACAACTGTGAGCGGCAATGGTTTGTGGAAAACAATCCGAGGTGGAGCTTGCCTCTTGCCCAAAGTGAGGTGGAACAGGCTCTACGTTATCGGTCACGAATGGAAATGGAAAATGGCACAGGAATTGTCATTGTAGTTTTTCATCAGCAGTCCGAAGCAGCAGTGCCTTGCAACCTTGGCTGAATATGAGTGATCCTGAAAAGACATCCGCGTATAACAGAAACCGTGGATGGCAATTAAGCAGCGAAGGAGGGAGAAGATCACCATTTTACTGAGTCTCTTTTCTCAAGCCCGAGGTCAAATCCAAGAATTCAGTAATAATTGGATATCATAGCCACAAGAATCCATTTTATTTAAGGCAATGAAAGCATCAATAAGGACATTAATAGAACAACGGAAACGGATAAACTGCACGGGAAAAAACAAACGGGTGCAATCCAATGTCTGACTACAGTGGGTATGCAAGTTTGAACAAATGAGTTTTGATTTTGGAGACACATGTTAAGCATTTTGTCAGCACAAAAGCAAGCACGTAATGCTCATTCAAACACAAGTACATTTACATTCCACTGAACTGCACACACAAACTCAACCTAACTTGGCATAGTTTATGTATTAAACGTGATATTCAAGCCATCAGAGGCAGATCTCTGAGGACAGATCTCAGAAAATTCCTTTCTTTATCATACTTGGTGGGTGAAAAAGAAATAAGGTCCATCATTTCTAATGGTACTGTAAAGGGAATGGAGTTTATCATAATCACGGAGAGTTTATGCCAGGAAAGATCGAAATACCCACAAAACTGATTTGAAGTGTTCAGGTCATCCGGGATGTTGGGATGAAGAGACCCAAGGGCTACTTAAATTAATATTAGTGTTCATGCAATATTCAGTGACGACACATTACAATCAATTGCAATCCAAGCACATGCTCACAGAAATCTCCAGTTCAGCCACACGAGCATAGCCTCCCTCGGGCTAGCAAGGTAACAACGTGCTTCACGGGGCACAAATTCCGCTGTCCTGTATGAGAAAAGTGTCAGTATGGAGTTCATAACGATAATGTACATGTCATACGAGATAATAACCATGAGGAGGTTGAAGTAGATCCATTATGACTAGCCTTGAGGAACTATGAGGCCAAACAAAGACAGGCGACTTGTGTTCAAAGTGAGCAGCTGTGATAAACTGGCCGGAAATAGTAAAAAAAATGTAATTAAATACAAATCCTTGACCTAAACATAAATAATTCTAGGGTTGCTATATATATATATATATATATATATATATATATATATATATATATATATATATATATATATATATATATATATAAATGTATATAAATATATATATATATATATAAATGTGTATATAAATATATATATATATATAAATGTGTATATAAATATATATATATATATATATATATAAATGTGTATACAAATATAAATATATATATATAAATGTGTATATAAATATATATATATATATATATATATATATATATATATATATATATATATATATATATATATATATATATATATATATAAATGTGTATATAAATGTATATATATATAAATGTATATATTTATATATATATATATATGTGTGTGTATATATGTATATAAATGTATATGTATATAAATGTATATATATGTATATATGTATATATATATGTATATAAATGTATATATATGTATATATGTATATATGTATATATATGTATATATGTATATATATATGTATATAAATGTATATATATGTATATATGTGTATATATGTATATATATGTATGTGTATATATATGTGTGTATATATATATATATACACACACACATATACCGTAATTTCCGCATTATAGAGGGCACCTGATTATAAGTCACTCCACTTACATTTTTAGAGGAAAACCAATTTTGTACATACACAAGCCGCACCCGTATATAAGCCGCATGTGCCCACATTAAAACATGTAAATGTATTTACAAAGAAAGACGGTACACAGAGAGAGTTTTCAAAGTTTGAATAATATAACTTAACAATAATAATAATCTAACTTTCTTCCCAAACGCTGCCTGTGACGCGCAGTCTTAATCTTACCTTTTCTACTCGAGCTTCTGGCGTCGTTAGAAAATTACACAAATTGGCCGCATCACTGTATAAGCCGCAGGGTTGAAAGTTTGGGAAAAAAGTAGCGGCTTATAGTCCGGAATTTACGGTATATATATATATATATATATATATATAGGGCGGCCTGGTAGTCCAGTGGTTAGCACGTTGACTTCACAGTGCTGAGGTACCGGGTTCAATTCCAGCTCTGGCCTCCCTGTGTGGAGTTTGCATGTTCTCCCGGCCTGCGTGGGTTTTCTCCGGCACCCGGTTTCCCCCACATTCCAAAAACATGCATGGCAGGCCGATTGAACACTCCAAATTGTCCCTAGGTGTGAATGTGAGCGCGGATGGTTGTTCGTCTCTGTGTGCCCTGCGATTGGCTGGCAACCGATTCAGGGTGTCCCCTGCCTACTGCCCGAAGACAGCTGGGATAGGCTCCAGCACCCCCGCGACCTAGTGAGGATCAAGCTGTTCGATAATGGATGGATATATATATATATATATATATATATATATATATATATATATATATATATATATATATATAATGTGTGTGTGTGTGTGTGTGTGTGTACAGCAGAGCAAAACAAGCCAAATACAAGCACCTACAAACAAATGTGATGTGTAATCAAACTGTACACAAAACAAATCATAGCACATATACACTGAGCAAAAACATACAAGATTGCTATCACAAATCACCAGACCAAAAATATTCAAAAGAAAACATGCTGAAATGCAGCCCAAAACAACACCCGTAATGGTATCCTGACAGCCTTTATGAGAGCCCTCACCATCTCATATAAAGTACTTGAAGATTTTCCACATCACCTTTGTACTATTTGATGAATTTGAATGTCCCCCGAGGCATATTTCCAACTGTGTAGCTTCATACTCCCTTCAGAAATGGAAGACGGGCTCCACTTTTCAATTTCACTTCACAGCACGAGGATGTTAGCTCAAAAAGATGATATTCATCAGTGTGCCGCTGATCGATGTTTTTTCAAACTGTCGTTCTGGTTGAGCCTACGAGGGAGATGACAGGTGCCACAGCTCATATAAATGTAATACTTTCATCCATCCATGG
>JAKGUB010000557.1:297500-532500 GCA_026261675.1 Hippocampus mohnikei | reverse complement strand
ATATGGGCACTTTCCCCTTGTTGTCTAATCTAATCCCGATTGAATTTTATGTTGTTGTCTTCTGTTAAACGTCTAGCAAAGTGCCCCATCCATTTGCCGACGTTTTGCACATTGTAAAGCATTCCTCAGAAAGTCGAGTCATGCCCACTGAGCTTCTCATTTTCATTTTTCCTTTTCTATGTTGTCTTATCCAAAGAAAAAGACAACACAGTCATTTATTCCACCAGTCCCGAGAAAATGCTCTGCTGGTCGTGTTCATGATGGTGTGACAGTTTGACCCTGGAATTGATTTTTCAAATGAATGTTACCGTAAATTCCGGACTTTAAGCCGCTACTTTTTTCCCAAACTTTCAACCCTGCCTGCGGCTTATACAGTGATGCGGCCAATTTATGTAATTTTTCTAACGGCCACCAGGGGCGCTCGAGTAGAAAAGGTAAGATTAAGACGGGTCTTTATGACACTGTTTAATTCCGACACTGAGGACGGTGACTTCGATGGCTTCAGTTCACAGGAGGAAGATGAAGACGGCTCACCGTGATTTTGACAAGTACCGCTATGTTCTTTTAGCAGACCTGTTATACTGTGTTGCTATTCTGTTGCTAGCGTGTTGTTACCATTTTGCTACCGTTTTTCTGCCGCGTCACAGGCACCGTTTGGGAAGAAAGTTATATTATTATTATTGTTAAGTTATATTATTGAAACTTTGAAAATTCTCTCTGTGTACCGTCTTTCTTTGTAAATATGTTTTAATGTGGGCACATGCGGCTTATATACGGGTGCAGCTTGTGTATGTACAAAATTGGTTTTCCTCTAAAAATGTAGTGGGTGCGGCTTATAATCAGGTGCGGCTTATAGTACGGAAATTACGGTAATTGTAATTTATCTTCATGAGGGGTTCGGGATTGAAACGATCACACATTTTCATCTCTGTTGACTTTATTAGGCACTGCAACTTGCACTGACCCTTGAATGTTGTCTGCTTTTCAGCAATATTCCCAAGATACCGTGCAAAGGAAAGACTCGGGGTCATGTACACGATGAGAGTACACTGTATATGCCATTTTTTGAAGACAGCGTTTTATGTGAGGATTTATTCCATTGTTTCATCGGGATTGAAAACAACCTTTGCAGAGAGTCAAAGGCAGAATTAAACATGGTTCGTTTCTATTTATTTCATTCTGCTTTTGTGTCACCGCCTCGAGGGGCTGTTTGCAATTCAATGTAAAATTAAAATGCGCCTGAACCATATAATGTGTATGCCGCACGCTGCAAGAAGATGCTGAAATGGGCAAACAGCGGTTGCATTAGGAGGAACACGAAAATAGTCACTTTTCAGAGGCATCATCCATTTTTGATCAATTTCATATTTGTTCGGTGTCTTTTTGACTTTCTCTACCCTGGTAAAAGATAGTAGACTCTCAAACTAGGAGACAGTGTATCTTCTATTTACAGTATACCAGAATGTGTAAGAAACATTGAGAATGTGTTGTGTCTCACACTCTTTAAAAAAGACTTCAAAGTGACCTACGGGTCTCCAGCCGCATAATTCATTGGCATTGTAAAAATAGCCATACGGCGAGGATTGAAACGTATTTAAGAGGAATGGCCGAAGAGCTGAATTTCATTAATTGAGTTAATTAATATCCTGTATTCTGTGCCCGAAACTGCTGGGAACGTGCAGTCAAACGTGTGCAAGGGCATTTTGGAGTTGGGATGTCAAGGTGGAAAATGTGGACATAGGTTAAATTAACGTGCCATTTTTTTAAAGAGGAAATGATGACATATCAACTGAAAGATATGTTCGATATTTTCGCCGTGCCATTACGAAGTTATTTTTGTCCTTGCTAAAATGCACTTATTTCTAATTAATTAGTTGTAACATTCAATACATGAAAAATATGGTGGTGGTTCTTTTTTTTTGCCAGTTCTAGTCTGAACATGAAGAATCTGCCCAGGGGGCGAGCTGCAGGTCCTCATGTCTGTGGTAAGTCGTGCGGAGCTGGGGATCATAAGAGAAGAGTATGTTTGAACAATATGTTCCCCGTCTCTTTCTCGACACAACGTCTGGCCTTCGTCTCTATCCATAACCCCTCATCCCACCCCCTCTCACTTCCAATAGCTCCTGCGAACGATCTTTATCAGAGGAGACAGATTGAAGCTGCAAAGTGAAGGCCTAGTTAATCTTCTCAAGCCTTTGACATGAAATGTGGATGGGTGGGCATGTGTGTGACTGAGACGAGCGATGTATCTTTGCCCGTGATGCATTGATAAGTGGGTCTCCTTTTTTGCTGGAATAACCGATTTAAATGAAAGCAGATGAATCCTATTTTAAAAAACAAAATAAAAACTTTTAATTGTATACTTACATGTACCGTAAAGTCCGGACTATAAGCCACTACTTTTTTCCCAAACTTTCAACCCTGCGGCTTATTCAGTGATGCGGCCAATTTATGTAATTTTTCTAACGGCCGCCAGGGGGCGCTCGAGTAGAAAAGGTAAGATTAAGACCGGTCTTTATGACACTGTTTAATTCCGACACTGAGGACGGTGACTTCGATGGCTTCAGTTCACAGGAGGAAGATGAAGACGGCTCACCGTGATTTTTACAAGTACCGGTATGTTCTTTCACCAGACCTGTTATACTATGTTGCTATTCTGTTGCTAGCGTGTTGTTAGCATGTTGCTACCGTTTTACTGCCGCGTCACAGGCACCGTTTGGGAAGAAAGTTATATTATTATTACTGTTAAGTTATATTATTAAAACTCTCTCTTTGTACCGTCTTTCTTTGTAAATATGTTGACATGTTTTAATGTGGGCACGTGCGGCTTATATGCGGGTGCGGCTTGTGTATGTACAAAATTGGTTTTCCTCTAAAAATGTCGTGGGTGCGGCTTATAATCAGGTGCGCTCTATAGTGCGGAAATTACGGTATGTGGTTTTAGTCTCACACTATGGAGTCCATTTGCCAAAGTGGAGGAGCGACACAATGCAATGATTTGCGTTTCAATTAACCATTGAAGCGTTTCTTGATGCACTTCACGGTAAGTCAAGGTAGATTTTTATGTGAATAGGGCCGTACCATGGGCGGCGACTTGCCCACAGCAGAGTTGAGATATGCAGTGAGCCTCTCTGAGTGTTCATATCTCATTTACAGGTTATGACGCAATCTTTGTAATGTGAGCTTGTTTCCAGTTGCTGGTATAATTTTACCACAAAAGGAAATCCAGCATTTTTTTGTGTGTTTGTTTCTCACCTTCACATGTCAGTCCGCTCCCTACTTGAGTTCATTTGCTCACAAAAAGAGTCAACATCGATAACTGGTAAATGTTGCACATCCCGACGTTGACAAACCATCGGGTATGAGATCCGCACACCAAGTCCGGCCGTGCAATAGATCATGATTGTGACAATGGCAAAGTGTGACGGGGGGAAAAAAATGCTTTATGTTTTGTTAAACAAAGAAGAAAAATGGTATAATGTGCAGATTGTTGCTTCAAAGACACATGCGGCTAAGGGGGAGAAGAACAAAACCCGAGTTTGCCCTTGTGTTTGAAGGAGGGGATGAGGAATGAAAATATATTGCCGCCGCCAGTGGTGACTGGCTAGTGGGAGGGAAATTAAAACGACTGCAGGTAACCAGCGTGCTTCTGACTGCGACTGCGATGTGTACATTTGTGTGTGTGTTGATGCCACGGGAGTCCCAGCAAAACCCACCTCACCCACGAGTTACCGCTCCTCCAGATTAAACAGAAAGTAATTAGTATTTTGCGGACCGGTACAATTATTCCACGATAAGAACACACACTCAAACATAAATCTTTCCGGTGATGAAAAATATTGAATCGAGAATGAGGATTAATTGAAGCGGAGCTAAAAATACGGGCGTAAGAAAATGCGATGTATATTTTCGGTGTTCTTTGTTCCTTGTTAATCACGTTTTGCTGTGGCGTGTTCATTTGACTGAGCGACCAAAAAAAAAAAAAAAAAAGGTAGGGCTAAGCAGCGCTGCGGCAGGAATGCTTTCTGCGTGGGTGGCGCACAAGAGAGCTGCGACGTGGCACCAGTCACGCGCTCGCAACGGGGACATCCGATAATAGGCAATCAGATGCGGTTAACCCTTTGAACCGCTAACAGCCTCTTTGCCATCTTAATACTCACTCCAGACACACATTGCACTGAGAATCACACCTTGGATAGAAGTACCTTCAACCGGGAATTACGGCTCTACAATTTACACGTTTTTTAAAAGACATCACTTGATTGTGTCATGATGTCATTTTACCGTTCCTCTATTGTGAATGTCAAATCTAATAACTTTGATCAACAAAAATGTATATGAGTTTTGAAGAACTCCAAATCAGATTACCGTAAATTGCGGACTATAAGCCGCTACTTTTTTCCCAAACTTTCAACCCTGCGGCTTATTCAGTGATGCGGCCAATTTGTGTAATTTTTCTAACGGCCACCAGGGGCGCTCGAGTAGAAAAGGTAAGATTAAGACCGGTGGAATATATGCGTCGAGGAAGACTGCAACTTCTTGTCTTGTGCATACATTAAATTAGCGTGAACATACCCTCATCATGGAAAATGCAAAAAGAAAAGCATATGACGCAGCTTTCAAACTAAAAGCAATCGAGCTGTCCGATAAGGGAGGAAACAAAGCTGCTGCACGTAAACTTGGCATAAACGACGGCTCATCGTGATTTTTACAAGTACCGGTATGTTTTTTTACCAGACCTGTTATACTGTGTTGCTATTCTGTTGCTAGCGTGTTGTTAGCATGATGCTAGCGTTTTACTGCCGCGTCACAGGCACCGTTTGGGAAGAAAGTTATATTATTATTATTGTTAAGTTATATTATTAAAACTTTGAAAACTCTCTCTTTCTTTGTAAATATGTTGACATGTTTTAATGTGGGCACATGCGGCTTATATACGGGTGCGGCTTGTGTATGTACAAAATTGGTTTTCCTCTAAAGATGTAGTGGGTCCAGCTTATAATCAGATGCGCTCTATAGTGCGGAAATTACGGTAATTCAACATTCTTATCCTGCTGAATGCTCAACACCTGGATCTCAACCTATTTCATGTCCTCAATTGTTTACTCACGGTGCGAGAAAATGAAAGATTAAATTGGATATTTGAGCTCAGTCTCGGTTGTGAGAAATCCTCCGACACGTCATTATCCAGATATTAGGGACGACTGAAAGACTTCCTAACACAATGTGCGAGTGTTCCTTTTGGTTGAAAAACAAATCGAATGTGTGAGCAGGTGCATCAAATGACCAACTACAGAATGTCTGTAAATCATATCAAACATCCGGGTTCTGTCTTGTTTACACATTAAGTTAGGAAACCAAATGTAACATACGAGCAGCAGATCATCGTTTTTTTTAAGAGTGAAAATGAAGGAAGTAAATGGAAGATTGAAATGACACTTTGTGTGCTCCTCAAACCCTGAGGGAGTGTTGGCAGAAGACTGTGTAGAGAGCAGCGTGTAACGAGGGCAAATGGACTCGGCAGAGTGAATCTCCATCAAATATGCTAAATGATCAAAGCCATTTGCCATTAGTATACACACTCGATTTCGCTGTCCGTCCATCCATCCAGCTATTTTCTGGAAATACTCGTGCTGTTGTGGCTCACAGGAAGCCTCTCTCAATTGGCTTCTGGCGGAAAGGTAAACTTCACCCTGGATTGGTCGCTTAACAACCATTTGCTAGTCACACAATCACAATGGAAGTGGCAATTGAAAGCAAAGCCAAACCAATCACTAAACCATCCGTGACCAGATCATTACTTGGACAAATGTCTTTTAATTATCCATCCCTGGGCGGCGCGGTATTGACTGGTTAGAAGGTCGGCCTCACAAGTGCAGTGGTGCAGGGTTCGATTCCGGCTCCGGCCTTCCTGTGTGGAGTTTGCATGTTCTCCTTGCGTGTGCGTGGCTTTTCTCCGGGTCCTCCGGTTTCTTCCCACATTCCAAAAACATGCATGGCAGGTTGATGGAACACTCCAAATTGTCCCGAGGTATGAGTGTGGGCGTGGATGGTTGTTCGTCTCTGTGTGCCCTGCGATTGGCTGGCAACCGATTCAGGGCGTACACCGCCTACTGCCCGATGACAGCTGGGATAGGCTCCAGCACGCCCCGCGACCCTCGTGAGGGGAAACGGATCCCATCATGGATGGATTATCCATCCATCCATTTTCTCATGCACTTACCCTGCTTTAATTATGCACCCACTATATTGTAGTACACGCTTAAATGTGCGTGGGAGTGATTTTATGTACTGTAGATTCTCCAAACAGAAACAAATCTCAATGTTAAATACAAATGATCAGTGAGGTTAAAAAATACCGTATATATATATTATTTTTTTAACACAAAGCTGTATGTTGTTCTATCATTGCTGCCTTGATGTTTTGGAAATTTTTGGTCCGGCCTTTCTACAAAGTGGCATGTAATTTTCCCCATCAAACGTAAACGTAAAATGATTGATACTTCCATGACAAAGAGCGTTGGAACCACAAAGCTCATTTTCCTGGGTTCGCTTTGCTCCTCCTCTGTCCTGTTCTCATCTCTTTCTCTCCTTCTGGTTTCTTTTCTTGGCCTGATTAATGAGCAGATCCCCAATTGAGCCTATTAAAAATGTGCAATAACACTCGGACTGTAAATAGCTTGCAAATGAATGGCCAGACCTACTTCTCAAGGTTGCACTGACCTATTAGGCAAGTATTCTGACATACAGTATTGTGTCTTGCCAGCTCGCCGCTTCTGTAACTTGCACCTCTCACCTTTTCCTTACCATCAGTGCTTTCAATTGCAAGCTATGGATGGTAGTGGGAAATCTGCAAGCGCTTAAAGCAAAAAAAAAAAAAAAAACAGAGAGATGCCAGCAAGATTCCCCCACCAGCCCCAAAAATGGATCCATTTTGGCTGGACTGGTTACCAGCGGGCCTTGAAAAAAGACACAGGTGCAGGTTATTAGCATTTGAAATTGATCGTTTTGGCATTGTTGTGGAAGAAGGGACTTTTTAATCAGATAAGAAAACCTTTATTTGTCTCACAATGGAGAAATTCCCAATTTACAGCAGCAAAATCATGAACGGGTGAAAGTGGAAGACGAAAAAAAAGGATATAAATACATATAAATATGAAATATAAATATAATTGTTTATCGTTTCATAATTAATCAAGGATGCATAGTAAGAATAATATAACATGTTCATTCAGATTCAGAAAACTTTATTTATCCCCGTGGGGCAATGAGAGATGGTAAGAAATGATGTCTGGTTACGCAATATTATGTCGTCTTTTTTTTTAGAGGCAAATATTAAGCAGAATGAAAATTCATTCATCAGCTCTTTTTATACTGGTGAATAATGTTGCTTAAAAAAAGAGGATGATGCACTGTTGTTGGCTTTTTTTTTTTCCTTCCAGCTTGCAGCCAGGAGGAGCAGTCAGGAAGCAGTTTTCATGTTTCTCTACCACAAGCTGACACTCTCACTTCCTCTGGCTATGCAAACTCCGCGGGAGTCAAGAAACATAGGGAAAAGCCAGTAATGAAGACCACAGGGCCAAAACAATGGCATACAATAACTTGTATGAATATAACAGTGAGACAAAATTTTGGGGGCAAATGATGGAAAAAAACCACAACTGGAGGAAACAGGAAACAAGGGTGAGATAAATGAGGTGGAAGCCTGGAAAGAGGCAAATGCACTAAAAGATACCTTTGAGGTTGAGTGGGGTGGGGGGGGGAAACTCTTGTTTTGCACAGACATGTAATTTCACTTCTGAGATGGTCTGACAAAGTGACAATTTGACATTAGCCTGGGGTGAGCCGCACCTTGTCATAGTTCTTTTCACATCAAACAAAGGCAGACCTGCAAACCTGTCAGGAAATCTCCTGGCACCCCAACGGAAGTCTGAAAGTGAATGCACTGGCCAGAAGAAAAAAAAAAAACAACCCAAGAGGAGACAAAATGGAGCAGAAGTGGACAGAAAACCCATTGAGTAGAATTCATCTGCTCACCTTTCATTGTAAAGCGCCTCCAAGCTAGTCTGCTGAATGTAGTACACTTGTGTATACGCTCAGCATCGTAACATTCGGTACATTTAGCACTCTACAGTACAATTCTTGGAACATTTCAGTCCATCTTTACAGACATTTAATGACCATGAACATCACGGTGCCGTAACCCGGGGCATTGTCTATATTTCCGTTCCTTGCAGTAACAGCATCTTCTACCATACCAAAGGCATGCAGCAAAGCATAACTCGGCATGATGTGAAGCAATCTTTTATTTACTAAGAAACCGACAGGAGATCGGCAGCGAAGGACACACTAGAAATAAAACAAATGTGAAAGGAGTAATAGACAGAATAACTAGATACAAGGCCCCAAACTCGTTAAAGAGATGAGATGGGGAGAACAACTGGGCAGGGCAGGAGGCGATTGGCTAAAATAGAAGAGGCAGGGGAGGGTTTGGAGGAACAGACATTACTCCTGACAGGGAAGGTGAGGGAATGAATGGGACCGAAGGAAAACTGCTTTCAGACAAAAGATGCCCGAAGAAGAAACCAAAAATAAAGCGAGTACCGTAAATTCCGGATTATAAGCCGCTACTTTTTTCGCAAACTTTCAACCCTGCGGCTTATACAGTGATGCGGCCAATTTGTGTAATTTTTCTAACGGCCGCCAGGGGGCGCTCGAGTAGACAAGGTCAGATTCAGACTGCCGCGTCACAGGCGCCGTTTGGGAAGAAAGTTATATTATTATTATTGTTAAGTTATATTATTCAAACTTTGAAAACTCTCTCTGTGTACCGTCTTTCTTTGTAAATATGTTTACATGTGGGCACATGCGGCTTATATACAGGTGCGGCTTGTGTATGTACAAAATTGATTTTTCTCTAAAATGTAGTGGGTGCGGCTTATAATCAGGTGCGCTCTATAGTGCGGAAATTACGGTAAATAAAAAGCCGCATTGCCAGAGTCATGAAAGTTCCTTAAATGTGTTTAGTCGTTCTTTTCTGTCTGGTGAAGGTTGATGCATGCATCCCCGAACTGCCATGTTCCGTAATGGGCAGCAGGTGGCAGGCGTTCATTTCTTCTGCCTACACACCTGCTGCCTATTTGTCAGTGATTACACCTGCTTTATCTAGACGCTCCGGCTGTCTACTCATTGCCGGAGTATTGCATGCCGTGCCACTGCTATTGCCCATGCTCGGCAATATTATTCAAATACGATCGTTGTTTTGTGACTTTGTCGTCATCCCAGTAGGGTTATTGAGAACGCGTACTTTAAGTAGAAAGTGTCTTATTCTTTCCTTGCCGTTTTTTGCAAGCGCTTTGTTTTTCACGTTACATTATTTCCTGGTTCTCGTTTTTACCAGCGTTTTCTGTTTTTTATTAGGCGGAGTTTTGTGTTTATAATAAATATTATTTTGTGACAATAGCCTGTTCAGTGTCTGCTACTTCGGGGATCCACTTATTCACGTTGCTCTGTTGCGTACGAAGCAGTCCTTTTTCCTGCTTTGTGCGCAACTTGACACAAACACGACTTAGTTTCACACCCATGTTTTCAAAACCTATCCACACGACATGATCATACACCCTGAATAATCACGAAAATGGTGAAAGAAAACAGGCCACACTTTAGTTTGTTGATCTTATTAAAAATGAAGAAAATAAATGCCTCCGGTGTCCAAACAGTGGCCACTTATTCTAATCCTTAACTTGAGCAACTTTATCCCGTTCTCTCGTCAACATAGATTTAAAACTCAGCATGTTCGGCTAACTCTGGACAAATTTGCTTTGCTCGTTTGCTTGAAAAGCACAGAGGACTCAAGTAAATAACTACCCCCTCTCCGCATTGGAGTTGTAAATCTGAAACATTCATTCATCGTCCGAACCGCTTGATCCTCACTAGGGTCGCGGGGGGTGCCGGAGCCTATCCCAGCTGTCTCCGGGCAGCAGGCGGGGGGGCACCCTGAATCGGTTGCCAGCCAATCGCAGGGCACACGGAGACGAACAACCATCCACACCCACACTCACACCTAGGGACAATTTAGGTGCTCAATCAGCCTGCCATGCATGGGTGGGTTTTCTCCGGGTGCAGGAAACCGGAGCACCCGGAGAAAACCCACGCAAGCCCGGGGAGAACATGCAAACTCCACACAGGGAGGCCGGAGCTGGAATCGAACCCGGTACCTCTGCACTGTGAAGCCGACGTGCTAACCACTGGACTACCGGGCCACCAATCTGAAACATATTCCCACTTTTTAACTCTCTGGAACTGTAATCTGATTGCGTTTCTTTCCGCATATGACACGGAATACGTTGACATATCATCTGTACTCGACATTTTAAATATGCAACACCCATCTGTTCCGGTACTCCCCATGTACTGCATATCCAACCCCCCCTGCCCACACTTTCATTCTAGCTCAGAATCACAAATGTCAATGACGGCACCTATAGAAGCGCAAGCACTTGTGAGTCAGCGCCTGCTTCTGTTGCTTGCTTTGCCTGTTCAATTAATTTCTTCCATATTGTCGACGCCTGCCTTTGCGTTGAGGCCCCAGTCATTTGCTGAGATCATGGTCACCAAAGCGATCCAATTAACGCTGACATTTCAACGCAGTCGATGGCTGATGGGATTATTCTTTTATGAGTCAAGCTTTTCCATTTGGGGGAAGTGCCAAAGCGCTACAATTATGATAAAACCAAAAGCACTAAACTTTGCAACTAACGGGATATCCTTTTTCTCAACCTTTCACATGCAACACATGGCAGAGGAGGCTTGAAAGTAATTCAGATAAAGATTGCGCAGAGCCTGACGGTAAAGCACCTCAACCGATTATGTGCCGTTTATTAGCGACCTTCTCCATCCCTTCACCTCTGCCTGATCCTCTGCTGCTGCCCTGATCATTATCCCAAATGGCGAAAGCAGAGAGCATGCATACTGTATATTGTAATTTTTGTGCTTCACTGTACGCCGGTGCTTGAGTCTAGTGATGCGGGGGGCTTTATGAAGAAGCGCATCATCTTGTATCCGTCACTTTATACAATGTTGCGCCATATCTCTGAAGGCCAGGCAATGTGTTCTTTGCCAAATGGCAACCTCTCGCAGAAAAAGTACCGTAAATTCCGGACTATACTATTCCGCTACTTTTTTCCCAAACTTTCAACCCTGCGGCTTATACAGTGATGCGTCCAATTTATGTACCGTATTTTCACGACCATAAGGCGCCATTAAAAGTCTTAAATTTTCTCCAAGATGGACAGGACGCCTTATAATGCGGAGCGTCTAGTGTATGAGCCGAGTTCCAAATCCTGACTGAGAGCCGACACGCTGTTTATATAGAGAAAAGGTGGAAGTGAGAGTGAACAGGCATGCGGGAAAGCAGCCAGCCAATCAGTGAAGGGTGGCCGTGAGTGAGGACGTGAGTGAGGCCAGCCATGCGGGAAAGCAGCCGGCCAATCAGTGAAGGGTGGGCGTGCCACATGGCAATGAGAGTGACGAGAGGGAACCCGGCGTTTTTTATGGACTACCAGTACTTGCACAATTGTTCAATGCGGATACAGAAGATGAGGAATTTGATGGATTTCGGGGTGATGATTGATCGAAAAACGTGAGTACATTGGAAGATGGCTAAATAAAGTTCAACCGATCTCAGTTTTGCTTCCGTGGCCTTTTTAAAACGTGTTTTTAGCATGTCTTAGCATGCTATGCTATGCTTCAAGCTAACGTTTTTAGCGTGCGTGCATGCGTGCCGTATGTTTAAACTGGCGTATGTTTTACCACGCCTGGCTGCGCCCAATAATACGGTGCGTTTTGTGTACGTGTAAAATACAGAAATAGCACCCGTTACTGAGACTGCGCCCTACAACACGGTGCGCCGAATGCTCGTGAAAATACGGTAATTTTTATGTAATCTTTCTTTGTAAATATGTTGACATGTTTTAATGTGGGCACGTGCGGCTTATAATCAGGTGCGCTCTATAGTGCGGAAATTACGGTAATTATTTTTCTGCGCTACATTCACCTGGAAGCTACCGAAATCTCAAATGACAGCAACACTGGCGATTCTGGGACTTTATTTCATTTTATTTTGCGCGTTGGCTCACAAGGGGCTGGTTGTAACATTGGACAATTTGGCATTACTAACTGAAGGGCATGCTTGATTCTTTGAATTAGTCGAGTTAAAAATAATTGAGCTTTGACATAGCCTGAATGCATGTGCCCCAGTTGCCGCATATTTTCTTTTTATTCCTGCCATTTTGAGTTTTAATTGGAAAATATCGAATTGGATGACTTTCTAATTGTAGCAATTTCATTACCATTGGCGTGTGTGTGTGTGTGTGTGTGTGTGTGTGTGTGTGTGTGTGTGTGCCTGTGTGTCCTAGTCAAGACCTTCCATATGAACAGCAGGGTTTTGTGAAATGAGCCTCATTCATCCATTTATTTCTATATTAGTTGGTTGAACCGTGCATGAACTTGGCAAAATGTGAACGCTGGCATCTGAAGCCAAAGGGACAAGAAATAAGCTTGAAAGGAACTTTCTCAAAATATGACCCGACTTTCACGGTAAGCGGCCAACCAGTTCTGCGAGCATAAACAAGCTGTGTCTGTGTCGATGCGAAGAGAGTGGAAATACGTCGAAGAAAGGTTTGAATTGACTCCCATTCAAGGCTGTACGATGCATCAGATTGAACAGTTTATTCCTCATTACTTTGTGGCCAATGAAAATGAAGTCATAAAAATAAAAAAAAAACCTCAAAATGCGTTCTTGGAATATATTGTGTTTGAATTGTAAGAGCCAATCATAGAAAGGCAAAGCTTTTGAATAGAATGCACCCTCATTGTCATTTATTCAACAGATATAAATAAGAAGATAGGAGATCCGAATGTTTCATGGCCAGTCAAGTCCTTAGGCCCGATCTCATCTCAAGGATATAGCTGCTCAAATAACATCACTCGAACCGAAAACTGTTGCGGTGCATGCAGACAGTGAGGCGGTCTCAAAGAAAGGCGTGGCTTTTCGGAGGAACTCAAAAGTTTTTCACGTTCGCTGACTGTCATCACGGCAAGCATTTACAAGACAATCCTTGACTGCAGCTTTCGTTTTCCTTGTCCATTTAATTTAACCCGCTTGCTCTCTTCAAATTTGCTAACCTCTATTTTCCTCTGGGTCTTTGCGACCCCAGCAATTTAGACCTTCATTCATTCATTCACCTTCCGAAGCGCTTGATCCTCACTAGGGTCGCGGGGGGGTGCTGGAGCCTATCCCAGCTGTCACCGGGCAGTAGGCGGGGGACACCCTGAATCGGTTGCCAGCCAATCGCAGGGCACACAGAGACGACGAACAACCATCCACGCCCACACTCAAACCTAGGGACAATTTAGAGTGCCCATGCATGTCTTTGGAATGTGGGAGGAAACCGGAGCACCCGGAGAAAACCCACGCAAGCCCGGGGAGAACATGCAAACTCCACACAGGGAGGCCGGAGCTGGAATCGAACCCGGTACCTCTGCACTGTGAAGCCGACGTGCTAACCGCTGGACTACCGGGCCGCCCTTTATACCTTCAGTCAATCCTAATTTGAATTGTTGCTTAAGTTTACGTGTTTTACGTTTCTTGTCGAATACGTAATAATAGAAGCAAATACTAAAATTGTCAATGATTGACCTAAAGTCGGAAATAGATGTATTTATCGTATTTCTGAGAGATTTGGATTGTAAAAAAAAATGTGGTTATCAAAAATAATAACGTATTATGTTCTGCGTCATTTTGACCGCAGGAAAAAAAATTGAGGATGGATTTTATTGTAAATATAAAACCAAACATACACTGGAAAAACATTGTGTCTTGGATGTATACATCCATTTTTCGATCCGCTTTATCGTCACCAGGGTCGCGGTGTGCTGGAGCCTATTCCAGCTGTCTGTGTAGTCGGCGGGGGTCTTACTTCTTCTCTTCCTAGGCGGGGGTACACATAGTCGAACAACCATCCTGCGCTCCAACTCACACCTCAGAACAATTTCAAATTTTCCATTATAAGCTGCCACGTATGTTTTTGGACGAAACCGGAGTACCCGGAGAAAACCCACGCAGGCACGGAAAGAACATCCAAACTCCACACAGGAAGGCCGGAAACGGAATCGAACCCATTCGAGCACCGTGTCTCCCCCGTGGTGAATTTACCCCATTTAATTTTGTCAAATGACGGTATGAAATTGAATCATCTGGATTTGGATACATTTCTGAAGTAGAATGTATAGTCACAGTCTCAGTTTCACGCTGCGGTCGGAATACTACTTTATATCTCCCTCCTTGGCTTTTAAATGCATTTTAATCCGTTGTAAATGTGCTTAAATAAATAAAATGTATTATTATTATTATTATTAAATGTTGTTGATGTTTGATGCTCTTTTAGAAATGTTATCAAGCTACCTTTGTTCTCTTTGCTTTGCAAAAGTCTTAAATTGTTCTGTTTGGAAATGCCTTTTGATGATCATTTGTACCAAAAAATGATAATAATAATAATAATAATCCGTTCAATGATCATCATCGAGTTAGTTCTATACTTACTGTGTCATTATGCTGGTATTTCTAACATTCATTCCTGCTGGCCATCTATTGCTGTTTGATCATTCAACACAGGCGAGTGAGTGACCCGGCTGCGGAGTCACTTTGAAAGTTTGAAGCAGATAAGGGCAGAGGGGCTGAGAGCGCATGAAGAAGATTTCAGGGCGATAGAGCAGCATTGAAACAAACAGATAAGAGGAGAGTGGCAAAGAAATGAGAAAGTTGAAGAGTTGCATTAGAGGAGATGAAAAGTGATTCCGCAGTTCGGAGGTTGTTGCGGCCAAGATGCCGGCGAGGAAACTCATTTATGTTGTGTGTGTGTGTGTGTGTGTGTGTGCGCCATTTGAGAATGTCGTTTGTGTGTACCTATCCATATTTATGTGCCACTTGGTTTCTTTTTGCTCATTTATTTGGATACAGCACTAATTAGGTCTTGGTGATTTTAAAATGTTTGTGTTTGTGTGTCAGACTGGTGCATTGGTGGCTGCAATGTGGCTTTTTTCGAGTTTGTTTTTGAAGTTAATGAGCCATTCATTTTCAATTTCGATATCATGACAGCACCAGAATTCATCAGCCTAATTTGATTGTTTCAGAATGTGTAGTCAGAATCAGAATCAGAATCAGAATCATCTTTATTGGCCAAGTATGTAGAACACACAAGGAATTTGTCTCCGGTATACACGCTGCATTAGTATCATCATAAACAAGAACATGACAAATTGGTATGGAAGGACATTTCATAATGTAAGTGAACCATAGTTTCAGTGGTAGAATACAATACTATTACAGTTTGTACAGTTGGTGCAGAAAATCATTGAACCATTTTAGAGAGATACAATATTTGTTGCACAAGAAGAGTGACTACGTCAGTGACTGTTTAGGGAGTTAATGGCTAGAGGGAAGAAGCTGTTCAAGTGTCTGCTGGATTTGGTGCGCATGGATCTGTAGCGCCTGCCTGAGGGGAGTAACTGGAAAAGGTGGTGGGCAGGATGCGGGGGATCCAGGAGGATTTTCCGTGCCCTTGTCTTGATTCTTGCGGTGTGCAAGTCCTCAAGAGTGGGTAGGGCGGTGCCAATGATTTTTTCCGCCGTCCTAATTGTCCGTTGAAGTCGGATTTTGTCCTTCTTTGTGGCGGCCCCAAACCAAACCGTGATGGAAGAACACAGGATTGATTCGATGACTGCCTTGTAGAACTGACGTAGCACCTCCTGTGGCAGGCCGTGCTTCCTCAGCAGCCTCAGGAAGTACATCCTCTGCTGGGCCCTTTTCAGGATGGAGATGGTGTTGACTTCCCACTTCATGTCCTGGGAGACTGTGATTCCCAGGAACTTGAAGGTCTCGACGGTTGACACAGGGCAGTTGGATAGTGTGAGGGGCAACTCTGGAGAAGGATGTTTCCTGAAGTCCACGATCATCTCTACCGTCTTGAGCGTGTTCAGCCCGAGGTTGTGTCGGCTGCACCAAAGCTCCAGCTGCTCCACTTGTTGTCGGCACGCAGACTCGTCGCCGTCTTTGATGAGACCGATGACCGTGGTGTCGTCTGCGAACTTTATGAGTTTGACAGCTGGACTTGTTGAGGTGCAGTCGTTTGTGTAGAGGGAGAAGAGCAGTGGAGAGAGGACACATCCCTGTGGGGCTCCAGTGCTAGTGGTGCGTGTTGATGATGTTGTCGCTCCCAGTCTCACCTGTTGTGTCCGTCCCGTCAGGAAGCTGAGGATCCACTGGCAGATCGTAGGGGACACACCGAGGTGGAGGAGTTTGGGGTGAGGAGTTCGGTATGATGGTGTTGAACGCAGAGCTGAAATCCACAAACAGGATCCTTGCGTAGGTCCCTGTGCTGTCGAGGTGCTCGAGGATGTAGTGCAGACCTATGTTGACTGCGTCCTCCACAGACCTGTTTGCCCGGTAGGCAAACTGAAGAGGGTCCAGCAGGGGTCCGGTGACGTTCTTTAGGTGGTTCAGCACAAGGCGTTCAAAGGACTTCATGACCACAGACGTCAGAGCGACAGGCCTGTAGTCGCTCAGTTCGATGTTGCCGATTTCTTGGGAACTGGGATGATGGTAGACTGTTTGAAGCAGGATGGGACCTCACACAGCTCCAGGGATCTGTTGAAGATTTGTGTGAAGACCGGAGCCAGCTGGTCAGCGCAGACTTTCAGGCAGGAGGGGACACTTTGTCGGGCCCCGCAGCTTTCTTGATCTTCTGCTGCTTGAAGAGCCGCTCTCACGCCCTGTTCGTGGATCTGTAGTGGAGAAAAAGAGGGTGGGGGTAGATAGAGTAGTATCTGGTAGAGGTGGGTGAGTGTGGGAAATGGGGGTGTCATTTTCAAATCTGCAGAAAACGTGTTTAGTTCATCAGCAAGACCCTTATTGTTCACTGTTTGGGGGGATGGCGTTCTATAGTTTGTGATTGCTTTCAGGCCATTCCACACAGATGCAGAGTCGTTAGCAGAGAACTGGTTTTTCAGCCTCTCTGCATAGCTTCTCTTTGCGATGTTAATTTCCTTCGTCAATTGGTTTCGGGCGTGTTTGTACAGTGCCCGATCTCCACTTCGAAATGCGGCCTCTTTCTCTTTCCTGAGTTGCCTGAGTTTGGGAGTAAACCATGGCTTGTTATTGTTGAAGGAACGGAAGGACTTCGTTGGTACACACATGTCCTCACAGAAACTGATGTATGATGTTACAGTGTCTGTGTATTCATCCAGTGTGCCCGTTGAAGTTTCAAAGACGCCCCAATCAGTGCAGTCTAAGCATTCTTGTAGAGCTAGCTTTGCTTCATCTGTCCATTTTTCACAGTCTTAACAACCGGTTTAGCGCATTTGAGTTTCTGTCTGTAGGTAGGTATTAAGTGGATTAAATTGTGGTCAGAAAGACCCAATGCTGCGCGGGCGATCGATCGGTATGCATTTTTGATTGTTGTATAGCAGTGGTCTAGGATGTTGCCTTCTCTGGTGAAACAGTCGATGTGCTGCTTATATCTGGGAAGTTCGCGGTTAAGATGTGCTCTATTAAAATCGCCCAAAATGATCAGGGGTGACTCTGGGTATTTTAGTTCGAGTTTGTTTACTTGGTCAGCTAGCGTTTGTATCGCCGCGTTAGCATTAGCTTGTGGCGCAATGTAAACACCAACGAGTAAAAAAGAGGCGAACTCACGTGGCGAGTAGAATGGCTTGCAGTTTAAAGACAGCGACTCCAGGTCCGGGCTGCAGTGTGCGTCGAGCTTCGTGACATCAGTGCACCATTCTTCGTTGATATAGAAGCAAATCCCACCACCTTTCGATTTCCTGATAGCTCCGTGTCGCGGTCGGCTCGGAGAAGGCGGAAGCCGGGTAGATGTAGCGCGGAATCTGGGTGGCGGTCACTGAGCCAGGTTTCAGTGAAGCAGAGCGCAGCAGAGCTTGCAAAGGTCTTGTTGGTCTTCGTGAGGAGGAGAAGCTCATCCATCTTGTTTGGCAGAGATCGTAGATTAGCAAGATGGATCGATGGGAGCGGGTTCGAATCCACGTTGCCGAGCTTGACGAGCACGCCGGCTCGCTTCCCTCCTCCGACGTCGTTTCCATGCGCCGTACAGCGCCGCCGCTCCGCTCGCGACTAGCTCCAAAAAACCTTGTGGATTTTCGTGTGCTGGTGAAAAAAGTCCGAGCGTCGACTCCCCAATGCTAAGCAGCTTTTCCCTCGTGTAAGTAAGCCGCGTAGGGTCGCCAAAAACTAACGAAAATGCCAAAAACAGGGACAATACTAGGGAGCGTGTAACCGAGGCAGCCATACCTGACGGCGCCTAAAGACAATAGTGGTAGTCATTGTTTGGTGTCAGTAAAAGCCACTTGTGTTGCTTTGTTGGTCTAGATCGAAATTTATAATAGCTATAATCTGGAACAGCAGTGCTGCTCAACCTTTTTACAGCACGTACCGGTTTAGAGCAGTACATGCTCTTCTCAGACCAGCAATCAGTGTGTGTGTGTGCGAGTGTGTTGATGGATGTGCGGGGGTTTTGAGTTGGCAATATTGTTGGACCCCTGCATATTCTCAGGTTGGCACCCGCATGTTCCTATATACCGTAATTTCCGCACTATAGAGCGCACCTGATTATAAGCCGCACCCACTACATTTTTAGAGGAAAACCAATTTTGTACATACACAAGCCGCACCCGTATATAAGCCGCAGGTGCCCTCAGACGGTACACAGAGAGAGTTTTCAAAGTTTGAATAATATAACTTAACAATAATAATAATATAACTTTCTTCCCAGCAGCAGCTCTGTTTCCTTCTTTATCGGACAGCTCGATTGCTTTTAGTTTGAAAGCTGCGTCATATGCCTTTCTTTTGGCATTTTCCATGATGAGGGTATGTTCACGCTAATTTAATTTATGCACAAGACAAGAAGTTGCAGTCTTCCTCGACGCATATATTCCACCGGTCTTAATCTTACCTTTTCTACTCGAGCGCCCCCGGTGGCCGTTAGAAAAAGTACATAAATTGGCCGCATCACTGAATAAGCCGCAGGGTTGAAAGTTTGGGAAAAAAGTAGCGGCTTATAGTCCAGAATTTACGGTATGCGGGTTTTGATTATATTTGGACTGTTTTCAGCCTTTTTGGCCACGACATTCGTCAAAAGAGAAGAACCCGTGCTTGGTGGGTGCGCCTTCTCTGCAGCACGCGTGTAGCATCACTGATTTTCATTGGGAGGAATGTCGGCGCTATTTGACTGTCGCCGCTGGACAGCCTGTTTATCGCGGCTCTAATGGGCGGCATTTTTCACGGCCCCGTTTTGTTTAGCGGAGATGACGGCGCTGTTGGATGGCTGGCTTGCGAAGTCGAGGATGAGGAGAGAGGAGGGTCGGCACTGAGCGTGGATGCGTATTTGGAATCGAGAGTCGCCGTTTCGAATTGAAACAGATTTACATGGCACAGGAGAAGTGAACCAATCTCTTTTTTTTTCCATCAATGGACGCTCCAGCTTCTTGTTGACTTTCAAACTTAGCTTCGAGCGGACGTGTGCACATTTTGAGCGTGACATCCCTGATCCACTGGTTTAAGGACCCTTTGATTCTCTCTTCTTTCATCTAGAAGGGCTTCAAACAACAAAGCGCTATGCAGGAAAAGCCGCTCCGATTGCACGACTGTCTGTGTCTTATGAGTTGTATTATTTTGTTATTTTATGTTAACTGTTTATGATAAGAAACTTGCCTTGGGACTACGGCTGAAAAGCAGCATTTGTGATAAATCCGGCGCATTTACACTGTTGTGTTGATTTATGTGCAATGTCCCAACGAAACAAACAAACTAAATAAATAAAATGCTTTTGTGTGGAGTTCTGTTGTATCAACTGCCATGCAGTGCTCCTTTGACCAATGCTTTGTATACTGTAGTCCGTCGTTCATCCCAAATCAGTCGTCACCGGTTCCAGACTGTGAAGAGATTGTCCGTATAAAAAATGGAGGGAAATACTGTAATGTCCGCACTATAGAGCGCACCTGATTATAAGCCGCACTCCACTACATTTTTAGAGGAAAACCAATTTTGTACATACACAAGTCGCACCTGTCTATAAGCCGCGACGTGCACACATTAAAACATGCAAACATAATTACAAAGAAAGACGGTACACAGAGAGTTTTCAAAGTTTTGATAATATAACCTAGCAATGATAATAATATAACTTTCTTCCCAAACGGTGCCTGTGACGCGGCAGTAAAACGGTAGCAACATGGTAACAACACGCTAGCAACAGAATAGCAACACAGTATAACAGATCTGGTAAAAGAACATACCGGTACTTGTAAAAATCACGGTGAGCCGTCTTCATCTTCCTCCTGTCAACTGAAGCCATCGAAGTCACCGTCCTCAGTGTCGGAATTAAACAGTGTCATAAAGACCGGTCTTAATCTTACCTTTTCTACTTGAGCGCCCCTGGTGGCCGTTAGAAAAATTACATAAATTGGCCGCATTACTGTATAAGCCGCAGGGTTGAAAGTTTGGGGAAAAAGTAGCGGCTTATAGTCCGGAATTTACGGTATATTCTTGCATATTACTCAACATTGAAGCCAACTGATAAATCACAGCAACGCCTCTTTTGTTAATCACTCCCCAAACATTTCACAACGCAATTACTGTGGACACACAACATGCCTTATCACTTGTTTTGTATTATCTCAGGTGGCCAGATTAACATTTTGTACAGCTTTTGTGCACAGCATTTTTCCTAATCCCTTTTATTAAACTCATGTCTCCTTGTAAAGCAAAGCTGTTAAATAGCTAATGATGGGTCAGACTATAACGGCTTAAAAGTGCAATCGTGAGTAATTGTCCTTTGACATTGAGGGCTAGTAAAAGTTTGATGTGGCAGAATGTGGCGTGTCGTTCTGGGTTATGTAAATAATGGCTCCGTTCTAAACCTTGTGGAGCCGATTATTCATTGACTTTTGTACCAGTAAAACTGTCCAATCACAAAACCATCCTGATTGCTGAAAACCGTGGACGTATTTCTGAAAGGTAACAGTTACAAGTTAACCCTATGTTGCATACGGTTACTTCAGTAACGACATTCAAGTTACCAGTTTTAGTTTTTAAATCCACCGCGAGATGTCTCTAGCGTGCGCAACAGCAAAAGCAACATGGCAGCCTCCATGAGGAAAAGGTGAGTGTGAAAGAGGGTCCACAAAATGTTGAATAATTTCTATCCGTGAGATGAAAAGGTCCAAATACCCTATTGTACTTGTGCAGAAGAGTATATAGAACATATAGAACACAATAAATAACAGTTTATATGTGTTACCTATCAGTACTGCCATGCTTTTTGGCAAGGTAATTGTAGTGATTAAGTTATTATGCACACGAAGTACCTGCACTTTGGTTTTCCCAAAATTGTGAATTTATTATGATATTTGGCCATAATCTACCCTAAATTTAAAAACAAACCACAATTGAATAACTCCTGCAGAAGCCATGCAACATAGGGTTAAGTTCTGACTTCAAGCATGACGGCAAGGTTTCAAGCAACGGTGGCCTTGCAATCAAATTAAAAACCTCACTGCCATGTTGTACGGGCACGATCAGCTGAACTTTTGCCCCGGAGAAGAAAACTGTTCTTTATGTTGGACCCCATTAAAAAAAAAAACCAACCTTGTGGCAAATTCGTCCCATTTTTGGACTGTTGACAAACAGTCCAAAAATAGATCAAAGGCAACGTTATGAAAACGTCATTGAAATCGCTCAAATTGGTCTAACTTGTCCCAAAACAGGTGAAAATTAGTTGTCGTTTTTTAAAAAAAAAGTCAAAATCTGTTTTTCAGAATGATTTATGTATTTACATTTGAAAATCGCCTAGAGGAAAAACAGTCCAATAACGGGCCGTGTTTTCCCCACACACACCCATTCGAAATGCCACTTTTCCGCGTCTTCTTGATGCACTGTACCCCGGATATTTGACCGTGCATTTTTCGCAATTTCGCGCTGAATCTCTTCACGAGCGGTCAAACTACATGTAAAAACAATTTTTGGGGACTTGATGCAATAATACAGCAGATGGCGCTATATTTCTTCATGATTTATGCGCCGTACAGCGCCGCCGCTCCGCTCGCGACTAGCTCCAAAAACCTTGTGGATTTTCGTGTGCTGGTGAAAAAGTCCGAGCGTCGACTCCCCAATGCTAAGCAGCTTTTCCTCGTGTAAGTAAGCCGCGTAGGGTCGCCAAAACTAACGAAAATGCCAAAAACAGGGACAATACTAGGGAGCGTGTAACCGAGGCAGCCATACCTGACGGCGCCTAAAGACAATAGTGGTAGTCATTGTTTGGTGTCAGTAAAAGCCACTTGTGTTGCTTTGTTGGTCTAGATCGAAATTTATAATAGCTATAATCTGGAACAGCAGTGCTGCTCAACCTTTTACAGCACGTACGGTTTAGAGCAGTACATGCTCTTCTCAGACCAGCAATCAGTGTGTGTGTGCGAGTGTGTTGATGGATGTGCGGGGGTTTTGAGTTGGCAATATTGTTGGACCCCTGCATATTCTCAGGTTGGCACCCGCATGTTCCTATATACCGTAATTTCCGCACTATAGAGCGCACCTGATTATAAGCCGCACCCACTACATTTTTAGAGGAAAACCAATTTTGTACATACACAAGCCGCACCCGTATATAAGCCGCATGTGCCCTCAGACGGCACACAGAGAGAGTTTTCAAAGTTTGAATAATATAACTTAACAATAATAATAATATAACTTTCTTCCCAGCAGCAGCTCTGTTTCCTTCTTTATCGGACAGCTCGATTGCTTTTAGTTTGAAAGCTGCGTCATATGCCTTTCTTTTGGCATTTTCCATGATGAGGGCATGTTCACGCTAATTTAATTGATGCACAAGACAAGAAGTTGCAGTCTTCCTCGACGCATATATTCCACCGGTCTTAATCTTACCTTTTCTACTCGAGTGCCCCCGGTGGCTGTTAGAAAAATTACACAAATTGGCCGCATCACTGAATAAGCCGCAGGGTTGAAAGTTTGGGAAAAAAGTAGCGGCTTATAGTCCAGAATTTACGGTATGCGGGTTTTGATTATATTTGGACTGTTTTCAGCCTTTTTGGCCACGACATTCGTCAAAAGAGAAGAATCCGTGCTTGGTGGGTGCGCCTTGTCGGCAGCACGCGTGTAGCATCACTGATTTTCATTGGGAGGAATGTCGGCGCTATTTGACTGTCGCCGCTGGACAGCCTGTTTATCGCGGCTCTAATGGGCGGCATTTTTCACGGCCCGCTTTTGTTTAGCGGAGATGACGGCGCTGTTGGATGGCTGGCTTGGAAGTCGAGGATGAGGAGAGAGGAGGGTCGGCACTGAGCGTGGATGCGATTTGGAATCGAGAGTCGCCGTTTCAATTGAAACAGATTTACATGGCACAGGAGAAGTGAACCAATCTCTTTTTTTTTCCATCAATGGACGCTCCAGCTTCTTGTTGACTTTCAAACTTAGCTTCGAGCGGACGTGTGCACATTTTGAGCGTGACATCCCTGATCCACTGGTTTAAGGACCCTTTGATTCTCTCTTCTTTCATCTAGAAGGGCTTCAAACAACAAAGCGCTATGCAGGAAAAGCCGCTCCGATTGCACGACTGTCTGTGTCTTATGAGTTGTATTATTTTGTTATTTTATGTTAACTGTTTATGATAAGAAACTTGCCTTGGGACTACGGCTGAAAAGCAGCATTTGTGATAAATCCGGCGCATTTACACTGTTGTGTTGATTTATGTGCAATGTCCCAACGAAACAAACAAACAAATAAAAAAAAAAATACAAATGCTTTTGTGTGGAGTTCTGTTGTATCAACTGCCATGCAGTGCTCCTTTGACCAATGCTTTGTATACTGTAGTCCGTCGTTCATCCCAAATCAGTCGTCACCGGTTCCAGACTGTGAAGAGATTGTCCGTATAAAAAAATGGAGGGAAATACTGTAATGTCCGCACTATAGAGCGCACCTGATTATAAGCCGCACCCACTACATTTTTAGAGGAAAACCAATTTTGTACATACACAAGTCGCACCTGTCTATAAGCCGCACGTGCACACATTAAAACATGCAAACATAATTACAAAGAAAGACGGTACACAGAGAGAGTTTTCAAAGTTTTGATAATATAACCTAGCAATGATAATAATATAACTTTCTTCCCAAACGGTGCCTGTGACGCGGCAGTAAAACGGTAGCAACATGGTAACAACACGCTAGCAACAGAATAGCAACACAGTATAACAGATCTGGTAAAAGAACATACCGGTACTTGTAAAAATCACGGTGAGCCGTCTTCATCTTCCTCCTGTCAACTGAAGCCATCGAAGTCACCGTCCTCAGTGTCGGAATTAAACAGTGTCATAAAGACCGGTCTTAATCTTACCTTTTCTACTTGAGCGCCCCTGGTGGCCGTTAGAAAAATTACATAAATTGGCCGCATTACTGTATAAGCCGCAGGGTTGAAAGTTTGGGGAAAAAGTAGCGGCTTATAGTCCGGAATTTACGGTATATTCTTGCATATTACTCAACATTGAAGCCAACTGATAAATCACAGCAACGCCTCTTTTGTTAATCACTCCCCAAACATTTCACAACGCAATTACTGTGGACACACAACATGCCTTATCACTTGTTTTGTATTATCTCAGGTGGCCAGATTAACATTTTGTACAGCTTTTGTGCACAGCATTTTTCCTAATCCCTTTTATTAAACTCATGTCTCCTTGTAAAGCAAAGCTGTTAAATAGCTAATGATGGGTCAGACTATAACGGCTTAAAAGTGCAATCGTGAGTAATTGTCCTTTGACATTGAGGGCTAGTAAAAGTTTGATGTGGCAGAATGTGGCGTGTCGTTCTGGGTTATGTAAATAATGGCTCCGTTCTAAACCTTGTGGAGCCGATTATTCATTGACTTTTGTACCAGTAAAACTGTCCAATCACAAAACCATCCTGATTGCTGAAAAACCGTGGACGTATTTCTGAAAGGTAACAGTTACAAGTTAACCCTATGTTGCATACGGGTTACTTCAGTAACGACATTCAAGTTACCAGTTTTAGTTTTTAAATCCACCGCGAGATGTCTCTAGCGTGCGCAACAGCAAAAGCAACATGGCAGCCTCCATGAGGAAAAGGTGAGTGTGAAAGAGGGTCCACAAAATGTTGAATAATTTCTATCCGTGAGATGAAAAGGTCCAAATACCCTATTGTACTTGTGCAGAAGAGTATATAGAACATATAGAACACAATAAATAACAGTTTATATGTGTTACCTATCAGTACTGCCATGCTTTTTGGCAAGGTAATTGTAGTGATTAAGTTATTATGCACACGAAGTACCTGCACTTTGGTTTTCCCAAAATTGTGAATTTATTATGATATTTGGCCATAATCTACCCTAAATTTAAAAACAAACCACAATTGAATAACTCCTGCAGAAGCCATGCAACATAGGGTTAAGTTCTGACTTCAAGCATGACGGCAAGGTTTCAAGCAACGGTGGCCTTGCAATCAAATGAAAAACCTCACTGCCATGTTGTACGGGCACGGTCAGCTGAACTTTTGCCCCGGAGAAGAAAACTGTTCTTTATGTTGGACCCCATTAAAAAAAAAACAACCTTGTGGCAAATTCGTCCCATTTTTGGACTGTTGACAAACAGTCCAAAAATAGATCAAAGGCAACGTTATGAAAACGTCATTGAAATTGCTCAAATTGGTCTAACTTGTCCGAAAACAGGTGGAAATTAGTTGTCGAGTTTAAAAAAAAAGTCAAAATATGTTTTTCAGAATGATTTATTTATTTACATTTGAAAATCGCCTAGAGGAAAAACAGTCCAATAACGGGCCGTGTTTTCCCCACACACACCCATTCGAAATGCCACTTTTCCGTCTTCTTGATGCACTGTACCCCGGATATTTGACCGTGCATTTTTCGCAATTTCGCGCTGAATCTCTTCACGAGCGGTCAAACTACATGTAAAAACAATTTTTGGGGACTTGATGCAATAATACAGCAGATGGCGCTATATTTCTTCATGATTTATTAACATGTTGAAGGCTCTAACTTGTCCATACTGAATATTCCAAATTGAATGTTTTTTATATATATATAAATATGCAGATGATAGTTACTTTTACCCAAAGCACAAGACTGCTTTTTATTGCTTTTATTGTCCAAAGAGGGCGTCTAAAAGAAATAAATATATAAAAACTATATATGAATGGATGGGCCTGACACCACTGAACAGTTTGAGTGGTCGAGAGAAAAAAAACTATTCAGATATGACTTTGATATTACACTTTAAAGCCAAGATGCCATAATTGAACGTTTTTTCCACTGTGCTCGAAAAATGGGATGACGCACAATACAACACTGGTATCTTTGCGTGCAACTCTTTGTGGTCTTGTGTGAATTGTCCCCTCGACAAGCGCTTTACCCGTCCGTCCCGCCTCCTCTGCTGATCATGAAGTGCAGAGGCCCACCTGACGGGGGCAAACCACTGCAAGCCTGCGGGTCTTCTCTGACCGCCAAAATCAAACCGACAGGTCGTTAATGGAAGTGTTGCCGCGGCCGCTGACGTTGTTTGGTGAATAATCGACCGCAATACTTGATATTAGAGCAGTGATGAAAACATAATGTGACTTCAGACCTCCATTTACACACACTATAAAGCAGGAAGACAATAGTAGAGTAAGCGCGAGTAATAAAAAACTGAGGGCTATTGAGAAAGCAAATGGGATGAGTTATTAACGTCGTAAGAAAGGTCAATTACGCACCGGAAAAAAATAAAATAAAATCAAGATTGAGGGATAAAATGAGCAATGCTCTTTGTGTGTTCCCACGGTGAGACGGCGGCGGAGTCCCTTGTCTTGTATTCATGTCGACCGGCATTTCAGCTACTGTCTGTTGCTTCGCCTCTTCCTGTCTCTTTGCCCGCCTCCGCTGTCTCATCCCGCCAGTGTTTGTTTGCCATGTCTGTCAACCTTGCCGTATCCCTCCAATCTCTCGACCTCCCACCACGTTATTCTTCCAACGCGTTCTGCTATCGTATCCGTTCTTATCGCTCTCTCTCTCTCTCTCTCGCTCGGCCTCTCGAACAGCGTCCCTCTACTGGAGCCCGGCAATAGAAATGGCTAATCTAAGATTATGTTGATATCAAGACAAAACAGATCACTGCTTGAGCTCCTTCGTGCGCATGCACGCAAACGCGCACGACATTGAGCGTTATCAATCGGGGAATTTCACAGTGGGAATTGAGGCTGTGTGTGGCCACTGTGGCACCTGTTTTTTTTTTTTTTAGACTCAATTTTGTGTTTGACAGTCCTCGCGCATTGCCTGCCACTGCATTTTTTTTGGAGTGCCGACCGAATACCCATCCACTCTGGCGCCGAGACTGTGTCAGAGGGAAGACTACATTTTAGAATATATTTTTAGATGATATCGAAATGTTTTTTTTCCCTGCCTTGCCTCTCTCTACCTATGCCCCTGCCTGGTGCCTCAAGTCAGTTGATCAGCTGCTTCTGGAGGTTACAGAAACTGAGAGGAGAGAGAGCCTTTTTCTGTTGCTGGTCCCTCTGACCGTCCATTTTTAAAAGTCATCGTGAAATCCATTTTTATTACCGTAAATTCCGGACTACAAGCCGCTACTTTTTTCCCCAAACTTTCAACCCTGCGGCTTATACAGTGATGCGGCCAATATGTGTAATTTTTCTAACGGCCGCCAGGGGCGCTCGAGTAGAAAAGGTAAGATTAAGACCGGTGGAATATATGCGTCGAGGAAGACTGCGACTTCTTGTCTTGTGCATCAATTAAATTAGCGTGAACATACCCTCATCATGGAAAATGCAAAAAGAAAGGCATATGACGCAGCTTTCAAACTAAAAGCAGCTGCCGCACGTAAACTTGGCATAAACGACGGCTCACCATGATTTTTACATGAACCGGCATGTTCTTTTACCAGACCTGTTATACTGTGTTGCTATTCTGTTGCTAGCGTGTTGTTAGCATGTTGCTACCGTTTTACTGCCGCGTCACAGGCACCGTTTGGGAAGAAAGTTATATTATTATTATTGTTAAGTTATATTATTAAAACTTTGAAAACTCTCTGTTTCTTTGTAAATATGTTGACATGTTTTAATGTGGGCACATGCGGCTTATATACAGGTGCGGCTTGTGTATGTACAAAATTGGTTTTCCTCTAAAAATCTAGTGGGTGCGGCTTATAATCAGGTGCGCTCTATAGTGCGGAAATTACGGTATCTGCTTTACAAAAAAACAAAAAAAACCCACTTTGGTGTCATGCATGTTTACACGACCTGTTGACCTGACATCCCTGTAATTTATTTATACTGCATATGTATCCTTTTTTTTTTCTTGTCACTGTGAGACAAGAGAGAGAGAAGGCATGACCTAATAATCTCGCAGTCGTTTTCCCAGGTACGTGCAGGCTCACAACTCGCAGTCTGACTGCTACAGCAGCACACAGCCCCTTCCTTCCCACTGATATGTGTTTGGGTCTGGATTATTGCACTCCGGTCAGCAATAAAAGTTAAGAAAGAAAGTGGATGGGAGACAAATAAGGGGGAAACATGTGTATTGGCGATGCGGCTGCATCACTGGGCCTGGGAAACCGCTGCCAAAGTCGTCATTCTCTGTGTCGTCAGGTAAATTGATCATCTCTCTCTTCTGTCTTTAATACATTCTAAATTACTTCATCTCAAACCGGTAACATTTCATGTTGGCCGACTTTCCAACGTGAATCAGCCATGCTATCAACGTAGCCAGTTTGGCTACCATCGGCTTGTGCAGAGCGCACGTTGGAGGTTGCCTTGGTCAGGGACGTGAGGGAGGGGAGAAGGGAGGAGTGACGTGAGAGTAGAATCTAATCTTGCTTGCATTTTGAACGTTGTATACCTCATCTCAGACTATGCTTGCGTTTTTGTGTTGTAATTGCTTTTAGTGTTTTTTTTTTTTTGGTCGAAAGAACGAGATCCCGGATACAAGCGGCCGAAATGAGTTTTCTCCGCAGGGTGTCCGGGCTCTCCCTTAGAGATAAGGTGAGAAGCTCGGTCATCCGGGAGGGGCTCAGAGTAGAGCCGCTTCTCCTCCATATCGAGAGGAGCCAGATGAGGTGGCTCGGGCATCAAATTAGGATGCCTCCTGGACGCCTCCCTGGTGAGGTGTTCCGGGCATGTCCCACTGGCAGGAGACCCCGGGGACGACCCAGGACACGCTGGAGAGACTATGTCACCCAGCTGGCCTGGGAACGCCTCGGGATCCGCCAGGAAGAGCTCGAAGAAGTGGCTGGGGAGAGGGAAGTCTGGGCTTCCCTCCTGGAGCTGCTGCCCCCGCAACCCGACCCCGGATAAGCGGTAGAAAATGGATGGATGGATGGATGTTTTTTTTGTTTTGTTTTTTACGTATTCCATTGTTGAATTGTTTTATGTTGAATTGTTTTTTTTTTTTTCCTTTTGGTTTTGTTTGATATCAGCAGAAAGATGGAGAACAAATACACGCAACACAGAATCTACCCACACGACAGTATGCCTGTTGTCTCCCGAGCTAAATTGGCCAGAGCTGGAGCACCGCACTGGTTGGCTTGAATTATTGTCCTTGGAGAAAATGTTCAATATGTGCAAAATGAAAAGCAGATTGATTGTGCACGGTCTAACGGCCTCTCGTCTCCTCTGAAGAAGGGAGTGCAGATATTCTGGTAATCAAACATTTAGACTAATCTGGAAATCTGCTTACCATGCAACATGCTATCAGTTTCCCAGACCTCGGACATTTTAATAGCCCATATTTATTATGAACTACGGTTTAACCTCCTCCTGATATATGCGTAAAAAAACAAATTGTTTGTATGCTATTATTTGCTTTATTTACCTTCCATTTCTTCGCCACTACCATCATAATCAGAATCACACACCCTTTCAACAAGCGCTTGAATATTGGTAATGAATGTTGGCTTTCACAATTTAATTTGCATTTTTATTTGCTTTTTTTTTTTTTTTTTAATTAGTTCAACATAATTATTGTTTTATGACTCCCCGCTGTTATAAACTTCAACACACTGGACACAAAGGATCACGGTATGCATATGTGCATGATTTAATGAAATGTGCACAGTTTTTTTTTTTTTTACATTACAAATTAGGAAAGTAAATAAAAATAAGGGGCGGCCCGGTAGTCCAGTGGGTAGCGCATCGACTTCACAGTGCAGAGGCACCGGGTTCGATTCCAGCTGCGGCATTCCTGTGTGGAGTTTGCATGTTCTCCCCGTGCCTGTGTGGGTTTTCTCCGGGTCCTGCGGTTTCCTCCCACATTCCAAAAACATGCATGGCAGGCTGATTGAGTACTCGAAATTGTCCCTAGGTGTGAGTGTGAGCGTGGATGGTTGTTCGTCTGTGTGTGCCCTGTGATTGGCCGGCAACCGGTTCAGGGTGTCCCCCGCCTACTGCCCGGAGACAGCCGGGATAGGATCCAGAACCCCCCGCGACCCTTGTGAGGATAAAGCGGATCGTAAAATGGATGGATCGATGGATGAATAAAAATAAGGTTCTCAAGGTTTTCAGACCATCAAATACGGTCCATGAAATGGTCCAAAACATCATGGTTGAGGTATAACTGTACAAGTTGGAATTCACTCCACTCATGACCATTGTTAATTCTACCCTTTTTTATTTTCTAATATTTTAAAAATCAGATTCATGATCATGCATCTTTTAATCTGTTCTCCGTCCGGATTTAGGTCAGATCTTTCAACTGAGAATAGTGTGATTGGCTCGGTTAGTCCAAAATGCTGCACTGAGACTCTTGACTAGGAATGCCAAGTTGAATCATATTACCCGGATACTGACTTGCACCGGCTCCCTGCACACTTGTGATTTTAAGGTTTTATTATTACTCATAAAATATTACATAGCTGAGCGTCTTCCTAGCTCGGTGACTTAGCGGTATTCATTCATTCATTCATCTTCCGAACCGCTTGATCCTCACGAGGGTCGCGGGGGGTGCTGGAGCCTATACCAGCTGTCTCCGGGCAGTAGGCGGGGACACCCTGAACCGGTTGCCAGCCAATCACAGGGCACACAGAGACGAACAACCATCCACGCCCACACTCACACCTAGGGACAATTTAGAGTGCCCAATCAGCCTGCCATGCATGTCTTTGGAATGTGGGAGGAAACCGTTCGCACCGTCGCTGTCGTAGAAAACCCCACGCAAGCCCGGGAAAACATGCAAAAATCCACGCAGGAAATTGCCGGAGCTGTTGCAATCGAACCCGGTACCTCTGCACTGTGAAGCCGACGTGCTAACCTTTGGACTACCGGGCCGCCTTGACTTAGTGGTATTGTATGTTCCAATATGAGACGATGCTCATCTCATGCTGGTCTTTTGGTGACTGCGAGAGCTAAAAAAAAAAGTTGGCAGATTTTCTCTCCTTCCTCCAATTCTCCTGCTGGGAGAGGGCGCTAAAGTGATGATGACCAAATCTGAATCAGGTTGCTGTTTGGATCCTGGGATAAAATCAGGTCGACCACATACCGAGTGGCCTTCCTTTGGAGGATTCTGCATCGAATCACTCCGGCGTCTACCTGCAGCGCTGAATTTTTGGTGAATGGGCGATCATGCTGTTTTAACGAGCATTGTACAGCGTCATCCTGTTTGATAAATGTCACCCGCACAGCAGTCATTGCAAGCCTGCTCATGCTCGGTAGCTACCGCTATGCTCAACTCAAGTGACTATTGGACCTGTCCAGGTCACACCATGGAAAGGTCCCCTTCTCAAACGCAATGTACAGAAAGACAAACGACCACGCGCTCAATTTAGAGAATTCAGCGCCTAATATGTGTTTATGAAATGTGGAGGGGATGATTGACTGGACAAGCAAGTTTTGAAAACAGAATAGCACTTTGCTTGTTGTTTGCTAATCAGATGTTCTTTGTTTTCATTCCAGTGACAAAATAACATTCAGTTGTTTTGCTTTTGGGCCATGTGGCTTGTGCGCAAGATTTTACTGTTTGTATCCATCTGTATTGACTGCACTTTTTTTTTTAATTGTCTGTCTATGAAGGTAAGCTTATTTGTGTATTTTGTGCAAGTGGAAATTATTGTAAGCATCGGTTGTTCTTTTCGTCTTCATTTTGTTCGGAGCATTTTTCCATTTTGATTTGGAAATGCTTTTCTCTGAGAGCATCCTCCGCTCCTGTTCCAGATCAAATTTCCTTTCAGGTTTTAGACCCACTCTCTGATGCTTGTACTTGAACCACTGGTCAAGTTAATACTGTTCAAGTGTTTCTGTACATCGTCCTTATCTGGTTTGCTTGCTCTTGCTGAGTGTCCACTTTTCTCTCCTTTCCCATTTGTTCAGCTATTAGACAGTGCATGTTCTTCCAAAAGCCTCAGTGATATACAGAATTTATAGATGCTCGAGTGAGGTGGTCACAGCCGAAGCTTTAATATTCAACAGTTCCGGGGTCGCTGCCATCGAATGACTACTCACATAATTCAGACCTTGCCAACGGTTAATATTGCCTGAAAAGCTGGACTGTTGAATTAATCTACGCATAACTCACATAAAAGAGATATTTCATCGAACCATTTCTTAAGAATTAACAATCATCAATAAAGTAAGATCAATATATTAGAATGTTTCACATCTGTTGTGGACAATTCCTGCGAACGCAGCCAGGTTTCCACTTGATTAATAAAGCATTCATCTTCCGAACCGCTTGATCCTCACTAGGGTCGCGGGGGGTGCTGGAGCCTATCCCAGTTGTCTCTGGGCAGTAGGCGGAGGACACCCTGAACTGGTTGCCAGCCAATCGCAGGGCACACAGAGATGAACAACCATCCACGCCCACACTCACACCTAGGGAACATTTAGAGTGCTCATCCAGCCTGCCATGCATGTCTTTGGAAAGTGGGAGGAAACCGGAGCACCCGGAGAAAACCCACGCAAGCCCGGGGAGAACATGCAAACTCCACACAGGGAGGCCGGAGCTGGAATCCAACCCGGTACCTCTGCACTGTGAAGTCGACGTGCTAACCACTGGACTACCGGGCCGCCCTTGATTAATAAAGCAGATACGAAAAGGCAAATCATCATCATCATCAGCATCAATATTTTGTTGTCGTGCATGTGACGAGTAGCATTTCCAGATATGCGGGATCCATGACATAAATAACATTTTAGACCCCGTCCGTTCAATTCGCCACAAATTGTAAAAAACTATTTTGGGTCAGAGGTGCCGGGTTCGATTCCAGCTCCGGCCTCCCTGTGTGGAGTTTGCATGTTCTCCCCGGGCTTGCGTGGGTTTTCTCCGGGTGCTCCGGTTTCCTCCCACTTTCCAAAGACATGCATGGCAGGCTGGATGAGCACTCTAAATTGTCCCTAAGTGTGAGTATGGGCATGGATGGTTGTTGGTCTCTGTGTGCCCTGCGATTGGCTGGCAATCGGTTAAGGGTGTCCCCCGCCTACTGCCCAAGACAGCTGGGTTAGGCTCCAGCAGGCCCGCGACCCTTGTGAGGATAAGAAAATCATAATCTTGTGGCTTCAATGGCTTAGAGTGCAGTTTAGATGGGCACAGACATTACTACAACCAGCAGATCAACGCAGTAGACTCCTAGTTGCGAACTCCACTGTGTAATGCCAGTGTCATTTGGTGTATTACGTAGAGTATCTGGTCCACTGAAATGTTTTCCTCATTGTTTCTCTGAAGATGATCAGCCTGATAAAACTTCAACAGAAGAGGCATGTCCCAAGACGCTTGTCCCAAATGGTGGACCCTACCATGAGACCTACCAGTGTCCCTGAAAGTGGAAAACCAGACATAGAACGCCAGTCCCTGGATCACGTGTCCGCAACCACTTTGTCATATGTTAAATGCTCTCTTCCCTTTTGCGTCGATGCTGCCTCCTCTTTCCCCGTGGCTCCTTTAATAAAAACTCTCTCCAAAGTGAACCTCCCAGACCTCCAATCCAAAGTCCTTTCGGTCTCTCCGACTATTCCTGCCTTCACTCGACCTCCCTCCTTCCCTTGACTCTGGGTTTTTAAGTGATTCTCTCCTCCTGGGTCTCTCAATGTCATTATTCGAGTCCTGGATTTAAAATGTCATTAACGACATTGCTTTAGTCAGAATTTATTTCAATTAGGCCCAGTCACACTGGGACTCGCGATCCCCCTTTCTGCTCCTGAGACTTTCTTTTTTTCGTCCTCGCTTTTCTAAACCTTTATCACTCCAAGAGCGGGTCAAAGGAGGGCAGTGACATCGATCCTGGTCCGAGATTGCCACTGGCTAGCTTGTAATCAAATCCCAAATAGACGAACAACTTTTGTTGAATACATTTCGGTCCGGAAAATGCATATGTTGATGAATCTATTAATGTTTACCTTGTAGACAACATAAATAAATTATGGAAACAAAGTGTCACAGTTTCTTTGCTATCTGTCTATTAGCACCTCCTTTGCTCACACACAAAAAAAAAAATACACATTTGTGGAAATCATTGAACAGGTTTATCATATATGCATTTTCATGAGATTTGTAAGTCAAATGAATAAAACACAATTAGCTTGCGCAATCATTATATATTTGATTAATTAAGAAGGTCAAAATGCGATCGTCTAGCTGAAAATTAACTTTGAAATACATTTTGTAATTTACTGTGAATTTTGAATGTTGGACAGGACAATTTGAATCTACTGTGTCACAGTAATTTACACCAACTGCTCGGGATCAGACAGGAAAAACATGGAACAGGCTAGACATGTTAACGGTTAACATGTCTTTCTCTTCCGCGGCCATTACTGTTCCTCTTCGTTTGGATGCCATGAGCTTCAGGACGTAAAAATCTTCGCAATTTCAGTAACACTCACTGCAATCAAGAGTCACTCGCACGTCGCTGTTTTGGATCCAATGATAGAAAATAGCGGCGCGGACACACTTATTCCGATTGCATCGTGTTGTATTGTCGTCGACTTCGGGCTTCCGTATCGTCTCCCCCTCCCTCCCCGTGCTCTGCAACTTCAGGTAACTGCGCCACCTGGCGTTGAAATGCCTGTCATTACAAGTCCAAATGAAATGACTTTACATCAAACCTTAATTGTTTCCCAACCCTCGGCGGGCCGGATTAAAAAGACCAACGGGCCGGATTCGGCCCGCGGGCCGTAGTTTGCCCACCTCTGTGTTGACCCTTGTGCTGCAGTCGATGAAAATAATTGTATATAACAAAAATTTTAAAACTACTATTCCTGAATATTTATTTTACTTTCAACTACTCGACATGTTCAGTGGCATCAGCGCTATACATCCATATATAGTTCTTATTTTTTTCTTTGTATTTTTGCCCTCTATGGACAATAAAAGCGGTACTGTTACTATGACCAAAACTCAAAATTTTTCTTTACATATAAAACATGAATTGGAATATTTCATATCACACCATTTTTATGCTTTGTCTTTGATTTACAGACGACAACATGCAAAAATCTACAAAAATTGTAGAAATTGTAGCATAAACTGCAATTCCATTCTTTTTAAATGTTGTAGACTCTTTCCCCATGATATTTTACCTCACTCGCGTGTACACACACACACACACACACGAGAAATAATTATTGTTTTGTGATGGGGATGATCTGTCTGTCTGTCTAGCTGTTCTGGCTGGCTGGCTGGCTAATTTATTGTGACTCACCCGCACGGTCGTCCACTACAAAGCCAACGAAGGAGTGCTGGATAACTTGGACAAAAGGTGAGGAACCTACAACAGCAAGCCAACAGCTGCACACTTTCTCTTGATTTGATAAATGGGGATTTCTCCCAGAATAGAGTGTCAAATTTAAGCAGGGGGTCCAGTGGAAGAGGCCCTTGTATACCCACAGATACAGCAACAAAAATCACATCCTGCGGCGAGCAGTACGTGACGTGTGTTTGTTTGCGTACCCAGGGCTTTGCGCGAGGTGATCAGGGACCGGGGTCAGGCCAAATGAAATGGACAGTCTAGTCTAGTCTGGTCTAGTCTATCCCGTAACCCCAGAGGGTCGTTGGGGCACCACAGACGATCTGCTGACCAGCTCTCTCCATCCTTCTCTGTCTTCGGCAGCTCTCATTGCCTCATTGAGTTTCAAGTGAGTCCATTCTATGATGTTATCTTCCCATCTTTTCTTTTGCCTCCCTCTTCTTCTGCCACCTTGTACGGTGCCTTGCAGGATGGTCTTTGCAAGGCCTGAGGATCTGGTGACGTGTCCTGTCCGTACCACCTCAGTTTCCGCTTAATGACAGTGGATAGGCGGTCATCATGTGGGCCGATAGCTTGTCTGATCTTTTGACGGACTTCCTCATTAGTGACATGTTGGGTGTAGGAGATACCCAAAAGTCTTCTGTAGCATCTCATCTCCATACTCTGTATTCTCCTCTGCAGTTCTGCTGTAAGGGTCCATGTTTCGCAAGCGTAGAGAAAGATTGAGGTGACAAGTGAGCGCAGCAGTCTCACTTTTGATGCCAGACTGATGTTATTATCTTTCCATATGGGCCTGAGTTTTGCCAGGGCTACAGTCGTTAGAGCAATTCTGGCAAGGACTTCTTGCTTTGATCCTACATTGGACACAATAGCTCCGAGGTACTTGAAGCTCGATACTCCATTGACTTCAGTGTCAGAGAGAATGCCATTGTTGTTGTTGGTCATGATTTTTGTTTTGTCGGCATGGATCTCCATACCATTTGCTCTGGAGGTGTTGTCAAAAATGGACAGTAATCATGGTTTCCTACCTTGTACACGCTTGGTTTCAGCTAGTGGATGGCGCATGAGGTGGCGTGTCAGGGCTGCAGTTGCTCTGATGTCTCCAGGCACAATGTCTCTGGTGTAGACGCAGACACACACATTTGTTCTCCTCTTTGGGACAGTGTTTGTTTGGATTACAACATACTCTGTTCTGTGATGCACCGGTAGTTATGTTTTAGGTCTAGGGCGATGGCTCGGGTCGATACGGGATTGGCCACCGCAGGTACCATCGTTACAAAACAGAGTGACAAACATCCATACATCCATTGTACAAGACGTTTCTCAACACGGGGGTTGCGGGCGTGCCGGGACCTATCGCAGCAGTCTTCGGGCAGTAGGCGAGGAACACCCTAAACTGGTTGCCAGCCAATCGCAGGTTAAACCTTTTTGTTCACATTCATAACCATAACTTGCTGAAACTATAAAGGAGAGAAAGCATAAGGAAGGAAAGTTACAGGACAAGAAAAAAATGTTCTCGTTTGTCTGCTCTGGAGGAGGTCCATTGTAATCACCGTTCTCATCATCTATCTGGGCCAAGTCAGGTTTTACCTGTCTTGAAGCTGTTATTTCTCTTCTAAGTGTTAGGCAAACAGTTTTGTTTCAAGGAATAGTTAACGGCTATGTGTCGTGTCTTAAGACTATTAAGTGTTATTTTGTTTGAGCTTCTTCTTTGCCTTCACACGTTGAGACAACCTTGACTCGGCACACGACATCACCGCAAGGAAAAGTGCGGCAGACCCTGAATTGGGACTCGGCTACAGACGAATGACATACGTACGGTTGACCAAGACACGAGGAGAAAATAAGATGGCTCGGTGACAGGGAGGGGCAAGGCAGATATCGGATGGCAATCATAGCTGAAACTAACAATGAAACATAGCTTTAGGTCAGCATGTTGTTGTGCCCCTTGACAACCATTCCAGTTTCTTACGTGGACCCCCGGAAAATGAATAAGTTTCCCTCATATACCGAATCCGGCAGATGGTTCCAGAGGACTGATAGGCGGAGGATCCGCATCTCCATTGTTCTTGTGTAGATTCGGGCATCCACAAGTAAATGTACATGTGGGAGCATGTAAGTTGATAATACACCACACGCTCATTAAAATATAACGGTGCGTGATCATTTAGTGCTTAATAGGTGAGGTGAGAGAAGGATTTTAAATTCAGAATTTTACAGTGAGCCGGTGCAATGAAGGTGGCACGGGAGAAATATGATCTCTTGGCCTGGTGAGTTTTGAGAGGTTTACTTCGGCGGCCTGTGAAGAGAGACTTAAGGCGCGTTCCCACGTTGCAATTTGTGTTATGCAACGTGTTGCATAACACAAATTGCAAATATGATGTTGCAAACCGAATGTGTTCCCACGTTGCAATAGTTGCAAACAATTTCAAATCTGGCGGGAATATTTTTCCCGAATGCGCGTTTAACGTTGCTAAGCAACCTATTTCGTTCTGCGACTATGGCGGCTAATTGTCAATACGACAGCGACGACGATCTCCTCGAACTGGCAGCTATCGGTCTACTAGCCGAGCTAGAGGAGCCAAAAACCCAAACGGTCGTTTTGGGTACGACCGTGGATCGGGAGACGGAAAGAACTCGACGCTTACAACGCTCTGATGCAGGAGTTGGCGGCCGAGGACCCCGATCATTTCAGAAATTTCCTTCCAATGGATCGCACCAATTTTGAACTTTTAATAATTAATGAACCTTTCGGTGTCGCCCCGGGGAGAGCTCGATTTTTGGGGATTTCTGTGTCGACGCCATTATACTTCCGCGTTCCGTGTTTACATAACGACGCGATGTTTTTTGTCACTTGATAGCGCAACGCGTTCTGATTGGTCGGGTTCATGCAACACGTTGCAAGAAAATAGAGCAAGTCCTATTTCATGCAACACGTTGCATGCCACAAAAGTCTGTCCAACTTCGGGGTTCACACGTTGCAACGTGTTGCATGCCACAAAACTTAGGCCACAAATTGCAACGTGGGAACGCGCCTTAACAGTGAACCAGCCAATCAAATGTGCACTAGTGTATTAACTTAGCCACAATAAATAAATAAATACACGCAGGTGTATATACACATACTTCACCACAGTTTTGTGTGATTCCTGAAAATGAAAAATTGTTTCCCAACGCAAGCTGCAAAAAGCGACACGTGACCGTTAGGATACATCGAACGCCTCGTAAATGTGAAAACATCACAAACTCCCCACCCTCTGCCTCTGCCCGACCCCTGCCTCCTGTCACAGACTATGACCCTCCCCTCATTATCCGACATCTGCATATTGCGCAATGCACTACCTCACTTTTACCCGCAATAGCCTCAAGTGCCATTGTTTTATGCCGCTTGTATTGTATTTATCGTCCATATGTTTATACTGTTGAGATGACATTGTCTTTTACACAGTGGAGCTGCTATCTTCTTAGCTGTGTGCTTTAATGCACAGCATGTTTGCATGCATATTTGCACTGAGGATTGAGAGAAAGAAATTTCATCCATGCTGCACGTCAAATGTATGCATATTTGACAATAAAGTGGAACCTTGAATCAGGATTTGGATTGGCCTGATCATATTTTTCTCCACCAAAAGTTGCGTGCATGCGTAAAATCAGCATAGCTGGAGAATGTCAAGTGGGTTCATAATGGGATTTTATATATAACAGTGGAGCAGAATAGCTGATATGTTTGATTTTTTTTTAAACTCAGCGTTCTGAATATTTTGCCAGTGAGCTTGCTTTAAAAAAAAATGCTAACACTTTTTAAACTGTCGGTTTAAATATCAGGTTTTAATTTTCTTCCACTAGTCCGTTCTAGGCGATTGGCTTCGGGCCACCTGCCGGCTATTTTGGTATTTTCTTCTGCTCGAGCGTCAAGTGAGATAGGCAGCACGGAGCTTGGGAGAATAACGACACATGCTTTCATTTTCCACCTTTTGACCGTTCACGAAGTGTGTTCAAGAACTGCGAAAATGAACTAGAAAACGCTCCATCAATTTATTCTAACGGCACAAAGCTTCCATCAGACGACGGCAAAGAAATACTTCGATTTTTCAGCAAAAATAAATAAATAAATAATACTACAAACACACGGACGGGATTCGCCGAAGAAGATTTAGTGGAATTCTCACAAGATTTTACTTTTGGAGAAGAATAAAAACATCATCGTCAAATGTCGATGTTTTGATGTTCCTTCGTCTCGGTGTCTTTTGAAATGGCGACTCCCAATAAAAGTGACAGGTAGCACAAAGAGTACATCACTCTGCGGTATTTACAGGCTGGCTGTCTTCTAATGGGTGCCGACCGAAGACAGGGCCCCCCATTGAGATGGTAATTGCTCACAATTAATCATTGGTACCTCCGTATCAGGAGACTGTTCGGATTTGGCTTTGGGGGGAAATTAGAGTGTGATTGTAAAACAGCGGTTGCCACTGAAGTCACGCGTCAAATTAAAGATGAGATCAAGTAGCGTGGGGATTTTATTGCGCAGGATTCATTAGATTTCATAGTTTGACACAGAAACCCGACCATCTGGGAATAGAATTTCAAGAGGTTAAATGGGGATTCTATATCGTTTCTTTATTCCCACACCGTCGGTATCTCCCCTGTTCCCCGATCCCTCCGTCCACTTTTTAATTGATATTGAATCATTTCACTGCATTTGATTGTGTTTGACAGGCGCAAACGTGAAGTTTTCATTTGGGGATATTCGGTTGGTCATAGAAAAGTGAGACACTCCACCACAGTCTGGGTGATTTTTGAAAACCTACGCTTATTTTTAGACTTTGAAATGCAACACAAAATCGTCGCTGTCTGCACGGTACACATTGTATTCTTCCAGGCCAAACACAGTTGAGAGGAAGGAATCAACATTGCACATGTGCAACATGTACATCATTTGGAAAAGTGTAAACACATACATAGTCTTTGTTACGTAAAAAGAGCAGCGGCTGACCATGACGACCTTGTTTGTGTGCCCGCCTGTGCATCCTGTAGAAGCTGAGTATATTCATACACTTTTACCAAGGTGAGTCATTGTAAGACTGGATACGCACCGACCACACTGCGTCCCACCCTCATTTTCTCCAGACAGCTCCAGTATGCGCAAGGGTTATGAGTCATTTCAAATCTTGATATTCATTATCGTGCTTGCTATCGCCGAAGTGTAAAACTGCAGTGTTTTTGCCCCCCCGAGTCTCAGAATGATCAGGTTTGTGACTTGAAAATTCCACCCGCAGGGTCTTGTATTGGATAACATGAGATTGAACAGGTGTCGCTTGCGTTCTGGCCTATCACTTGTATCCATTTGTAGCGAGAGCTATCTGTTTCTTTCAACAGATAAATAATCGGAAATGCGTCCTCTGTGAAATTGGATGGGCTGTTTGATTTGTAGATTCAGTTTCACACTTGGAAAACAATTGTATACGTGTGCTATTGTCTTGTGACAGCTGCGATAAATAATGGATTCGGATGGGCAGCGAACATCAACTCCTGGTGTTTTGTGTGTGATGAAAAAAAAAAAGAAGATATGGATAATACACAAACAAAAACATGCACAGGATGGACATGGGGGGGGATTTTAACACTGGCGAGCCAGCGATTTTGGCTCCCTGGTGTTGTGTTCACTTTGCAGGGTCAGCCTTCACAACCTTGATCTCCACTACACGCCTGTTCGTGTAACTTTCAACATCGGTTTGGCTTGGCTGTTCTGTTTGTTTGAAATCACTCAAATAATTACCGTTCTCTTATCTGACATCTTAATGTTACATAGTGTTTTTAGTTGTTTCATCCATCCATATATCCGTCCATTTTCTGATCCGCGTTATCATCACAAGGGTTGCGGGCATGCTGGAACCGATCCCAGCTGTCGTCGGGCCTACTGGCCGATACACCCTGAACTGGTTGCCAGCCAGTCGCAGGGCACACAGACAATCACACCAAGGGACAATTTAGAGTGTTCCATTAACTTACCGTGCATATTTCTGGAATGTGGGAGGAAACCGGAGTACCCAGAGAAAACCCACGCAAGCAGGAAGGCCGAAACCCCGCAACACTGTACTTGTGAGGCAGACGTGCTTACCAGTCAAGCACTTGGTGCCGCTTGGTTGTTTCAATCAGAGTAAAATAATGGTTAAATGGAATGTGATCATTATCTAATCAGCTGTTTTATTTAACAAATATAAAAAGGCAATGAAAACATTCCAAAAACATGCAGGGTGGGTGAATTGATCACTCTAAATTGGCCACAAGTATGACTGTGAATGGTTGTTTGTCTATGTGTGCCCTGCGATTGGCTGGTGACCAGTTCAGGGTGTACCCTGGCTACTGTCCAGTGACAGTTGCGATAGGCTTCAGCACTCCCGCAATCTTAGTGAGGATCAAGCGGTTCGGAAATTGGATTTGACGTGCCTTCATGAATGCATTATTTCTAGCTAGTGACAATATGTAAATATTTAAATATAAATCAATATTCAATTTCAGTATCCCCTCACTTCTGTGTTGACGGTTCTGCAAAAATAGGTTACACAAGAAATTATTGTATGAAATGATAATCACTTTATTTCATCTCCTTAATGTAAGATTTAATTATTCAGTCATTGTGTTCTTTTTAACTCACATCACGCATAAAAATAAACAACGTTGCCTTGAAAATAAACAAGTACCGGTAATATAATATGTATTAAAATCACAAAACAAACAAAAACGGAGCACCTTTGAAGAAATCCCCTATAAACAGTTTGACAGGCATTTTAAATATCAAGCACAAATGTTTAACAAGAATAATATTCAGACCCACTTAAGCAGTTTTTGTCCTTTTTTTTTTATCAGTCATCTGAGGTTTAATGAGAAATTTGAGCTGACACGACGTCCACAGTTAACGTCTCCTGAGGAAAACAGTTGTAGCACACACGTATCATTTTATTGACAGGCTCAAGAGACGAGCGAGTGAGTGCTAATTACTAAATGTTTCCACATACCCTGCAAAACACTGCTTTCAAGACTAGACCAGTGGTTTTTAACCTGGGTTCGAACCACACAGTGGGATGCTACGTTAACATGCAAGGAAAGGAAGGGAAGAAACTGGCTTTTCTTGAAAAGTAATACTGGGAAGACTGGTTCGGGTATTACCGTAATTTCCGCACTATAGAGCGCACCTGATTATAAGCCGCACCCACTACATTTTTAGAGGAAAACAATTTTGGACATACACAAGCCGCACCTGTATATAAGCCGCATGTGCCCACATTAAAACATGTCAACATATTTACAAAGAAAGACGGTACACAGAGAGAGTTTTCAAAGTTTTAATCATATAACTTAACAATAATAATAATATAACTTTCTTCCCAAACGGTGCCTGTGACGCGGCAGTCTTAATCTTACCTTTTCTACTCGAGCGCCCCTGGTGGCCGTTAGAAAAATTACACAAATTGGCCGCATCACTGTATAAGCCGCAGGGTTGAAAGTTTGGGAAAAAAGTAGCGGCTTATTGTCCGGAATTTACGGTACCTGCTTAATATCCGAGTTCAGTGGTTCTTAATCTGGGTTCGATCGAACCCTAGGGGTTCGGTGAGTCGGTCTCAGGGGTTCGCCGGAGCCTCTGCCATGGAGGTTAAGACACACCCGACTCAACATGTCAATTAGTTATGACACGTCTGCTTGGCCATCACTGGCTGCAGATGATCACATGACATTGCTTGTCCAATCAGTGCTGTGGGAAATTCAGTTCACTCAGTAGTCACAGTGTGACTGTCGTGATTGTATGTCATACAATTAAAAAAAAGTAAATATACTTAGGCCATGTCATTGTATTTACTTTTTTCCGTTTTTTTAAATGTGTTTTTTTAATTTCTTGAATTTATAAAAAAAAATATATATTTTCCATTTTTCACGAATGAAGGGTTCAGTGAACGTGCATATGAACTGGTTGGGTTCGCTACCTCTAACTAGGTTAAGAAACACTGGACTAGAGCAACCACATTTAGTCTTTGAGCGTTAACTATTCAAGCAAGATCGTAGGTGACGTTTAGGGCCACCTAAGTACTCGAGTGGCACTTGACAACACGGGTACATGGTAGTGATGTTTATTGGCGATTTGGATTAAGTAGTCACATTTCTACCCCAAATGTTTTGCAAACCTTGTTCTATGATTTGCCTGCTGTAGGAATGACATGTATCTAAAATTAGAACGCATGCTACGAGTTGCCGGTTTACATGTAGAATCAGAGACCACAATACATCGCCCTGTGTGGAATCGGCACATAATGATCTGAAAGATGGACTGAAACAACCAAAGTGTCTTGAATTGTAAATTGGCATTTATTTGTGTCGCTAATGAGTGGAATATTACATCTCAGGTCAACGAGACATAACAACTGTAGATAAACATGAACTGATGCATCTGTGGCTTTTCTCAACAACCCTTTGAAACAGTCGGCCGCGGTAACTCCGCGGGGTGAAATGTGACTCGAAATGTCAAATGTTAATCACCAACTCGCCAAATTGAACCGAGTGGTAAGTCAGTCTTAGAGATCACATCCATTGCTCTCAGCAAAGGTGAGTGAAAGTGCAGCCCGGCTATTTTATTTATCACTGTGGTTGGTTTGGGGTAACACTTTCAAGTGATTGCGGAAGCATCAATCTTCATGACTATTATATTCCCATCAAGAGTTTCTCTTCCTTCTGTGTTTCCTTCAGCCAGAGCTTCTCGCTTGTTTTAGGGCAGAGATGATAATTTATCGATTGCACTCCAGGTCAGACTGATGTTGTTGGCCCATTTTGCCAGCCTATTGAACAGGTTTGCACGCATCCAGCTCGTGGGAGGGGCTTTTCAAAGCATGTGGCGAAACAGCTGCACTGCCAAAGGTCTGCAATGTTGTCATCGCCTTCAAAGGGAGGACTCTTGGACGAAAGCAAAGTTTGAAGGAAAGAACATATCGTATTATTTCTAAACTTGTCAATGTCTTGACTCTATTTTCTGTTCATTTTACAACTCTTCATCTTCTTCATCTTCATCTTCCGAACCGCTTGATCCTCACTAGGGTCGCGGGGGGTGCTGGAGCCCGTCCCAGCTGTCTCCGGGCAGTAGGCGGGGGACACCCTGAATCGGTTGCCAGCCAATCGCAGGGCACACAGAGACCAACAACCATCCACGCCCACACTCATACCTAGGGACAATTTTGAGTGCTCAATCAGCCTGCCATGCATGTCTTTGGAATGTGAGAGGAAACCGGAGCACCCGGAGAAAACCCACGGAAGCCCAGGGAGAACATGCAAACTCCACACAGGGAGGCCGGAGCTGGAATCGAACCCGGTACCTCTGCACTGTGAAGCCGACGCGCTAACCACTGAACTGCCGGGCCGCCCTGTTTCATTTGACAACTCATTTGATAAATAAAAAATGACTTTTCATTGAACAAATGGGGTTTGCTTGACCGCAAACTTTTCAACAGAGTATGGACGTCAGTGACTTATATAAAAAAAAATGACGCAATTTATACAGGCACTTTAAAACACTGGTTCTTAACCTTGTTCGGGGTACCGAACCCAACCAGTTCATATGCACATTCACTGAACCCTTCATTACTGAAAAATAAAAATATGATAAAAAAAAAACAACGAATTCAAGACATAAAAATGTATTTATTCAAAACACAAAGAAGTAAACACAATTAATACAAGTATAATATTTTAATTGTGCACAAAATGAACCAACCAGTGATGGCCAAGCGGGCGTGTCATAACTAATTGACACGTTGAGTCAGGTGTGTCTTATCCTCCATGGCAGAGGCTCTGTCGAAACCCTGACACCGATTCACCGAACCCAGGTTAAAAAAAACACTGAGTTCTTGAGTATTTATGTCAGGTTTTAAAGCATGAGATAAATACCCGATTCCAACTCAAATCGAGTGACGGCACACTGACGCCAAAATAATTACAAGTAAATGAAATTCAATCCCACTAAGAGACGAGTGATTTTAGTAAACGACACAGAAGCACAAACTTTTTAATACAAAGCACATTAAAAACAAATCAAAGTTTTAAAAACATTTTGTGACTTGCGCGGCGTCACATAACAAAAACAGAATGGCTTTAGGACAATAAAATGACAAAAAGTGAGCGAGCAGTCATAAACCAACAGCAACAAGCAATAAACCTACAATTGTTTGTGTGTGTGTCTGTGGTGACAATATTTCTAAGTGAATAACACTACAAACAGAATTAAAGGGAATTAAAATGTGTTTTTGTCACACTTTCCTTGAATTCACATTTTGGCGTTTGCCATTTGGCCACTTAGGAGTAGTCCATCCATCCATCCATCCATCCATCCATCCATTATCTGATCAGCTTATCCTCACGAGGGTTGCGGGCGTGCGTGAAGCCTATCCCCGCTTGTGTTCGGGCAGTAGGCGAGGGACACCCTGAACCGGTTGCCAGCTAATCGCAGGGCACACATAGACGAACAACCATCCGCGCTCACACTCACACCTGAGGGCAATTTCGAGTGTTCCATTTGCCGGCCATGCATGTTTTTGGAAAATGGGCTTTCCACCAGAATACCCGGAGAAAAGCCACTCAGCCAAGGGGAAAAACGCAAACTGCAACACGGAAGGCCGGAGCTGGAATCAACCACTGCAGCTCTGCACTGTGAGGCTGACGTGCTAACCAGTGGACCCACCGTGCGACCCTTATTTGTAGAATAGATGTCTGGCTGCCTGGATGGATGGATTCCATTGAGGACTTCTGTGAATTGACCTGAAGTGAACTTGCAACCTTGCCTTTTCGTTTTAAGGAGTAAAACGGGTTTTGGGGTGAGTAGCCCACTGGAAGCTGTCTCTCTCAGACAATGACCTCATATTACTTGGCTCGCACTCCGCTTCATACTTGAGTGAAGTCATTGGCCTCTAAATCTGTGCAGCATCCATCAGTGACAGTCAGCCTCCTCCCGGCTGCATCGTGAAAACACGAGAGCGGTCATAACTGACTCACCACGCGTGTTTGTGCAGACATCGACATTGTAAATAAATACAGAGAAAACACACTCAGGGTCAGGGTTACCACAATATCTTAAAGTCATTGGCTAAATACACACAATTGAAATCAGTTTCAAATGTGCATGTTCTCCCAGAGTTTTTTCTCCAGGTACTCCGTTTTTTTTTTCCCCCCTGAATTTCAAAAACATGCAAGTTAGGTTCATTAATGTGTTTCATTTTTCAACAATTGTAAACGTACGTGTGAACGAATCAAGCATTTTTCAGTTGACAGAGTAGACTTTGGTTCGTGGATAACAGACACAGCTTTATCGGAACAGCCTTATATTGCCTTCGACACGCTGTAGTCCCAACGCATTTGCATGCAAATCAAGCATGTTGATATTATTCTGATTATCATACCGTACCATAAAGGGCAGAATAACACGTTTTTCTTGGATTTGCAACCAATATCGTTGCTTTCCTATTCTTCAGTGTTTCAAGGCAGACTCAACCTTCTTGACTTCTGCATTCAAATTTAATTAATTTCCTGACTGCATTCTTTTAGTTTTTCATGTGATAATGTCAGTCGTAGATTTACCGTAATTTCCGCACTATAGAGCGCACCTGATTATAAGCCGCACCCACGACATTTTTAGAGGAGAACCAATTTTGTACATACACATTTTTTCCCCATCCTGCATTTTCTCCACTGTCTTTCACGTGCACACACTTATCACTATCCATACCCGGGAAACACATTACATTTCTTCACACCTCCTCTCTGCCTTCTTCCGGATTTCTTTAGCCACAGAAATCTTCAAATCTTCCCCTTCATCTTTTCTTCTTCTCAGGTAGACACAAAGAGAAGGCATCAGTGGGGGCAACAAGACCATGCCTCTTTCCTCCATATCCATCATATTGCCTGTATTGCGTCCTTTAATGTTGCTTGTTCTCTCTGTCGGTCTATCAGTAAGGCAGTGTAAGTGTGTGGGCGGGGTGGGGATTATACAGCCGGTAATTCACGTACCAGTTCCCATAGCGACTGCACTGTTGCATTGCAGGAAAAGTCAGAATGGCTGACAAGCAAACGACTAGCGGTTCCCAAACTCTTTTAAGACAGGGATGTGGAAGAAAAAGCTTCTTCTGGGCTACTACGAATAGACTGATTGGAACACGGGAGAAGATTGTAAGGTGCGGTTTCTGCATGGTTTGCGCTGACATGATGTGAATATGGTGGTTCACCTGAAACAAGTGGTCCGTGTCTGTCTTTATGTGTCCGAACAGGAACATTAAAAATAGAGTCACTGGCAAAACGTCAAGGTCTTGATGCTACATTGATACTCAAAATAGGCTCTTCACGAAGGGATTTAATGAATGAAGGCGGCAGCTTTTATATTGATTCTTAGATTGAATTTTCAGTGTTTCATTAAGCAGAATTGCTACAATTACAGTCAGCCCCAAGGAACGGTGGCTATTGAGCAGTCGGTAATAGGCCTTTATTAAAATAATCCCATAATTTATTGTTTAAATAATAAACGGGGAAAAGGCCATAATAAGCTCAAGTAAATCCAGATTTATCAGTATAATAAACATACTGTGCACGGTTCTACAAAAATCAAAGCATACACCAGCGCACTCACACACACACAAGAATACTGTGCTCAAATGGTAGAAAACTGTCAATAATAGCACTCGGCCCTTTATTCTGGTTAGCTTTGGCAACAAAAGACAGGCACGCAGGCCTTAGTTCAACTAGGACAGTGGTTCGTAACCTTTTTAGAGGTACTGAACCCAACCAGTTAATATGCACATTCACCGAACCCTTCATGAGTGAAAAATAAATAAATAAATAAATAAAAAATAAAAAAAAATATATATATATATATATATATATATATATTTTTTATATATATATTTTTAACTCATTTTAAATAAATATATATGTATATATATATATATATTTTTTTATTCAAGATATTTAAAAAAAAACATTTATTAAAAACTGAAAAAAAGTATATACAATTTCAAGAGATAAGTATACTTTTTTAAAAAATATTATTTACGATGTATAATCACGAAGTCACACGTAAATTTCCCACAGCACTGATTGGACAAGCAATGTCATGTGATCATCTGCAGCCAGTGATGGCTGATTGGGCGTGTCATAACTAATGAACATGTTGAATCGCGTGTGTCTTACCCTCTGTGGCAAAGGCTACGTCGAACCCCTGAGACCGATTCACCGAACCCTTAGGGTTCGATCGAACCCAGATTAAGAAGCACTGAACTAGGATATTAAGCAGATAATACCCGAACCAGTCTTCCCAGTATTACTTTTCAAGAAAAGCCAGTTTCTGGTCCCTTCCTTTCCTTGCATGTTAACATAGCATCCCACTGTGTGACTATCCACAGTCTAGGGACTTTACATTTTTCACTGATGCCACTACAGCCACTTTGTGGGACGTAGCGCGAACACTATCGATCACCGGCAAAGCCCTCGTACCGCCGCTGAAGATGCAACCTCTGTCGTTCCACTCCATCTGGTTTGGGGTGGCTAGTTAGCCGAGATTGTGCTGCTGCCCGCCGCACTGCAGGGCTTTTCTGCTTTTGTCTTTGTTTGTGTGCACCAATGTCAAGCACCTGTGGGGAATTGAGAAATGTGCTAAACACAGAGTATTATACGTGAAGAGGGGAGGACGTTGCATAATGATTTGCAAACCAAACTCAAAACTGGCTGTATATGTGTAGAGGACTTCCATCTTTCTTCTTGTGCCTGCTCTTTGTAGGAGTTATCGAGAGCCTCAGGACTGCCATGTGGTGGTATGCCCATCGTGACTGACTGAAACGCAGCAGATTTAATGATTGATACACCCATCCATTTTTTTTGTACTGCTTATCCTTTTGGGATCACAGGGGAGGAGGCAGAGCACACCCTCGATTGGTTGCCAGTCAATCACACGGCTTATAGAGACGGACAGATGCTCACACTTACATTCACACCGCGACAGAGGGGAAAACGAACCCCCTGAGACCTGCATTCAAGGCAGGCGTGTTTGTTCTGCACGTATACCGCGTCTTATTTATTGTCAGTAAAATAGCAAGTCTTTCCATGGGGGACGGAGAAGGCACCAACAGCCGGGTATGACCCGTTTGTATTGTTGTATTTCTAAACAAGTTACTTGTGTTTACTGCCAATCCGAAGCCTCATTTTTGTGTACACTGCGGCAGCTTGATAAAACCTCTGGTCACAATAGTCGGGGAGGCGTGTGTTGGCCACCCCTTGCCCTATAGAAATCTGGATAACAGAAAAGCTTGCTGTGTACAAGCAAGAAAGATACGAGGCAATTTGTTGGCTGCTAAAAATAAAATAAAAAATACCCGAGTATATTCTCTGAACGGTGAAACAAAGACGTTGTCAATAGAGACGGTGAAAGAATGAAGATCCTAAAGCGGAGCTGACAAGCGCTTCAACAGAGAAAAATGCAAAAGAATGACAAATGTGCGGGAGCGATGATATTTTAGACAACCATACGTCACGGGCAATCACTTCCTTGCTCTTCAATTTCATATTTATCTTTTTTTTGTCCACTCCTCTCATCTGTCACCGCGTGTGTCTTACTTAAGACTCTCTTTTGCAGACCCTCGGGCACTTCATATTGTAGCGCTCAAAATTTAGTCACAACAAGGGGACAGGCTTGAGGAACAATTACCTTTGAGATAGCATGACACAACGTGTCAAAGATGGAGCGAGCCCGAACTCATCATCTAAAGGCGCGTTCCCACGTTGCAATTTGTTTTATGCAACGTGTTGCATAAGACAAATTGCAAATGTGATGTTGCAAACCGAATGTGTTCCCACGTTGCAACAGTTGCAAACAATTTCAAATCTGGCGGGAATAGTTTTCCGAATGCGCGTTTAACGTTATTTCGTTCTGCGACTATGGCGGCTAATTGTCAATACGACAGCGACGACGATCTCCTCGAACTGGCAGCTATCGGTCTACTTGCCGAGCTAGAGGAGCCAAAACACAAACGCTCGTTTTGGGTACGAGCGTGGATCGGGAGACGGAAAGAACTCGGCGCTTACAACGCTCTGATGCAGGAGTTGGCGGCCGAGGACCCCGATCATTTCCGAAATGTCCTTCCAATGGATCGCGAATGGTAATAATGAATAAACCTTTCGTGTCGCCCGGGTAGAGCTCGATTTTTAAAAATTTCTGTTTCGACGCCATTATACTTCCCGCGTTCCGTGTTTACATAACGACGTGATGTTTTTTGTCACGTGATAGCGCAACGCGTTCTGATTGGTCGGGTTCATGCAACACGTTGCAAGAAAATAGAGCAAGTCCTATTTCATGCAACACGCATCCAACACGTTGCATGCCACCAAAGTCTGTCCAACTTCGGGGTTCACACGTTGCAATGTGTTGCATGCCACAAAACTTGGGCCACAAATTGCAACGTGGGAAGGCGCCTTAAGACAAGTCAGGGGTGTCAAACTCAGGTCCTGGAGGGCCAATGCCCTGCAGGTTTTCCAAGTCTCCCTGTTGCAACACACCTGATTCAAATGATCAGATCATCAGCAAGCTCTGCGGAAGCCTGACATTGAACCTGTTCATTTGAATCAGGTGTGTTGCAACAGGGAGACTTGGAAAACATGCAGGGCAGCGGCCCTCCAGGACCTGAGTTTGACACCGGCTGTGTAGGGCTCCTCCTACAGCGTCACACCTGTTGGTCATCATGTCATTAGCAGGTTTTCTGTTAAAAGGACTCCAGGCCCGACCACTCGGTGTCGGGTCGTTGTTGCTGTCACTGCTTCTGTTGCTTAGTGTTTGTGCCTTTACTGCCATGGGTTTTTGTTTGTTTGTTACTTTGGTTTCTTTTTGTTTTCAGGACTTTGTTTGTTCTGGATGTAGTTTTTCCTCAGTGTTTTGTTCATACAGTTTGTCAAATTCACCCTGCTCCTTCCTCTGTGCCTGCTTTTTTGGGGTCGTTCGTGACACATGTAGTTTGATTGTCTGATTGTTGTGCCAGTGCAAGTCGTTTCAAAAAAACGAATCATTTGGTTACTTACTTTTAGCTTTATTTCCCTCTCATGTCATGAGTAGCTTCAAATGTATAAGATGGAGGTTAGGCATAACATTTGCAGGTGGAATGAAACGTTGAGCATTTTTGCAAGTTTTGTGAATGTCAGGTTCAAGAAAGGAACCGAATAATATAGTTGATCTCGCTTGCGAAAGTCAAGGTACAAGGAAAAACACAGAGAATACACACACGAAATGTGAAAACCGAGAGAACGTGACAGTTGGGAAGTCTCACACCATTTTAAGTGGATTAAATCAACCTTGTTGTTGAATTCATGACATTCGTTTTCTTAAAATAAATTATCTTCCAAACCTGTGCTTGGGGCACTGGAACACCATTCAACACCCCTGGTACACTTCTCCACCCTCAACACTCACACACACACACCAAAAGTGTCCTGACAGTTGGCTGGGGAAAAGAATATCATGTTGAACATTGTTAGACCATTTAACAAGTTTTTAATAGTATTTACTTTGAGTCACTCAATCAGCTGTCTAGCCCAGGATGTATAATAATATTATAAAATATCTGGCCATGCTAACCGGAATAAGTGGTAGAAAATGGATGTAATAAATCGGCAACTATTGTCACCTCTGTAGTATTGGAGTTGAGGAAGGGGGCACCGTTGAATTTGAAGTAAGGCTCTAATTATAGAAAGGAGCCCCAAGAACCTACTGCTGCATTATTGGAAAAAAAACTAAAACTAAATCAAACTAAGTTCCTAAATGAACAGGTTTATTTTAAATGTTTCTGCCAGGCTTCAGTTTTATTTTCAGACAGCGAAACGTGCATACTCGATGTCAAAGCACATTGGAAATGACTGACAATTGTGCTGTCTTTCCTGTGTTTTGTCTGTAGTCTCCGCCATGTTTTGTCATGCTTCGTCTTGAGTCTGCCATATTTCAAATCCCTGTTTGATGCCAGATCACGTTGTGCATGAGTGCAGTCAATGAAACACATTACCGTATTATGCTTTTTTTTTTTTTTTTTTCCGAAACAGAACAGGAGAAATTCCCAAAGCGGCATCATAGTGCTCATGAGTCGCTTCGATACAAGCCAGGGAGAAATCTTTTCAGCCCAAACCGTTCTTTTTTTTCACACCATTAATCAGCCACAGCAATAAATCCAAATGAATCTAATTTTCAGACATACCTATCGCGCTCATCGCCTCTTCATCCACATGATTTGTTTCTCCCTCTCTGCTTTCCTGGATGGTTCAAGCATATGTATCCTTTCTTAAGATTGGCTGATGCACGATTATTACACGAGGGTCAATGGTTGGCACAGTTCATCATCCTTCACCCTTATTTTTTTCGCTCTCCCCTCATGCTCTCTCTATGCCACAGGTGTCAAAGTCAAGGCCCGGGGGCCAAATCTGGCCCGCCACATCATTTTATGCGGCCCGGGAAACCAGATCAAGCATGTCAAGTTCCATGATGCTTGTTAAAGTCTGACCCAAAAATTCAAAATGTCATATGTAATCCACAATAGGAGTCATTATTCTTGACTTCTGATTTTAAAGCTAGTTATTCATCAATTTGTTGTGCGCCGTGTACGTCATATGTGGAGGGGATTAAACATTTACCGTAAATTCCGGACTATAAGCCGCTACTTTTTTCCCAAACTTTTTCAACCCTGCGGCTTATACAGTGATGCGGCCAATTTGTGTAATTTTTCTAACGGCCGCCAGGGGGCGCTCAAGTAGAAAAGGTAAGATTAAGACCGGTGGAATATATGCGTGGAGGAAGACTGCAACTTCTTGTCTTGTGCATCAATTAAATTAGCGTGAACATACCCTCATCATGGAAAATGCAAAAAGAAAGGCATATGACGCAGCTTTCAAACTAAAAGCAATCGAGCTGTCCGATCAAGAAGGAAACAGAGCTGCTGCACGTAAACTTGGCATAAACGACGGCTCACCGTGATTTTTACAAGTACCGCTATGTTCTTTTACCAGACCCGTTATACTGTGTTGCTATTCTGTTGCTAGCGTGTTGTTACCATGTTGCTACCGTTTTACTGCCGCGTCACAGGCACCGTTTGGGACGAAAGTTATATTATTATTATTATTGTTAAGTTATATTATTCAAACTTTGAAAACTCTCTCTTTCTTTGTAAATATGTTGACATGTTTTAATGTGGGCACGTGCGGCTTATATACGGGTGCGGCTTGTGTATGTACAAAATTGGTTTTCCTCTAAAAATGTCGTGGGTGCGGCTTATAATCAGGTGCGCTCTATAGCGCGGAAATTACGGTATATGTTTTCCAAAAATTCATAACGGCCCTCCGAGGGAAACCGTAACTACAATGCGGCCCGCGACAAAAAATGAGTTTGACACCCCTGCTCTATGCCTTCCATGAACGTCAAGAGAACATCACTGTCGTGCTGTGCTGTGATACATTCAGTCATTAGTAGGGGCGCACTCTCCATTTTCTGTGGTGGAGCATGCCGACAAAAACATCATGTTCTGTTCTGCCATTTCCTTTTAACGCTCCCACCAAACACATATTTGGATTTGCATTCCCTCTTGTCAGACATGAAAAGTCGGGAGTGTCCTCTTGGGGACAATTACATATTTATGGATCAACATCCATTCGAATGTTTGGTGACGGAGAAAGCCCCGTGACCGGAAACGTGACGTGACTTGTTTGTGCACAACATGCAGCGGGGATTGTTTGAGAGCCGGTCCTCCGCGACAACGCGCGTGTGCGCGAGCGTGCATGTGTGTTGAAGCGAAAGACATCATTCTGATGGACATATTTTCAGCCACTGGGATTTTCGTACGGAATCACAGCATGGTCTTGAGACCGAGTGAGAAACACCACTTTGTCGCCACAGTAACGCCAGTGAAGTAACAGACAAATACGCAATGTTAAGTAAAAGGACATTGGACAGTGAGATTGTCTAAACTCTAAAATGTCTGTACTGTGTTTTTGAATGTCAATATTTTTTTTTTGTTTTCAACACTCGTTAATGATGTCCTTTTTATGATGTGGAGCATATTGAATATGAAATGTGATATATTAAATAAAGCTGCCTCTGCCTTGCAATCTTACTTAACGGGAAATGGGGTCCTTCCAAAATTGGAGGAGCTCGTTTCTCCATTTCTATCTGTCTATAAGAGCCCCCCACCCCCACCACCACCACCCGAACCTCTGACTCATCGAATCAAATTACTCACCATGCAATTCATCCAGCTATATCCCAGCTACGTGTACAGTACATACATGCCAAATCGGAATCGTTCCAGAGGCAGGTGTGGCTGAAAGGCACACAGATGGCTGGCGTTTATTTGCAACCATTCAACGTTCCTTCGGGACTATATTAGCCACGACTATTAGTGGTTGGGGAATGCAATTACTCGTCTGTTGTTGTCTTCAACAAGAACTAATGGGCCCCTGTTTTTACTCAAAGGACTCGCATCCTGGGCCGCAAACTTCCTGAATACTGAACATCATTCCAGCACGCCCCAATGAGGCTGAGAGTGCTTTATGTTGTTTGTTTTCATTTCAGCCAAGCGTGACTGCAGTTGGTCCCACTGTTTACCATCGCGGGGAAGTTGGGCAGCGACATTAGCCGCCACACTCATCCTGCGCATTTGCGGGATCTTCAGCCTTGCTGTCTCATGATTGACAAGGCCTGCAAATCTCAGTGTGGAAATTTAAACAGACAAAGGAAGCATTTGTTGGGAGAAGAAGGCAAACACATGAACCAATTACCTTTTAGGACACAGTTCATGGGCATTTAAAAGCAGTGGGACCTCCAAAATCTTTTTTTTTTTCTTTTACCGTAAATTCCGGACTCTAAGCCGCTACTTTTTTCCCAAACTTTCAACCGGCTTATTCAGTGATGCGGCCAATTTATGTAATTTTTCTAACGGCCACCAGGGGCGCTCGAGTAGAAAAGGTAAGATTAAGACCGGTCTTTATGACATTGTTTAATTCCGACACTGAGGACGGTGACTTCGATGGCTTCAGTTCACAGGAGGAAGATGAAGACGGCTCACCGTGATTTTTACAAGTACCGCTATGTTCTTTTACCAGACCTGTTATACTGTGTTGCTATTCTGTTGCTAGCGTGTTGTTACCATGTTGCTACCGTTTTACTGCTGCATCACAGGCACTGTTTGGGAAGAAAGTTATATTAATATCATTGCTAGGTTATATTATTAAACTTTGAAAACTCTCTCTGTGTACCGTCTTTCTTTGTAAATATGTTGACATGTTTTAATGTGGGCGGCTTATATACGGGTGCGGCTTGTGTATGTACAAAATTGGTTTTCCTCTCAAAATGTCGTGGGTGCGGCTTATAATCAGGTGCACTCTATAGTGCAGAAATTACGGTAGTTATACTTTCCACATTTCCATCAGCGTGTACAACATTACCCTCACAATGAACCCATTTTTAACATTTAAGCATTTTAACCGAGGCCTAAAGACATGGCAGTCAAGAATCAGACATGCTCACCAACTGCAGTTCATGCACGGAGTGAAGGCAGTGCTTCCACGCAATGACGGGAGTCGGCCGCAGAAACACAGGAGACCGACCGTTTTCATTTGACGGCAACGTGACAGCCGCAAGTAGCCTGAGGGGGGGATCTCGGGCTGCGCTTGTGCAAATGTACTGTTGATAATCGTTGTGTACACAGTCATCACGCCTTTGAATATTTTCACCGTGAGGAAGCAATATTGCAATGGATACATCATCTTTCTGACAGTGATGTTATTGTACTCCCTGAATTAGTGACACGGAGACCTGCGCACAATCCAATGCCCCTGATACAACTGATACAAGCGTGTAATGTACTATTGCATTGACAAAATTCAGAGCGACAGAGACTTATTTCCTGTGGCAAAAACATGATGACCGGCGGAAGCTGTCCTTGTTCCTTTTTCTTGGCTACACTTTGCGCTGCAATTTGAAGGCCATCGTGACGGGTCCGACGTGACGGTGCACATCTCGGTATCGCGAATCCTTTAAGCCTCTCAAAACACTCCAGCTATCATTCATATCTACTAATATTAATCTTTCATATTAAGACGGGGCCGCAAATTATCATCCTGGGGGCCGCAGTTGGCCCGCGGGCCGCACGTTTGAGACCCCTGCTTTAAGCCTCTCAAAACACTCCTATTATTCTAGCAAGGAGAAACGTATAAACCTATTCGTTGCATTGGCATGTCGTGCAGTTCTTCCCGGTGAATCCATAAATTAAGAAGGGCTGCCGGCGCAAGAGACGGAACACTAACGTGCGATTGGATAAGCGCTGCTCAAGGCTTACTGACGAACGATAATGCATCGGATTGGCGAAGGACTTTGTCCTTCAGCCCATGTTGGGCTATCGTTTGCGACCCGAGGCACTCTCTTCAGGCAGATGAGAGTTCGATGTTGTCATGGGTAACATGGCAGTCATTATTACTATCACTGTCATCAGCTGTGTGACAGGACTCCGCTCTGCAAACTGTCTGTTCTAATGTTGGGTGACAGTCTTCTGCAATAGCACGTATTCGGTTTTCCTCCATCGGGAAAGTACTAAGATGACAGTAGCCATCGCCACTTTAACCAAGAGTTCAGGTATGTTTAAAGTATGACACGGTATGGAAACCTCAGTGGATATGTCGGGTATTTCAGAAAAATGGGTACAAAAGGAATGTCTCAAATGAACGCTTCTCATTTTTGTTTGTCACAGCAGATTATTCCAACGTGGGGTTTGAATCATTCCAAAAATATACTTCTTTAGTTCAATGAAGACTCCAAGTTGTCCTTCAGTGTGGTGGTGAGTGTGAAGCTTTGTTTGTCTATACGTGCTCTGTGATTGGCTGGCTGTCAAACTAAGACCCCGCCTCTCGCTCAAAGTCAGCTCGCCTATGTTATTTATTTGTAATTATAGTTTTATATTTTAATTTTTTTTTTCCAGGTAGTTTAGTTTTTAAAATAGTTTTTTTAATTTGTTTTAAATTTTATTTTCAAAATAAAGACAATTTAAAATGAACCGAGAAGCTCACGTATAGATTAGTATGCTTTGAAAAAGGCGTAAAACAAATGACATTTTTGCTGCAATTCTTTTTAGTCGTTAATTTCATAAACAAACGATGTATTTGCAGTTTGTTTTTTTGTGTTTTTTTTTTACATTTTCATTTGCTGTTAACGAAGTACAATACAATGTGTTTTCAATTTTAATTTCAGTTATTTTGTCAACTTGGTACAGACATAGAAGAGTTTCTGTGGCGGTTAGTGGTATTTGTCACCGACCACAATCTGGACCCATTAAGACACCGAAAATAATTAAACTACTCTCTTATGGTAAGCCATATGGTACTTCCAGAAAGTAGTCTTAGTTGGAAGTGATACCCCAGCACAGCAGAGCTGGAAGAAAATTACACATACTACATTAATTAGAACTCTGAAGCTCCACAAAGCTTAATATCTGCCTCAAAGTGGCGTCGCGGTAATAAAAATGACATCACACATACATTACTTAGAGCGATCCAAGACTTGAGCATCAATAGGATATCACATTGCCAAAGATAAACACATATTTAATGTCATTCCTCAAGCTTAATCCTCAAGCTACTGCAAGAATAACTCAATATATCGTATATTCAGTGACTCAATATAATCAGCTCTTATATTCCTTGAGGGGGGGAAAAAAAAAAGTCTGGTTTGGCAGGGACTGCAAGAATTGGAAGACACACTCCTTCGATCAAAACTGCGCTTCAAGGATGGACTCTGTCGTTTACACGGCTTGTTGCTCGACACACGGCAACATAACTACATTGTTGTTTATACACAAGGCCAAGCTCAGATATGAGTATATGCCTTATAGGATTTAAAGAAGGAAAAAAAAGGATGGAATCAGATATCTTGGAAATGAATAACATGAATTGGAAATATGGTAGGGAGCAGTCCTGGTTATCCCCCGCCTCTTCTGAAAGTCAGTACAGAAATGGAACGGATGGGTGGATGAACACTCCTTCAAAAAGAAGCCAAGTTCATGCTTCAAGCTGTTTTTTTTGTCAAACTAAACATAAAACAAAGAGGATCATAGTATTGTATGTGTTAAGGCGCGTTCCCACGTTGCAATTTGTGGCCTAAGTTTTGTGGCATGCAACACATTGCAACGTGTGAACCCCGAAGTTGGACAGACTTTGGTGGCATGCAACGTGTTGGATGCGTGTTGCATGAAATAGGACTTGCTCTATTTTCTTGCAACGCGTTGCATGAACCCGACCAATCAGAACGCGTTGCGCTATCACGCGACAAAAACATTGCGGCGTAACACGGAACGCGGGAAGTATAATGGCTTCGAAACAGAAATTTAAAAAAAATCGAGCTCCCCCGGGGCGACACCGAAAGGTTCATTAATTATTAAAAGTTCAAAATTGGTGCGGTCCATTCGAAGGAAATTTCTGAAATGATCGGGGTCCTCGGCCGCCAACTCCTGCATCAGAGCGTTGTAAGCGCCGAGTTCTTTCCGTCTCCCGATCCACGGTTGTACCCAAAACGAGCGTTTGGGTTTTGGCTCCTCTAGCTCGGCTAGTAGACCGATAGCTGCCAGTTCGAGGAGATCATCGTCGCTGTCGTATTGGCAATTAGCCGCCATAGTCGCAGAACGAAATAGGTTGCTTAGCAACGTTAATCGTGCATTCGGAAAAATATTCTCGCGAGATTTGAAATTGTTTGCAACTGTTGCAAATTGTTTGCAGCTGTTGCAACGTGGGAACACATTCGGTTTGCAACATCATATTTGCAATTTGTTTTATGCAACATGTTGCATAACACAAATTGCAACGTGGGAACGCGCCTTTAGACAACATCATTTTGCCTAACACCAACCTCCAATGCTAACACACAATACAATACAATACACTACAGAGAGGCTAATGAAACTCGTATTGACGTTGCTGTGGTGTAACTGTCGCAATCTCTCAATTTTAATGTAGTTGGAGCCTAATGAAATCGAGGTATGGCTACAGTGGTATCTCAATGAGCCGTGATGGAATGTTTGCTAAGGTAACGAATGTTGGCTGTGTCAACGTTTCTGAAAAATGTTGATGAAAATCAGAGGGCTGCCTCTGTCATTGGCGACATTTAGCAACTTTCGCTGTGGATGATGGATTTAAAAATATGGAAATGAATTGGAACTATGGTCACGTGGCCTGGAGCAGGTGTTTAGCAAAAACATTGCTGCCTTTAAACAAAGCAATGGATTCGGCAAGAAAAATCGTGTGCGGCAAGTAAAACTATTTGCAAACCTGTTTGCAACCTTTGACGAACTGCGACAAAACCAAAAATTTGCTACGGTCGCAAGCATTCACCGCTCAGTGAGGTAAGGAATTTGGGAGGAAACCGGAGTACCCGGAGAAAACCCACGCAGGCCCAGGAGAACATGCAAACTCCACACTAGGGAGGCCGGAGCTGGAATTGAACCCGGTACCTCTGCACTGTGAGGTCCTCATACAAATGTCACTGATTTAAAATATGTCGTGAGGCCAATCGAAAACCATTTCAGGAAACTTTTTGTCTGGTTGGTGTGATCACATTCAGAGTGTAGCCTGCCTCTTGCTTTTGAATGTGTGTGTCTGACTGATTACAATTACGATATTACACGGGCAGTTATTTTCTGTCGCTGAACACGGTAAATCTAATACTCCGTTCATTGTAAATCACTTTCATGACTTTGAAAACAATCCCATTTTATTATTAGCAGCTATTAAGAAAGGCGCACTTAGTGCGGATACAAGCCATAGTGCTGCTCAGCCATACACTGTTTGTGTACATGCACGGTGGAGCAAATCGCAGCAGTTAAGCGTGGACGCCATTAGCCGTGCACACAGGTAAGCAGTATGGTCCAGACGTGGCTCACACGCACAGATGGCCCCTTGCTGCGCTGACGCTGTGTGACAGGAATACTAATGTGCCACATTTAAGCAAATCACTTCTGGAATCATTACACGGGGTCTCTGACATAGAAGGGTGGGGGAATTCTCAAGCTTGTTTATAGGAGGACACTGAAGACAAGATCTTAGTTGCCATTACGTGGAATTTTAACCTAATTATCTGAGCAAATGACGTCCCTTCGGATTGAAACCGATTTCACAAAATGGCTCTCATTATGGCGATTAAGGTCAATCAAATGATGTACAGGTCGTAGGATGACAGCTCAGAGACGAGATTTAGTTTTTTGTCACCACCCGAATGAAACAAAACATTGTGCTTGAAAAAGAAAAGGCATTTGGCGTACAAGATTAATTGTTATCGAACAATGACACACCTGTCGTCATACTCTATACTGTATTTTAGATAAGATAAGAAAACCTTTATTAGTCTCGCAATGGAGAAATTCCCAATTCACAGCAGCAAATTTATGAAAGGAAGAAGTAGAACAACAAAATATAGGAGCTGCTGGAAAGGCAGCCACTCTCGCGGTGCCATTTTGAAGTCAAAATAACAAAAATAACACAACACCACACATAGGACACAGACAGTCGTGCAATCTTCACCACTTTCCTGCATACACTTTGTTGTCTGAAGCAGTTTTCGATGAAAGAGGAGAGGATCAAAGTGTCCTTTCACCAGTGGATCAGAGACGTCATGTTGAAAGCTAAGTTTTGAAAGCAAACACGAAGCTGTAGCGTCCATTGACCAAAAGAGATTAGTTCACTTCTCCCGTCCCACGTAATCCGCTTCAACTCCAAGCCGCGACTCCCAGTTCCACATCCGCATCGGGCTCTGCGCTAACGCTCCTTTCTTCTCATCGTCGGCTCCTCAAGCCTTGCCTCCATCCAGCTGCAGACCGTTCAACAGCACCAATCTCTCCGCTGAACATAGCGCGGCTGTGAAAAATGCTGCCGTAGCCGTATCCGTAGTCAGGGTAGCAACAGACGTACTAAACGTGGCAAGGCAAGACACGGTCGGTATTATCTCGACAGCACGTTTCATACACAAGGTAATTGCATGTGCTTCACATATTTAATAGAACAACATTTATAAATGCATTTACAAAAGAAACTGCATTTAAAAGCAAAGTAAAAAGGTTAAAATAGCAGACAAATATGAACAGCGCATGATTTTGCAGAACATGATTTTTAAAATGCTTTCAGAGAAAAGAGCACAGTTTTAAAGTTGGGTTTATAAAATATTTACACCAGGGCCTGACCACGGGTCTGTTTGCCACTATTTGTGTGCCGCACAGCATAACATATGAATGCTGCTTCACCGTGTTAGGTTTGAACTCTGGGCTCCAAGTCTGCAGACCTCAGAGCCCAACTGGGTTCATATTTCTTCAGCATTTCTTTCAAGTAATCACGACGTGAACCATTCAGAATTATAGACCCGGAGCAGTATTTAAGGCTGAAGTCATATAATTCTGATTTCTTTGTTCTGGTCGAAGTCATCATGAAAACAAATCCTGAAGGTGGCGTTGCAACAATTGCCTTGTGCTCCCCGGCGCCCTGGCCGGGCTCCCCGTCCGTCACTGTTTTAAGAGTTGTTGCTGCGGTGTGAATTTCAAAACTGTGGAAAACACACAAAGAACTACCGACTCACCTTCAAAGCCTAACCTTGATCGTGAGTGTTTAAGCATTTATTTTCAAACACGAGGTGATCAGTCAATGCAGCTTGACATCCAACCAGAAACTTGTCCGACCTAAGTTTACTGCAAACTTTTTGGAGTGAGTTTAGCAGAAATTCTATCACTGAATGGATTTAAATGAAATGTCAAATGTTTACAAATAAAGAAATGATACAAAGGCTTATGCTACCAATTTGGTATCTGGTTCGGCCCAACCCATGACTCAATAACACAACCCGTGGATCGAGGATGAGACGGAAAAGTAACGTCACACCGTTTTGTTTTTCATTTTTTGAACAAGTATTTCTGAAGAGCTTCTTAAGCAAACAGTCCTTTTGATCTGAACACAATTTTCTGACAAGGTGCCAGCGTGTCTTTGCTTTTTTGTGTGTGCACTGCGCCTCGAGATGCTTCCAAATAACATTAAATAGGGCAACCCACATGACCCAAAAATACTTGCTTCCTCTTTTCAGCTCTTTCTGACTCCTCTCATCTCCCCTGACATATTTCTAGCGATCTCAAATGGGGCTCCAACAACATCCGCGGGGCATTGTGGCACACGCACGCTCATGCTCGTACACCAGCGCATACTCACCACTCCATGCTTCAGGCAGACAGCGGCGTTTTTAACTAGCTTGATGCAGTTTACCTCCGTAGACAAAGGCGGCTATTTTGCAAACTGTGCCGCAGAAACCGAGCCATCGATACGGTCAACATACCACCAGCAGTCGTTTCCACATTTGCAATGCATATTTTCAACGTCAGCAGTCCAGTTTTCAGTTAAGTATTGTTCGAGTGCTAAATAGTGAGTGTAAATCCAGAAAATACAGTACTCTGCCACCGTATCCCCATTCCTCCTTGCGGCACTTGGGTTGTGACCTATTTAGCCAGGCCATGCTGGCTGGCTTCCAGTTGTTATCTCTCGCGTCGGTCCCGAGCTGGTAGTGCTGATGCGATGATCCAGTCACATTCCCTGCAAAGCCAGATTTTGGTTAAAGCTATCAGCAGGTTCCCATGTGAGGCTTGAATCCTGTAACACGATTAACCCGCAATCCACATGAATATAAACGGGACCCAAAAGACACTCTGGGAACTAAAGAACTGCTACAGTGACTCTATTACGGTATATGTAAAAATTCATTTTACAGTTGAGCCACGACATGAAGAGATTATGTTCTCCTTTGCCATTTACCTTTCATCCCCACATTTGCAGAAAATCCGATTGTTGGCTCCGGGATTTTAAACATTTATATTTGGCAGGTTGTGTGGTGGTTAGTTGGCTTTGAGCTACAAGCTTTGGCAAATAGGGAAAAGAAAAACGACCATAAGGGTGCCCAAACACACACGCCATGATGAGGAACAGCCTGACACGGAGGCATCCGACGCACTTGCAGCCTGTGAAATATCGTAGCTCACGCGTACCGTTTTAAACTGCTTCTCCCGGCTCTCCAGATTCCTATTCTTTGCCCGTGCCCTCGCTGAATTGCACACGAAACAAACACTAAATGAGAATAATGATAACGATAAAAGATAGAGCGCAACAACTCCGATCACAAGCTGCAATGGCAGACTGCTGAGCGCTAACAACTTCCGACACGTGCCACCGGAGGTTAAAGATTTCATTCATTCATTCATTCATTCATCTTCCGAACCATTTGATCCTCACTGGGGTCGCGGGGGGTGCTGGAGCCTATCCCAGCCGTCTCCGGGCAGTAGGTGGGGGACACCCTGAACCGGTTGCCAGCCAATCGCAGGGCACACAGAGACGAACAACCATCCGCGCCCACACTCATACCTAGGGACAATTTTAGAGTGCTCCATCAGCCTGCCATGCATGTCTTTGGAATGTGGGAGGAAACCGGAGCACCCGGAGAAAACCCACGCAAGCCCGGGGAGAACATGCAAACTCCACACTAGGGAGACCGGATCTGGAATCGAACCCGGTACCTCTGCACTGTGAAGCCGACGTGCTAACCACTGGACCACCGGGCCGCCCAGGTTAAATATTTACCTGTTTTATTTTATTTATTTTGATACTTTTTGTGAAAAGGAGACTGATCGGATGATTAGGGTGCAGTGTACATTAACACAAAAAATATATTACCAACATGTACAAAGACACACAAATGGTTGGTTGTTGTTTCTCCTCTACACCCCGTCGCGATCGACTTTGGACCAGTCCGCGAGCGACCGGTCGACGATCGCTATCGACTTAATAAGCACCCCTGACCTATAGTGTTCACACTTCCTTATTTACGGTACATCACGGTCAGAAGCTTTCATTCAATATGGCTGGGTTTATTATAGATTCAGTTGTAAAAACTGTCTTCAAAGGCACGGGCCTTGGCACCGCAAACCTCTCGTATGAAATGTTGAGCTGTGGACAGGATTTGAAATCAACCCCAAATCTGGATCTTACACATTATCTTTATCCGGAATCATTGGAAAACTACTGTAAAACCTCACGGGCTTCACACAAGAAACAAAGACGTTAAAAATAGCACATCCCTCCTGAGTAAGGAGCACGAGGGAATTTATGCTTTAATTAATGTCCATGGAAAAAGAAGGCTCTTACAAAAAAAAGATGGATAACGACCGTTGCATCGTGTTATTCAAAAAAATGTAACTGTAAAAACTTACCTATTAAATCGTTGTAACGGTTTACAGACGGAACTATGCTTCCCTGGGCATCCACTACTTGCATGATAGAGGGAAAAAAAAAACACACCGACATTTTGGGATAACTCAGTCTCACTCATTCACGCGTTTACTGCACAAGGTTTCAATACATAAAAAAGATTATTTGGGTTGAGGCTTCAAAAAGCAAAAAAACTAAAGATGTTGGGTTGAAGTTCAAATAAATACCAGTCCACGCCACTGGTATTAAATACAAATAAGATATGGATTGGTAACCTAAATGATGGAAGGGGCCACAATTTTTCACCTGAGCTGTGACAAAAGAGACTACCGTAAATTCCGGACTATATGCCGCTACTTTTTTCCCAAACTTTCAACCCTGCGGCTTGTACAGTGATGCAGCCAATTTATGTAATTTTTCTAATGGCCGCCAGGGGGCGCTTGAGTAGAAAAGGTAAGATGAAGACTGCCGCGTCACAGGCACCGTTTGGGAAGAAAGTTATATTATTATTATTGTTAAGTTATATTATTAAAACTTTGAAAACTCTCTGTGTACCGTCTTTCTTTGTAAATATGTTGACATGTTTTAATGTGGGCACATGCGGCTTATATACAGGTGCGGCTTGTGTATGTACAAAATTGGTTTTCCTCTAAAAATGTCGTGGGTGCGGCTTATAATCAGGTGCGCTCTATAGTGCGGAAATTACGGTATGTACACATCTATTTTTTTTTTGTTATCGTAGAACTGTACATCACACTTTCTCAATATCTTTTGTTTTCATGACACAATTCTCAAAGCATTTATAAAATATCTGGCCTTTCATGACAAAGGGTTTGAGCAATCCCCAAAGTACCGTTCAAGGGTGCCCAAAAAAATTGATGAGAGGCAAATCATCAAGTCCAAGAATTTTCTTTTCATCTTCTCAAGATGTCAACTTGCTCAAAACCCTTACCGTATATTGAAGTACTTTTTGGTCATGCATATCATTCCAAATCCGCAAAAATATTGGGCCTTCTCACGTTGTACTGTATAAGATGCGCTGTAAGTGCAACGAAGCCTATATGTCATCTAGTGGTGAAAGGAACCCTGCTTTTCGCAGGTAATTCTCAAATTCTAAAAACACTGGCATACATTTTCCACAAAAATACAAACAAAAAAATAACGCCAAAACACAACAACAAAATGGATTTTTAAAAATACGCAAATGAGTGAATCCGCCGGCATAATTCCCACATTTATGCTAGTTTGCATTTCAAAAAAGTTTCCGTCCCTAAAATAAGTGACTGTAACATAAGTGAATACTCAATTTGGAGGCAGATACGCTATCATGTAAAACGCTCTCATTTTTAAAATCCTCATGGTCTCAATTTTCAAACACATTCATCACCTAGAAGTCCAAGATGGCGCCCGAGTAGGCAGCTGTCGGCAAGTGCTCTCATGAGCCTTGCTTTTTGATGTTGTTTTGTCACTTTGTGTTTGTTGTTACGTCGTGTGGACCTGATGTGGACTGTTTTCAGCATTTTTTTGGCCAGGACATTCATCATGGAGGAGACTCGGTGCTTGGTGGTTGCGCCTTCTCGGCAGCATGGGTATGCCAGCACTGTTTTTGATTTGGAGGAATGTCGGCGCCATTTGACTGTCGTTGCTGTCTTGCGCCTGTAATGGGCAGCATTTTCACAGCCCCAGTTTTGTTCAGTGGAGATGTTGGCGCTGTTGGAAAGTGAACTAATCTCTTTTCGTCAATGGACGCTACAGCTTCGTGTTTGCTTTCAAAACTTAGTTTGTGGTGAAGATTGCAGGACTGTCTGTGTCCTATGTGTGGTGTTGTTATTTTTGTGATTTTGACTTCAAAATGGCGCCGCGAGAGTGGCTGCCTTTCCAGCAGCTCCTATACTTTGTTGTTCTACTTCTTCCTTTCGTAACTTTGCTGCTGTGAATTGGTAATTTCTCCATTGCGAGACTAATAAAGGTTTTCTTATCTTATCTTACTTGTGTAGCTCATCCCTACCGAATGTTATTTTCCGTGATGACCTGTCGTTATTCCTTTCAACCCGTAGCATTTGTCTCCTTCCTTCCCTCTTGTACCACAAGTCGTAACATCTCACTGCTCTCTCCTCATTTGTTTCTCTAGGGTTGCCCATCGATTTCATTCCCTTTGCTCTTACTGCCTCCTGATTTTCTCACTTGACTTCCTCAATTCTATGATCTGGCACTTCCTCCTCGCGTTTCCCGCCACTGCCTTAGTCCCCTTGCTTCACTTCATCAGACAAAAAGCTACATTATTCAGTAAGGGAATGACGGGAGTCGAGCGGAGCAAAGCATCATTTGATCCACCAATCAAAGCCCCGCCATCAAGGTACCCCTATGACCCGGTTGGGCGGACAGGCCGTCAGTCAGATTGAATTGAGGTCCATCTGATTGTGTATGCAGACGAGCACCCCTGCAACACCCTTTCCATCTCAATCACGCAGACCTGCCAAGTGCATACATACACACAAACAGGCCTGTACGCACAGCACTTGCTTTTTTTCCCCCCTCCTGACAAACACACACACACAACACAACACACACAGACTTTGAAAAGGACTTGGGAAGCTAACAAGCATGTGACATTGAGAAGGGTGAACCAGACAACACACATACACACACCGACTACATCTGTATGCATAAATCAATAGGTGTTCTGTGGCTGCATTTACTAAGGTCAAATGCGGCTTGGGTGGGTAGAAAACGGGAGGACGGTGTGTGTGTGAGCTGAGGTGGGGCTGACGGAACGCACATGCTGGAGGAGAGCAATGAAAACACCTCCGAACGGGACTGAGGAACGCGGGACTGATGGATGAAGGGATAAAGAGGAGGAGACAAGGCAAAAAAATGTGATGCTAGAGGAGAAGAGCAGTTTAATGGAGGCTGCTTTGAGTAGAGGTCAAAGGAGGAGCCGACACAAGGATGAGTGGGAGCAGGGAAGGAAGGACACCAGAAGGCGAGGAAGGGGCCACGAACCCATTTGCTGAGCTTGGTGTTTTGCTGACACTGTCTTGTCTGTGAAACAACTGACTTTTTGGATTTCTCAGGTGCATTGACAGGTCCACTTGGGGCGCAGAGAGTGACTTGCGTTTATTTTATTCTCACCGTGTGCTCCTTTTTTGGAAAAGAACAAACGTGCACCGACAGCTTCGGGGGCAGGTGCTCAAGCCCCCCCCAACTCCGCCCCAAAAAATGTTTAAAAATGGAATTCTCCCAATTTATTCCGACTATTAAGGGGAAAAAAACAGTTGGATGTGTTTTACTCATGCACCTATTTCTGTTAACACAATAAACACAGTTAAAAATATAACCATCAACAAAGGAGGTGAAGGGAAGCTTCAGTGGATATTGAAAGTCTACACACCCCTGTTCAAATGGTAGGTTTTTGATATACAAAAATGAGACCAAGACAAATCATTTTTAAATGTTTTTTCCTTGCTGTTAGTTAACGTATAATTTGGAAAATCTTACTGAAATAAATATAAGGGGTGTTCACACGGCACACATTTGCTCCGGCGCTGCGCCGGTGTATTTTGTTGCGATATATTTGACACCGGAACAAATTTTTTGGAGCGTTCACACGAACAAAGCCGCTGAGGGTGGCAGCACCGGCGCGGCGTCGACGCAGCTCCACTTGCGTTCACACGGGCAGTTTCTGGGTTAGGGTTAGGGGTTAGGGTTAGGGTTAGGTTCTTTTTAAAACGTATACACAACTCAAGCAACTGCTGTACAGGCACGTCCTTCTCCTTCTCGGTCTCCGTGCCTTCCGTTCGAGAGTGACCGCCCCCGAAAACGTAAATCAACGATGAGTTCAATGTCACTCAGAAAAGCAAAAATGTAATTCTATGGGGCACGGGGGGGTTGTGAACACACAACAAAGGAACAAACTACACAAACAACTCCGAGACAGTCCAGTCTCCAAAAAAGGAAAGGTGGCATTTGGGGACTATGCCCCCCCCCGTTCTAGTTGAGATGGTATAACCCAAGAGGTGCTTTGCTACTGTTAGCAGCCATGTCTTGTGTCGTTATTAAACAAACACCTGACGGAAGTCCGACAGAGCACGAAAGCAACGCATTCTCGCCGTACGTAATCAACTCTGCTCATGCGTAGCGAGGCTACTCCCCCCTCGCAAACGAACATTTGCTGCGGAGCAAATTGTAGCGTTCACACGTGCAAATTTACACCGGTGCTACCCCCGCAAACGAGCATTTGCTCTGGAGCAAATTTTTAAACCACCTCCCTGAGGTGTATCAAATTTGATCCAGTGTAAGCTGTTTTCCGGCGCTACGCCGGAGCAAATTTGCACGTGTGAACGCTCTACGGGCGCAGTGTCGGCGTAGCACCAAAACAAATCTCGCCCGTGTGAACACCCCTATATACTGTATAATAAACAGGGGAACGAAGCGGGTCATTTACTTTTTAAAGTACTGATCAATGAAGAATCAAAGGGCAAAGAGCACCACCAAGCAGCTACGTGCGCACGTGCCTGGCCCTGTTGTTATGATTACTTTCAGAGATTATAGTCAATATAATGCGTTGAATTACGATTCAAATTGAACTTCAATTATGCGCTAGAATTTCATTTGTTTTTTTTCTTCTCCTTGTTCTGCAAAAGCATGACCTCGCTCACAAACAAAACAGCAAATAAGAACAGAATGTCGCAAAGATGCACTTTACGGTTCATGAGTCTTTTGCACAGGATGCGAGATAGACAATGGATGGATGGATGTAATATGATTCTTAAATTGCCTGTTCTATTTCCCAAGAGACATTGCCGACATCAGCTTTTTGTCATTTGTTATATAAATCATATTCAGTAACACATCATCTCAAGAATGTAAATAAATACTGAAGACAGAAACACTGATGTCATACCCTGTACATTGCAAGGTGTCAATTTAATACCAGGGTGTAGTGATCGAAGCAAAATACAATACGTGGATAAAAAAAAGACAAGCAGTGATGGCATGCACATAGAGTACTTGCAAGACAGAAATTGAAAGATTTTCAATGGTGAAATGACTTTTTCCACACACGATGAACATTTTATTCTTGAGCTACTAAAGCATGTATTTATTTTTATACCGTTAAAGAACTTCAGACCGTAAAATCCCCTGTTGCATACAAATAGCACACAAAAACAGGATTTATTCAGTCAAGAGTAAGACAGGGAACCAATACCAAGTGGTCATCTTTTCTAGTGATCCTTATTATTATTTGCTCGTTGGAAGTTATTCTCAACTCAACTGTATTCATAGAGCGCTTTAAAAAAAAAACACCGCTGTATGCAAAGTGCTGTACATGGAGCAAAAATAATTCATACAACAACAAATCATAAAATAATAACAAAGACAGTAGAAAGCACAAAAAGAGTAAAAATAAAAAATCAAGTCTCATGCCGAGTCAAAAAACGAATGATTAAAATGTGTTTTAAGGCGAGTTGGGCCGCAAGGGGCCTTGCCAAACATTCAGCAGGACATCATTCCAAAGAGAGGGACCAGACCAGCAACAGAAAAGGCTCGTTTACCGTAATTTCCGCACTATAGAGCGCACCTGATTATAAGCCGCACCCACTTCATTTTTAGAGGAAAATCAATGTTGTACATACACAAGCCGCACCCGTATATAAGCCGCACGTGCCCACATTAAAACATGTCAACATATTTACAAAGAAAGACGGTACACAGAGAGAGTTTTCAAAGTTATAATAATATAACTTTCTTCCCAAACGGTGCCTGTGACGCGGCAGTCTTAATCTTACCTTTTCTACTCGAGCGCCCCTGGCGGCCGTTAGAAAAATTACATAAATTGGCCGCATCACTGTATAAGCCGCAGGGTGGAAAGTTTGGGGAAAAAGTAGCGGCTTATAGTCCGGAATTTACGGTAGTTCTTGGTACCTCTCATGACGTCTGGTCCGCAGACCTGAGGCCTGGGGGGGCTCAGAGAGGTAAGGTGGAGCAAGGCCATTTAAAGATTTGAAAACAAATACCGTATTTTCCAGGCTATAAGCCGCTCATAGTATAAGTCGCACCGGCCATAAAATGCATCATAAAGAAGAAAAAAACATACATAAGTCGCACTGGAGTACAATTTTGGGGGGAAATGTATGTGATAAAATCCAATCCCAAGAACAGACATGTCATCTTGAAAGGCAAATAAAAATAAAAATAGAGAACGACAGGCGGAATAAGTATGTTACAAGCTAACGTTACATGACGCATAAACAACGAACGTGCCTGATATGTTCACGTAACATATTAAGACTTATTCAGATACATATTGCATAAAGAACATGCGAAACCAAACCATCAGTGTCCCTCCAAATCACTAAATCCAATGAAATCTTCATCCTCGGTGTCTGTTTGAAACAAGTCCGCCAACTCTGGAGTTAGAAGATGTGGCGCTTCCTATTCTACATCGCTTATGTCGCTCATTGTCGACTTATCAACAGGCCTAGAGCTCCCTCTTGTGGTTTAGTGTGAAAATAACACATGAAATATATAATAATGTGTTAATAATTTCACACATAAGTCGCACCAGAGTATAAGTCGCACCCTGGCCCAAACTATGAAAAAAAACGTGATTTATAATCCGAAAAATACGGTAATCGGACCTTAAAAGAACTCTAAATTGTATAGGGAGCCAGTGAAGGGATGCCAAAGGAGGAGTTATGTGCTCCCTCTTATCGGTAGCAGCCAATAGGCGAGCAGCAGCATTCTGGACCAACTGCAGATGCTCAATGGAGGATTGGCTGACTCCAAAGTAAAAGTGCATGACAGCCGGGATGTGACAAAGGCACGAATGACTGTTTCAAATTGCTCTTGAGAAACGAGAGGCTTGACTTAGGCCAGCTGGCTAAGATGAAAGAAGCCGGATTTGACAACGGCACCAAATTGCCGGACCAATTTAAAATCACTGTCCAGTTTAACACCCAAGTTCGAGAGTGTTGGTTTAAGTGGAGCCAGGTAGCCCAAATCCCGCAGGTTGGTTTGCACAAGGGCCACTGGGACCAAATACCATCACTTTTGTCTTCTTTTCAATGACATTCAAAACATTTCGTGCCGTCCAGGTCTTGATTTTCCTCCAGACAGGATAAAAGTGGTATCATCCTTTTTGGTCAGCGAGACCAGACTTGACAGTCCTCCGCATAGCAATGGAAGAAAATACCATGTTTCCTTGAGTTAAGATGGAACCCAATGGGAACAGATGCAGTGAGAACATATTTTTTTCCATGTTGATGCCTCAAGTGTGTCAATTAGAGAGTAATCAAATGCTGACTGCTTTCATCCAGTGAAACAATGTGTTATGATGCCCATAAGTGGCAACGAGACCACCACCAGTATCCTTTCTTAATGCAGGATCAGCTCCATGAGAGCACTTTAGAAAATGAAATCTTTCACTATGTGCTGATTCCATACCGGGATCCAAGCACAGGTGACATAAAGATGCGCCGTTTATCACGACTGCCTGGCCTTTATAGACTGCACAATGCATTCTTTAGCCAATTCATCGTGTTCGACGGGATGATATTGATGCACTTTTCTTTCAACGGGTCAGCCATGAAACAACCTTTCATGAGGATTGTAATGTTTTATTGAACCTCATTGAAGTGAGATTTGGAGTTATCGCGGTCATATTATGCGCCGCAGTAGTGTTGTGCTGCGTTCCCAGTCGAGTGTAAGAAAAGGTAGACCAGAAATTCACGTTTCTAAGGCAACCATAGACTTCCTTTGACACCGCAATGCAGCACTCTGTAACTATGATGGATCTGCAAGATAAGGGAAGGGAAAGGCGGCATTTTCTGTACTGAGGTGGAAGTTGATGGCAAATGTGCGGCTTTTCCACAGTAATTATCGGGGCACCTACACATCGGCGCAGTGAAATCTAAATCTCATTGGTCGACTTTGAGGGTTATCATTTTACATGCAGCACTGCAGCAGATGCTTGAGCCAAAAGCCTCTCCGAGGGCTGTTGAGAGGCACTCGGCAGAGGGAAAATGGGGATTTCAACATGGGCGCTACGTTCACGCGAATGTCCACTGGTTACTTTTATTTTCTTTTGGATTCTGTGCACGAGAAATGTTTGGCCTCAAATGCTTGTGCTATTTACTGCTACAAAGTGTGCTTTTATTTTATTAACTCTGTAATAAAACTAGAGCTTGCTGTTTTGTAGTTATTGAGAACAATCGCTGTGCCAATATGCAATGGGGGGAGACTCAACAAGCTTCTACTTTGTTTGATGTCTTAGTCGCAAGATACATTTTTAAAAGTAACATAACCTTCCAAACCCAACAGTGTCAGCGTCCTCAGATTCCTTGATGGAGTGCCATCTGCCGTTCAACTCAAGTCCAACTGTGTTCTGAGAACTCACTCTTCCCTGCCTTTGTGAAAGGAGAAGCTAGCAGTACGCTCGAGCAGGTTCTGCTAGCCTCTAGGACAGTCAGACTTTCTGTCGCCACGCAGCAGGTTCTATAATAGTGGCACACGAGCGTAGTAACCCGGAGTATTGACAGGAGAGGACGTGGTTATTTTGCCACAGGTGATGGGTTGAGCACTCTGGGGCCGTCATCTAAACGTTAGCGCATGCAGCATGCGCAAATGCGCTTGTGTATCGGTCACCGTTTCTTCCCTGAGACAAAATATTGATGTCATTTGCAAGTTGCCCCGTTGTTTTCCCTTTCTTCTGAAATGTAAACCAATTTATGAGCCCGAGGCGCCATGTTTCTTGCTGGCTGCGCTATCAAAATAACGTGACTAGACAACGAGTGTGGTGATGTCATTCGTCCCCGACTGGGTTTGATGAGGGAATCGTTTACAAAAAAACAGCAAACAATTCCAAGGAATTGAACTCTGGGAAACCGGTTCTCAAACCATTCATAATTGAAAGCAACTTTGAAAGAATAGACGAATGGCAAAGTCAGTTATTGGGGAAGCATTACCCACTTGATCCCTCTATAACCTCTTCTATAAAGACGATAAAGTCTTCTGCTGGCCCACAATCTCAAATGATGGAAGACTGGCTTCTGAAACACGTCGGGCCCAGGGAAGATTACATTCAACAAAAGAAGCACATTTTGAATCCAAACATGCTATGAATTGCGAATGTTGAGATTGGTGTGCACCGGAAACGTGCGTTTGTTCTTATTTTGTTTGAATGTTGACTGCGCTATTTTCATGTACAGTGATACCTCTGCTCACGAACTTAATTGGTCCCCAGAAAAGGTTTGTGAGCCGAAAAGTTCGTCTTCCGAACATTTATTTGCCATAGGAAACCATTAAAATGAAAATAATCCGTTCCCAGGTCCTCATAAACATAATTTTCGACTAAATAGGCCTTAAAACTACACATAAATATACCTTATTTTATGTATAATAAATGTGCTATTGTATTGAAATTAAAGAAATAAACTGTACTGTATAATAAAGTCGTTTTCTTTACCTTTGTGATCGTAGTTGATGGCTTGATGGAGGGGGAGGGAGGGAGGGAGTTACGGTTTGGAAGGAGAGACTGTAGGTAACTCAACCTCCGGTGTGGCTTCTCTTCTTTGCTTCTTAGAAGGAGACTCTTTAAAAACCTCTTCATTGACACCTGTTGCGTGTTAGCGTACTGGTACTGGGACGCTAAGTCACACAAACGCACACCTCGTTCGTGTTTTTCACTGATCTCCTTCTTCTACTCGATCGTAATTTTCTTTAATGTCTTCTTCGGCTTAACACTAGCCTGTGGCGGGGTCGTTTTCGGTCCCATAATAGCAAAAGTACACTCAATATGGTCCAAAATGTCTAGCAAACACAAACCACGTCCGCATTCAAAGAAAGGAGGTGACGAAGTGAACGCCGTGAGCGTGCGTCAGCTTCTCGCGGCCGCCACAAGGGGCGCTGTTGGACCGCTTGGTTTGGTCCGTCCGCCGAAAACTAGTTCGTCAGCAGAGACTATATGCTCGCGAAATTAATGTTCTTGAGGCGAAAAGTTCGTGAGCTTAAGCGTTCGTGAGCCGAGGTATCACTGTACAGACAATTATACTATCGGAAGAAAACCCACTTGCGTCAGCGCTTACTAATTTCTCCCTTCATTTGTCAAGTTTTAGTTAACCAGCTGTCAGTCAGTATGAACGAAATGCGCACCTCAGTGTACAGAATGAACTTCATTTATAAAAAAAAAAATCTAAGATTTTTGTTGTTGTGGGATACATTGCTCAATGTTTTTTTTTCTCACCCTTTCATTCACTCTGTAACCTGATAACGTAATAAGCTGTCCACCGTAGTAACCGCTGTCGCAGAAAGGGTTCAATTTGGTCGTTGCAAGGTCCTGTAAGGTGTTCTCAAGGACTCGTCTCTGATTGCTAATTTGGATTTTTGCTTCTGAAAGAAGTTTACGCCTTTTTATTTGAAATTCTTGGAACACATTTTCACATCATAACTTTTCGAACAAATGTTGCAGGTGGCAAATCTGCAAATCTTTGTGACCATATGTTGAAAATGCAGAGTTAATTTAGTTCATCTCAAAGGTCAGGATTATGACAGATTGGAGAAAACATGCTGAGTGTTAACTGAGAGCCTCCAGATTTTTTCCAGCAGGCAGATAAAGTGAATGCGATTATTGGCTTTTGGAAACGGCTGTGCTGTTTGAGGCTTGTGCTGATAAACGGGAGGTCTGAAAGTTTGATTCTGTTTCAGTTTGTCTCTTCTATTTCTCGTCAAGATCCATCATCTTCTTCACCGCATTTGGCTAACTATATAATCAAGCACCAGGCAGGTATCACTTCACTTTTATTTTTCCGAAGGATAGATAGATTAAAACTCGTCGGTTTTCTTATTTAAAAAAAAAAAAAACATCATTTCGGCTGAGTTCAGTGTTTGGAGGCACATTAGCATGAGTAAATGTTGATTTGAGGTCATATTAACCAACAGCGATTTGTTCAATAAATGAAACGAGCATCTTGAAATGCGCTGCATTGCATCTTCGCTAATCATAGCAACGCCAAGTTAGCACAATTTTCTTCATCCCTCTACTCAATATTTTACTCTGACTGAGCAATAATAGTAATGAAAGGAAATGAGAATTTGCTGAAGCACCTTCCATTTTTTTTAAATCGGGCAGCCCTTTCCCAATCAGCTTTTAGGGGTTCTTTGCAAAGGCAGATTTCTGAAAGTAAGTCTGTGAAATAAACATCTGGAGTTCAGGTGGTATCACTGACCAAAAGGCTTTTTGTGATTTTTACTTTTTATTTTATCTAGCAAGGGAATACATCCTGTGAAATCGGATTCAGAAATGTCATCATTATTTTGTGAATTTAAGGAGCAATGAAAATGGGTGAAAAAGTGAAAAAGGACGACAGAGCAGTTCACTCAGCATATCTGCCCGCCAAAGAAAGCTTTGACTTACAAATTACGAGAGCTGAGTGCACAGGATAAAAAGAAGTCATTATCCGTTGGCTCACATCAGGATGACACAGAATTGAAAAGGAATCAAATATGGCTCTTTTTCCTTGCTATAGATATGTCATCTTTGACGCAATTAAAGAATGGATTTGTGCTGTATACTTTAATGACACCATAATCCCATTTTGCTACTTCTGCGAATCTGCAGAAAGCATCTCCTCTCTTCCATTTATCCGGCAGTCCTGACCATTCTAGGAATAGGACAACTGCAAAGCCGTGCTTTTTGACTTTGATGTGTTTCACTGGATGTGGTGGTGTTCATGACTTCTGTTCACCATTTACAAAGGCCATCTCAATTATTGCAGTTATGCATTTTGCGCCTGCATGTTTCACGGATAGACAAGACAATGTCTTTTTCCCCTTTTTTTTTTGAGACTCTTTGATGACAACAAACCTATTTTCTTCAACAATGTCCACATTCACAAAACAACATCCTCAGACACATAATAGGTTGAGTTTGGTGTCACGGTACTTGACTGGCCCACAAGAGCCCTGGTATTTATTAAATACCGTATGTTTATAAGTTTTAAACGTATTGTACTTTATGGCTGTGACCACTGAGCAGAAAGCGAAAATTTACACATGGGGTACTCATCAAAAGAACAAATTTCCACGCAGAATTTTATTTTCCTCAACATCGAATTACCGTAATTTCCGCACTATAGAGCGCACCTGATTATAAGCCGCACCCACGACATTTTTAGAGGAAAACCAATTTTGTACATACACAAGCCGCACCCCTATATAAGCCGCATGTGCCCACATGAAAACATGTCAACATATTTACAAAGAAAGACGGTACACAGAGAGAGTTTTCAAAGTTTTAATCATATAACTTAACAATAATAATAATATAACTTTCTTCCCAAACGGTGCCTGTGACGGCGGCAGTAAAACGGTAGCAACATGCTAACAACACGCTAGCAACAGAATAGCAACACAGTATAACAGGTCTGCTAAAAGAACATACCGGTACTTGTAAAAATCACGGTGAGCCGTCGTTTATGCCAAGTTTACGTGCAGCAGCTCTGTTTCCTTCTTTATCGGACAGCTCGATTGCTTTTAGTTTGAAAGCTGCGTCATATGCCTTTCTTTTTGCATTTTCCATGATGAGGGTATGTTCACGCTCATTCAATTTATGCACAAGACAAGAAGTTGCAGTCTTCCTCGACGCATATATTCCACCGGTCTTAATCTGACCTTTTCTACTCGAGTGCCCCCTGGCGGACGTTAGAAGAATTACACAAATTGGCCGCATCACTGTATAAGCCGCAGGGTTGAAAGTTTGGGGAAAAGTAGCGGCTTATAGTCCGGAATTTACGGTAGTATCTTATTCAGAAATAATAATTACTTAAACTTGAAGTATTTGAAAGGTCCGCCACTTTTGAATCCTATTTCGTATGATATGTGAGAGACCACTGCAGACATATCCCGAGAGAGGTTAGCAGTTTGCTAAGGTTCAATAATATCACAATAAAAGCACTGTTAGTATTGACTTTCAGGCTGAGCCCCTACCAGTAATTTATATGGAAATTTGTCATTTACTGTTGATTGTTGTCTCTACCATAGAGCGCTGCTGAATGCAAAATGTCAGTTTTGGCACAAGTAAGGCAAACAGTGCTTCAGACAGACGCTCTCGGTATTCTTCCTCCCACCCCCGACTCGTGTCATTCTTTGTGACTCCTAAGCCCAGGTGCGTTCGAAAAATGTAATGCGAGCGGGAAATTGCAGCCATTATTGACTGATTAATATGACCAATAAATTGTAACAGCATGCTGTCTTGAAAAACTTCAAGCCCCAGGCTGGAAACACCTGATTGGAAAGAATGAAAAATGATTATGACTGCTTCTGACATCTGTGCAGACCACTTGCATTTGTCACACAAAATGAAGAATATTCAACAACTCAATTAAGTTGAGGCACTGAAAATATTTTGGGCTTGAGCAACAACAGCAAATATGAAGCAACCATTAAAAAAAAAAAAAAAATGTCAGTGACGCCATGATGCCTTCTAGGCAATATAAACACACTGCAGTCATTACTGGCTCCTTGCAAGTATAATGATCCAGACTTGCGTATGAATGCATAAACACACAGGCAGATAAGAGCCGGTAGGATGTATTGGACTCCGTTGAGTGTGTGTGTGTGAGCATGTTGCAAAGTGACAATATATTAAAGGTCTTCATTATGCAGCACATGGAGGATGATCCTGAGAAAGAGAATAACGAATGAGTAACACTTCGAGATGTGAGAAAGGATATGGAGGCTACGCCGGCAAAACACAACTGTACTTTCTGTAGACAAACAATAAAAAAAGAAACCCCATCATGCTCATGAGAGACCCAGTTTAGTGTTAGTGTTATGCGCACACACAGATGATTTTTTTTTTCTTTTTCGAATATGCACGTACAGAGAGGAAGAGCATTTGGAAGCATGTATTTTCCCCGTGGGTGTCAATTAAATCTCTCTGCTCTGTCAACATGCAAGCGCGCGCACACACAAACACGTTCTCTCCAGCTAATGCATCGTCAACACAGTCTGACTTGGAAAGGAGCAGAGAGAGAGAGAGAGAGAGAGAGATGAACGAGAGAGAGATGAACGCATGAATACACTGCAGGTAAAGCAGCACTGCAGTTGTCGCGCTCTCACCAACACACAAACATTTAGTCACCGTTCATGTTGTCTCTGACGAGGCCAGCATCGGTGCTGCAGATGTGCTTTGATGTAGCTGATTTTCTTTCAGCTACTGTTGATTTTACAGTTATTATTATACCAGTAATGATTGTTAATATTATGTAAAAGAGCTGGGGGGGTCTCGTGTTACAATTTTGGGACCACAAGATATGATCAAAAATAAACAAAGGGCAAGGCGGTCCATTAGAGCATTTACAATCATAGTTGTTAACTGAAACCTCACTACGAGCAGAATTTCTTTCTATATATAGATATCCATCCATCCATCCATCCATTTTCCGAAACGCTTGATCCTCACTAGGGTCGCGGGGGGTGCTGGAGCCTATCCCAGCCATCTTCGGGCAGTAGGCGGGGGACACACTGAATCGGTTGCCAGCCAATCGCAGGGCACACAGAGACGAACAACCATCCACGCCCACACTCATACCTAGGGACAATTTAGAGTGCTCAATCATCCTACCATGCATGTCTTTGGAATGTGGGAAGAAACCGGAGCACCCGGAGAAAACCCACGCAAGCCCGGGGAGAACATGCAAACTCCACACAGGGAGGCCGGAGCTGGAATCGAACCCGGTACCTCTGCACTGTGAAGCCGACGTGCTAACCACTGGACTACCGGGCCGCCCCTATATATAGATAGTCCTGCTTATTTACTATAAAGCAGGTGGTTAGCGCGTCGACCTCAAAGTGCAGAGGTTGTGGGTTCGATCCCGCCTCTGGCCTTCCTGTGTGGAGTTTGCATGTTCTCCCCGGGCCTGCGTGGGTTTTCTCCGGGTACTCTGGTTTCCTCCCACATTCCAAAGACATGCATGGCAGCTCTGATTGGGCACTCTAGGTGTCGGTGATGCAGAGGTTATTTGAATGGCAGAGGAGAAGCAGACGTTTGCCGTTATCATTTGTGGTGTTGTCGACAAAGGTGGTGCCAATGGGTTGCGTGCGGGTTTGGTGAGATGGTCATTCTCTGGAGGAGGAAGAGAAGGTTGCATTGGTGTCGGTGAGGATGATGATGATGTCATGTGGTGGGGCTTGGCTAATGACCTGATGGAGTTGGTCGAACAAGGTGTCCTTCACTGTATCATCGGCGACATCTGTGGAGGCGTCAGCAACGATCACTGACATCTTGCCGTGTCGGTGGAGGAACCGTGCAGACAGGAGACGATCGTTAATTGGGATCCAGCTGATAAGTGATTGGCATGTATGTTTGGACATGGCCAGCGCAACTCCATGGAGGCCCGTCCGAATTTCAGGGCCACTCCATATGTAGCAGTGTTCTCCTGCTGTAATTTCGCCGCTGCCTTGCCACCTTGATTCATATAGACCCGCCATGGTGATTTTGTAGCGGGAGAGCTCCAAGGACAGTAGTGAAGAAGCTCCAGCCTGAAGAAGCGTTCTGACGTTCCGTGTAGCAATGCACGTCTTGAGGCGTAGGTCAATCCGTACTCGTTGGTCGGGAGCGTTCCCATGTCTTGTATTGGTTTGGGCAGTCCGGTTTCTTCTGGTCGGTTTCGTAACAATAAATTTCTCCTGAGTGGGTTGTTGGCCCTCTGCAGGATAGTCGGATGATGGGGCTGCCATGTTAGTGGCGTACCGACACACCGTCGGGGCCTTGTTAGTCTGGAACCTCCCCGGAAGACCGGCCCGCCAAGGGAGACCCTAGCTGGAGCAAGCTCCAGACGGTAACGCTCTCCGGATCATTGCCACAGCAAGGCCAGGACCCACAAGGAGGATACTGTAATGTTACAGTTTTAATAATTTTTATCTTTAAAAAAATGTTCCAAGAAATCTTTCAGCTAAAAACACCTCTGCTTTGAGGAGCTGATTTGGTTTCTTCTGGTGCAAATTCTGCCCTGTTTTGGAGAAGATTCTCTCAAGAGGGACTGATAATTGATACATTGAGAGTCTCCGTCAAGCAGCAACATTTGCATTGAAGACACTGTCATTGTTTTTCCCCTTGTAAACTACACAATACAAAGTCTAAAGGCCTTTGTTTTGCGAATAAAGTTTAAATGTGTCCAGATTTGCCGCCTTTTCCTGCTGTCCCTCGTATTGTCTCTGTTCACGCTCCCTGTCTGTGTGGGTTACAGCTGTCAGTCACCGGCGACGCGCAGCAGTTTGTGAGACGAATTAACAACCATGTCCGGGCTCTTTGAAGTGATGACGAGACTGCCGGCTTCGCATTTGATTCTCCATTTTGCCAGTCAATGTGTAGATATTTGGCCTGTGCCCTGGAATGCCCTACCCATGCAAATCACAGCAGCTACCTCAGTTGAAATGTGTTAAACCGAATTTAAGATTCATGTGAATAATCTTGGAGTTTGTTCAATTCTATGTTGCCCGTTTATACTGCTGCTTCTGCTTTTCATCCTGCCCCCTCCTCCCTGATCTGGAGAGGGGCGAGGTGACGATGACCCAATTGGATGTTGCCTTACGGATTCTGCTCTCGTCGTTATGGACATGATTTGCACCGGCTGAGCTCAACAAGAGCTGGGTCGACCACTCGGAGGCGTTGCTATGAAAATTTCTTCATTGACCAACCGGGCCGGTGTTCAGAGGGGGACCCACCTTGGGCATGTGAAGCCCTTTGAGACTGTTTGTGATTAAGGGTAATATCAGAATCAGAATCAGAATCATCTTTATTGGCCAAGTATGTAGAACACACAAGAATGAATTATGAATAAATGTGATTTGATTTGACAATGACCAATCGCCACAGAGCGGATCTCATCATCCCATGGGATTCTGCCACTGAGGAGCTTTTTAACCACCTTCAACCCCAGAGGTAGGAGAGCACACCTCAGAGTCTCTAGTCCCTGCTTCCTCAATGGAAGGACAATTTGGAGGGCCCAATCAACCGGCCATAGATGGGGTTTTTTTTTTGAATGTGGGAGGAAACTGGAGTACCTGTAGAAAACTGACGCAGGCACGGGGAGAACATGCAAACGCCACACGGGAAGGCCGAAGCCTGGATTTGAACCCTCGACCTCCGCACTGTGAGGCTGATGTGCTAAACAATTGGGCACCATGGCACCCTTCCAATATTTATGTTTAAAAAAAAACATTATCTTGTTATTGATTCAAATATTCATCAAAGGCTGTGATCTCCCACCAAAGAGTGGACACATTTAACATTATACCTGTACTTTATGATCCTAATTATAAGTTAATGTAACTTGAATGTAATATTTGACTCTACACAGGAGGAAGTATTGTAAATTACTTTCAAATGCAAGTAATTAGTATGATGAAATATATTCCATTTTGGATGTAACTTGCCCTATAACACTGCAGTAGTTGTAGTAGTAAAAAAATGTTACTAATACCGAATAGTTCGGCAAACTTGTTATCACTGTACAATACAGTGCCTCTCGGCAATTATAAACATAGACAGCGAACCTTGTGTCATTTACCGCAAACTAAGGGATGTGTGATCACCGAGTAAAGCCTCTACTGCCAGGTCGACAGATGTCTCGTTGTCAGTCTTCGAGCTGCGTCACGAACTGAGTGGAATCACAGACTGCAGCGCTCGGAGGCAGTTTGCACAGGCCCCGCACACACGTTGAACTTGATCGACGAGTGACAGTTGACATTTATGAGGCGCACAGCGAGAAGTTCCAAAATGCAAAACGGATCATGTGAGAGAAAAAGCACAATGTCTGGCGGAACCGCCCCTGAACTTGGCCTCATGCCTTGAGAGAAAGACCAAGTGCAGTACGAAACAGAACGAAAAGCTGGTACACTCTCCAGTGAGGTGTCTCAGTATTGACTGAACTCAGATTGACTTCATTTAGCTGATTAGGACAAAATGGAGCCTTTATGGCTTGTAACTAGACTTCGCTCTGATGAGCAATTATTTGCGGCTATTTTATTCTGTATACAACAGATCCATGTTGATGTTCATTTTAACATTTGTATCTTTTGTGTGTGCTTTAGGGGGCATAATCAGATATGGGACATACCGTATTTTCACAACCATTCGGCGCACCGTATTGTTGGGCGCAGTCTCAGTAACGGGTGCTATTTCTGTGTTTGACACATACACAAAACGCACCGTATTATTGGGCGCAGCCAGGCGTGGTAAAACATACGCCAGCTTAAACATACGGCATGCATGCACGCATGCTAAAAACACGTTAGCTTGAAGTATAGCGTAGCATGCTAAGACATGCTAAAAACACGTTTTTAAAAAGGCAATGGAAGCAAAACTGAGTTCGGTTGTACTTTATTTAGCCATTTTACAATGTACTCACGTTTTTCTCGTCACCTCTTACACGCTCATCGACTGGTACAAGCTAGGGACGTGCCTTTAGCGTCCATTTACACGCCCACCCTTCACTCATTGGCGACTGGTACCTGCAAGGGGCGTGCCTTTAGCGTCCTCTTACACGCCCACCCTTCACTCATTGGCGGACTTCCGCATGCCTGTCGTCACTCACGTCCCGCCTTTTCTCTATATAAACAGCGTGTCGGCCAGAAGCGCTCTCGGTCAGGCTTTGGAACTCGGCTCATACACAAGACGCTCCGCATTATAAGGCGTCCTGTCCATTTGGGAGAAAATTGAAGACTTTTAATGGCGCCTTATGGTCGTGAAAATACGGTACATAAGAATTGACGACACAATAGAAACAGAGACATTTTTGGGGAAAACAATACAAAAACAGAAAATTTTTTTTTAATGATGCCCCTAAATGAAGCATTGAAATTATGGACTCATTGTGAAGACTAAGAAAATATTGACAAACAGAAACATTTTCATACAAGCTATTGCTGTAAAACGAACAAAAAAAATGGTAGTCCAACAATGTACACATTTTTCACTTTTTAAAACCACCCATGCTGAAGAACATTTGGCCACATTTGGATATAAACAAGCAGAATCACTCACTGTGCAAGTCGTCGACTGGTTTTCCGTGTCCCTTGTCATGTTTTGTCAACTCGTTAGGTTTTTGTCGCCACTTGTTCTCATCGGCCCGGTTCTTTGTGTCAAGCCATCAGCTCCGCAGGTGTCCCCCGTCGTCTCATCAGTGCGCTTGTGTTCAGTTGCCCGGTTTCCTGCAGTCTTTTCCAGTTCGTGATTGTCGGAACTGTCCCTGTGTAATGTGAACTGAGTCATGCGATTACTGCTCACAGCGTGAGGTGAATCTGTGCTTCTTTATTACTTTGAACCTTGTTTATTTGGGGGGAGTTAGGACTCTGTGTTTGTTTTGTATTTTATTTCTTCTCTGCTACTTGTTTGTCTTTGTTTCTGAAAAAAAAACTAATTTCAGAGATTCAACACCTGTTTTCCTGCAACAACTTTTATTTTTAATACAACTGCATTATTGTAATTTATTTAAGCTGACAAATGTGAGAGTAATATTCACGATATTTCACAAACAGCAGCCTTATTTCATGAACACTTCATGAAGGTGTTCTGAAATAATTTTGTGATAGTACAAATGCCTTGGTGAGACCTTTTAATGTGTGAAGAGAAAAAAAAAAGACCAACTATTGAGTACAAAGTGGCAGTTAGATATTAATGAGAAAAACAAACATTGACTGATGAAAGGATAATCCTTTCCATTTTGTACTTATCAACATCCTCGAGCAAAAATGATCAGAATTCATCTTGGGAAAAAAAACCAAGAGGATGTCAGAATAACATCTAATAATTATCGAGTGACTGCCTACCATTTTCGGAAGCATGCTGTAACTTCATGAGGTCGCTTCTGCTGTTCAGAAAATGTACGCTTGCACAACACCTCTAACATTGGCTCCCTCAAAAACACAAATGAAACAAATATTGCAGCATCAAAGGATGGAATTCATGCACACTCATATTTCCGGTGGCCAGTATATCAAACCATCCGTTTTCAATGACCAGTCAATCAAAGGGCACGTCCAGTGGGGTCGCAGGGCTCCGGTGTAGGGTGGTTGATCCCCAACCCAGATGGTTGTGGGTTCGATCCCCAACCACTGTGACCATGTCGAAGTGTCCTTGAGCAAGACACTCAACCCCTGCTGCTGCTGCGTCATCTGTCGGTGAATGAGGAGTCAGCGTGGAGCCCTTTGAGTGCCTTGTCAATGGAAAATCGCGATAGAAGTGAAGGCGCAAGCCGCATCCAGCTCACTGCTTGCCACTTTTTGGCCAGCACACTGTTACGGTGAGCTGAGATTGCAACCCAGAAGCTCTGATTGTGAGGCCCCATATTCTAGCATCCACCCCGAGTATATACCTAACATTACATTGCTGTTTTATGGAGAATCCTCTTAACATGAATTAAAGCCAGATGATCCATCCATCATTTTCCTTTACTTATCCTCTTCAGGGTCACGGGAAGCTGGAGCCTATCCAAGCTTACTTCCGGCAAAAGGCGGCGTATAAGCTGTATTGTCCATCACAGCGCACATCCAGTATTTATACTCACACAGTCGACTTAACCCCAGCTTGGTAGCGTAGAGGTCAGGCGAGTGAGCTACGACACTATGAGTGACATTGGCAATATGTATGAATTGTTGAACCACCATCATAATCAATAATGCAGCTACCTTGAAGGTAAGGATGCACAAATACCACTTTTTTATTTTATTTTTTAACAACCAGTACAAGTGCTTATATTTGAGTCCCAAGCATTTAAAAATGCTGTCCTGCAACTCCGATAAAAATGTCGGAAACGTTTCACTACAAACTACATTTTTTTATGGTAACATCTCATCAATAATAAAATGTTAACATCTATCTGCAGGGGTTTCAAAGAGTCTTGCAACACATTGCACTTAAATGTAGTCTGTAATACGTTATTTTATGCATGTTGTTGTGTCTTAGTCTGAACTCTAGGGGGCACTATTTAAAAGGAGTACATTGATAACAGACAAAGAAGAAATAAGAGCTCAAGAACAAAGACGCATCTTCATTTTCGTGCCAGGGCAAGTATAGTGTACCTTGTTTGCGACGATGTTTTGCCTCACACTGGACTTCCGGCGGGAAGAACTGGCACCCCCCACCCCCCTGGTGCACTTGACTGATTGGTGACAGAAAGTAGAATGCGCTCGGCATAAAAACAGGCAAACTACATGCCCCCATAATCCCCACCCATCGTTCCTGGGGGATCTGGCAATTTTATCAGACCAAAAGTAGACTACAAGTAAGACGACCTAAAAGCGGGTCTAACTTGTGGTGTAACGCGATTCTGGTGGATTTAAACTCACTTTGCCTGTGCCAATGTCATGCACGAGTACCCCAGCGAATCAATTTCTCCTCCCGCAAGGTCAAGGACAGTGTGACTTGAAACGGGAATGAGGGGAGCCACTTTGATTGGCCAGGAGTCGGCTGCCTTCCATCCCACAATGGTCCGCATTGGCGGAAAACACCCGCGTCCACTTGTGCGAAAATACCAAAAGAAATCAACTGCACCCACGCGTACAGTTAGACTGCGCTTTGTGAGCCACTTGCACTGGGTACAAAAATAGGGCAGAGACTCTGGTGGATGCAAACCATTACGAATGGATGCCATGTTACCTTGGGCTGAACAGTGTAGAGCTGAAAGAGCGCATGACTCGAAACTCATTGCGGAAAAGGAGGAAACAAGGCATACATTGCAGCCAAAAGTCTGCTAAAGGTCTTGCCACCTGTGTGTAGCTTCTATCTTCTAGACACACCTGATTGAAATGACCAGATCATCAGCAAGTCTGACGGAAGCCTGATATTGAACCCGTTCATTTGAATCAGGTGTGTTGCAACAGGTCAGAGCTGGAAAACATGCAGGATAGCGGCCCTCCAGGACCGGGATTGCCCACCCCTGTAATCTAGACTCTTCACATGGCTGACACAGTTTCTACTCAGATGGAATGCATCAGTCTGGTGTAATGGTATTTTCCGTATCGGTTGCTGTTGGTTTGTGCCTGGCTTTCCCCCTCAGCTTTAAGTGTAAATAACTTTTCATTATAATTGGCTTGTGACTTACAAGTTGAGCGCCATAAAAATGTATTTTGTTGTCAACAGCACGGGCAGAGGCTGAATGAAGTACGGTGTTACAAAAAAATGCTTTTGCCCTTATTAAAATTCTTCTGCATGGGCTTGAATTATGACTACGATAATATATAAGTGATGTGCAGTTGTCTGGGGGAAACAAAAACACAAATGGAAAACACACTGACTGTTTGTGCTTCCTAAACATGAACAACTTTAATGCAGACAACCATTTCTTTGGAGCATTTTACCGTGAGATAAAAGCCTGAAGCTTTCTGTAATGGCTCCCACCAAATCCCAAATAATCACGGTAAGCACAAAAATCTACGGTTGTAAGGAGTCTTTAAGCCGTCTTCAGCAACATCCACATGATCACCAAAGCTGCTCTGTCCGTGTCCTTCAGGGGTCAATTCATTAGTTAGCAAGAAAATCCAATCAATCACAAGGCATCAGGGGAGACCACAGCTCATAATTCAGTTCACAAGGACCAAAGAGAAAAGACAGCAGAAAGACAGAAAACGGACGGCAATCAATTATTGGCAATTTGGCTGAATGCTAGAGGAATTATTGTTTCAATTTCTGACGGAAGGTCAGTCGGTTCGTCACTAACGAACGCCCGTGTTGTTGACGAATGACGGGGAAAAGCACTGCCGGATGCGGGTTTTTGTACGTCAGTGTAATTGTCACTCACCAGGTCGACCGAACTCTCAATCCGTCACTTTACTTGGCAAAGGGAGTTGGCGAGAACAGAAACCCGTTATCATTGTTTGAGTCAAATATTTGATGTGTGGGTATTTATTTGCATATAAAGCTTTATTGTTGTGGTTTTCTTTTTAAATCTTGGTAAAATGGTTTTCGCGGGGCTAAATTGAATAGGAGTAGGAATCCCACAAGTTCAATAGATTGGTAAATACCGTAATTTCCGCACTATAGAGCGCACCTGATTATAAGCCGCACCCACTACATTTTTAGAGGAAAACCAATTTTGTACATACACAAGCCGCACCCGTATATAAGCCGCATGTGCCCACATTAAAACATGTCAACATATTTACAAAGAAAGAAAATCACGGTGAGCCGTCTTCATCTTCCTCCTGTGAACTGAAGCCATCGAAGTCACCGTCCTCAGTGTCGTAATTAAACAGTGTCATAAAGACCGGTCTTAATCTTACCTTTTCTACGTGAGCGCCCCTGGCGGCCGTTAGAAAAATTACACATATTGGCCGCATCACTGTATAAGCCGCAGGGTTGAAAGTTTGAGAAAAAGTAGCAGCTTATAGTCCGGAATTTACGGTAAGTGTATTTGAAATGTGTGTGAGTTGGGCGCGTGGAGCCACCGCGTCCGGCGGGCGAGGTGGGATTGAGTGACGGACTGGCGGACCCGTGAAGTTTACCGACGGAAAGGCAGTTAAGCTAACATGACGAACTGACACACTGACAGTTTGATTTCGCGATTACGGACTGACCATGATGGACGGGTACACAGGCCGCTCACGGTTGATGAATGACGAACCGACAACGTTTTGTCAAGCGCCCACCTCTGCATATGATCCCGACTGAGAAACGCAATGTATATTCTGCGCGTTCTGCTTTCGGGCAGGATGATCCCAGCAGTACGATAAGCCCCGAGGCATTCATTGGCCCGAGGCATTCGTTGTGTGCAGCTAATGAAAATAATCACAACATATTTAACCTCCGGAGATTGCAGGACATCCAGATTTGAAGGCACAAGAGTGGAATAAAGTTCATGTTGAAATTCAAGTTATTGATTCGAGAAAGTAGAGCAAATGGGAATTGCCTCACTCCGCAGGGATATTCACACATCCAACATGTGTGCATGCACGATACACACACCCCTGCAGACGTACACTACCCACAAGCGAATAACCTCAAAAGGCACTCCCAGAGCTCTTCGGTTGTCTCATTTACTCGTCTGCCTTTATTGATCTCTCCTAGATCAATACAATAAAATAGAAGCGGATGTAGGTTTGCACACAGAGAAAATAGATACACACTAATCACCGCCGGCGATACTAAAACAGCTGGTTCAGATGAATTGCGTAACTCCCACAATGACTTTGCAAGTCCCCTACAAATAATTACGATTTTAATCCCGTTCAAAGATTGAGAAATGTGGAGTGAAATGGAATTCAGTAAGAAACAAAACGCAGTGATCGTGACCGTTTTCTTTTAGGTAAGCCTATCTCAGCTGACTCCGCCCTGAATTGGGCGGGACTCAAGGTAAATACTTCATGTCTTAAAATAAATACATACCGTAATTTCCGCACTATAGAGCGCACCTGATTATAAGTCGCACCCACGACATTTTTAGAGGAAAATGTCAATGTTGTACACACACAAGCCGCACCCGTATATAAGCCGCATGTGCCCACATTAAAACATGTCAACATATTTACAAAGAAAGACGGTACACAGGGAGAGTTTTCAAAGTTTTAATAATATAACTTAACAATAATAATAATATAACTTTCTTCCCAAACGGTGCCTGTGACGCGGCAGTAAAACTGTAGCAACATGCTAACAACACGCTAGCAACAGAATAGCAACACAGTATAACAGGTCTGGTAAAAGAACATACCGGTACTTGTAAAAATCACGGTGAGCCGTCTTCATCTTCCTCCTGTGAACTGAAGCCATCGAAGTCACCGTCCTCAGTGTCGGAATTAAACAGTGTCATAAAGACCGGTCTTAATCTTACCTTTTCTACTCAAGCGCCCCCTGGCGGCCGTTAGAAAAATGACACAAATTGGCCGCATCACTGTATAAGCCGCAGGGTTGAAGGTTTGGGAAAAAAGTCGCGGCTTATAGTCCGGAATTTACGGTAAATAGAAAGTGCTACCTATGCAGGTTAACACCAGAATATTTGTTTGTGGATACTATATATCGGTGGTTTTGTAGAATAATAAACCACTGACAAATTGTCATTTTACTCCACTGTGACTTGACCAACTGTCCCTCGGATTCTCGACACGACAGGTGTCCAATTCCAGTTCTCGAGGGTTGCTATTCAGCACGTTTTAGATGGTTCCCCCCCCCAGCGCACCCGGATTAAAACGATTCCGATCGTTATCAAGCTCCTGCAGAACCTGACGATGCGATGCATCTCAACACGCAAGATGGCAGACCCCGAGCCTTGAAGTCGGACACCTGTGCGCTATGCCATTCATGCCGGCAGTCATGACAGAGTCTGGAGACAAGTCAAACTGACAAGTTGCAAGTCACTCCCCAGGGCGACTGCATTGATTGCAAAGTGATCCCGTGCCAGCTGCATGTCCGTCAGGGACGGGGGAGCATTTTGTCAACCGTGATGAATTTTCGCAATCGAAATTCAGGCTTCATTAATGCAAATAGGCTTTGAGTAATGAATTGGGTTCTCTTTCATGCACCGCTGTAAACGGATCCGTGTGCAAACGGTAAAGCGTCATAATTTAGGTTTTTTTTCTATTTGTGTGCAAATTGTATTCAAATATGCAAGCATGCTGCCAGTATGCCATTTTTAAAGAAAGTATTTTTAACTTATAATTCACGTTGGGTCTTTCAAAAAACTGAAGCAAAAAAATGAATTTGGGAGGAAACAGAAGAGGAAAAACTCTGCACGGTAATTCTTGAGACAGATTATGATGCCGTGATGGAATAATGACTTCTGCTCGCTCAGTTATCTCCTTGAAGAGGTTTTGGCACTTGATAATATAAATGTCAGCAGCTCAGCCTTTCACACCAAGGAGTTGCAAAGTGGAATGTGCGGTATCATCAAGTGACATAATATGAATATGCGTTTCATTTAATTTTGGAATATTAATGAAATGGTGGAGCTACGGAGACCGAGCTATCCATTAAAGGGGGTGCAAATTTCAACTTGGTGATTTGATCCCACAGGAGCAAGGACACAATTGAAAGAAAATGGTTCGAAATGTAGTCGACATGACCATTTGTGGGGAAAATGTGTGTGAAGGCTGAAGCAAATAACACAGAGTATGGAATTTTTGTCAGGTGGGAATTATTTTATTGTTGAATATCGTCCTCAAAGTGAATCACACAACCTGAGCTTTGTGAATTTCAAATGGAAACGATGTGTGACTTTACAAATGTCTTCTTATGAATGAATGGCTCATGTTTCGGAGAAAAATGCGTCATTGTGAAAATGGATAAACATCTGGAATGAGAAACAACAACACCATCTGCCTACGTGAATTTTAGGAATATGTTGAAGTTGGACTGGTTTGAAGAGGTCTCGAAATGTGGATGTAGTTAGATGCTGACAAAAAGGGTGATGCAAAAACAAACCAGGAATAATACGAGAATGGTTCCAGCATTCACACAATTACGTCTGGCTTCTGAATGGCGACGTTGTGTCCCAGCTTAATTGACTTTGACATGCAGACGCATGTTCCATTTGCATTCATTCATTCATCTTCCGAGCCGCTTGATCCTCACTAGAGTCGCGGGGGGTGCTGGAGCCTATCCCAGCTGTCTCCGGGCAGTAGGCGGGGGACACCCCGAATTGGTTGCCAGCCAATCGCAGGGCACACACAGACGAACAACCATCCACGCCCACACTCACACCTCGGGACAATTTAGAGTGTCCAATCAGAGCTGCCATGCATGTCTTTGGAATGTGGGAGGAAACCGGAGCACCCGGAGAAAACCCACGCAAGCCCGGGGAGAACATGCAAACTCTACACAGGGAGGACGGAGCTGGAATCGAACCCGGTACCTCTGCACTGTGAAGCCGACGTGGTTTCACAACAACGTGCGCACCACTGGCACCATTCAAGAATAGGAAAGCCAGAAATGGACTTGGCGGGAAACTGTACACAGGAAAGGTTCTGGAATCGGATTCTTTGGACAGATAACACCAACCAAATTGTAAAAGAAGGATGGGGTGAGAAATCTACAGATTAAAAAAAAAAACGAAAGCTGGTGTTATGACATGAGTACGTACTGCCTTGGGACGGCATCGCCGGTGTTAATTGATGACGTGGCTGCTGATGCAAGCCTGGCAAAGCATCTCCAGGGAGCGGATGAAAAGTGGAACATGTGGCTCGTACGTCTGCGTCGCAGTAGGAAAAAAAAAAAAAGCTTCAATCCCAAATCAGCCCTCTCTGTGCTCTGTTACTTAAGACTTTCTCTCGCTCACTCTCTCTTTCTCATGAACTCCCTCTCGCTACCGAAGGTGCCGCCAACGATGCCTTCACACCTGCAGTAACGATTCTTAATAGTAGTAACAGCGATCAATCTGAAATGGCATTTCATACAAACATTGCATCATCAAGTGCCTTTCCACAAAAAAAAAAAAAAAAAAAAAAAAAACAGGAGACGTCTCAATGAGCGGACTGTGAGGAAATTGCATGTCGGATAAGTAGAGGGTGAGTAAAAGTGACCTAAAATCAAACAGAAGTGTGTGTGTGTGTGTGTGTGTGGATGCATGGCTAGATAATTGTCAAAATTGGCTGATATGAAATACCGCAATTTCCGCACTATAGGCCGCACCTGATTATAAGCCGCACCCACTACATTTTTAGAGGAAAACCAATGTTGTACATACACAAGCCGCACCCGTATATAAGCCGCACGTGCCCACATTAAAACATGTCAACATATTTACAAAGAAAGAGAGAGTTTTCAAAGTTTGAATCATGTAACTTAACAATAATAATAATCTAACTTTCTTCCCAAACGGTGCCTGTGACGCGGCAGTAAAACGCTAGCAACATGGTAACAACACGCTAGCAACAGAATAGCAATGCGTCATATGCCTTTCTTTTTGCCATGATGAGGGCATGTTCACGCTAATTTAATCTATGCACAAGACAAGAAGTTGCAATCTTATCTTTTCTACTCGAGCGCCCCTGGTGGCCGTTAGAAAAATTACACATATTGGCCGCATCACTGTATAAGCTGCAGGGTTGAAAGTTTGGGTAGCGCCTTATAGTCCGGAATTTACGGTACTTACATTGTAAAACATTTTTCAGCCATATCACCCAGCCAGCCTGACTCCGGCACATTATATTAAAAAGAGGCGTTTATTTCATCTTATTATTGGCCCGTTTTTTGGACTTTTTCAAAGTTGCATTGATTTCTTAAGATGAAGTTTTTGGATGTTCCAATCAAATTGCCTAAAAGCATTTTTTTTTCTCTCTGTATTTATTTTCACGAGAGTTAGCGCAGCCTATCCCACCTGATTTCGGGGCAAAGGCGGACCTACCCCCTGAACTGGTCCCCAGTCAGTCACAGGACACACATAACGACAAACGACCATTCACAGCCGCATTCACACCGTCACTGAGAGAGATCCGATCCCACCCTACCCGCACTCAAGTCAGGCGAGTGTGCCCCACGACACCATCAGGAACACAGTTGAAAGGAATGACGCCTAAAATAACGGTTGTTTCAAAGCATTTGCTTTCTGCAATGACAGTAGAATGCTTTCCTTTCACTCAATTATCTCATTTAAGAAGTTTTCTCTCTTTATCAAGGCAGATGTCAAGAGCTGGTTCGCCTGACCAAGTTGTTGCAAGACATTATTTCGAATGACAGAATATTTAAAAAAATAAATAAAAATAAGTGAAGTTCATCCAATCGCCAGTCTCCCTTTGCGGCGACCCCTTTCGAATGTAAAATGTGAGCGGCGCAAAAAAAAAAGACAAAAGTCAGACAAAGGCTTACATCATTTTGCTCCTGGCTTGTCACACGGTGTTCTCGTGAAAGTTACATATCGTCGCCTCGTGCCTCAAGGGCTTAATAAACGAAGAATAACAGCGGGGCTCAGCTGAAATAGTACAAGCTCACTTGACTTTTTAAGACACAATACGACTTACCAAGCAATGTTATTTATTTTCATGAACATCACTATGCGCGGTCAAAATGGCAACCTGGTGTCTACTGAACTGAACAAACGGCACATTTAATGAGGCAGCTGGTCAGAAGGTGAGGTATTGGTTCGCTCTCATTGCGGATGCACCGAGTAATTAGTGCTAACTGGGGAGACGCCTCCCCTTCTTATCTCCCTTCCAACATCCATCTGACCGCAACAGATGCCAAAACCACCACGCTAAACATTCCCCGGCGCACTGCAGGCCGACAATAGAAAGGTACCACCGCTGTTACCAATTGTGTCAACACAGCCTAGCGAGGTGTTTAGGAGGAAATTTCAAATACCGCAGGAGAACAACAATGTCGTACACGACGGGCGCTCGAAACCAAAGCACAAATATAAAATATGGATCGCAAGAGTCGCTGGTGAGATTCAAACCCAGCTGTCTGCAGTGAACAAAGAAGCCCTTTAAAGCGGCGGCGTTCTGAACGCGCAGTCCGCATGCTCTCTTTGGGCCCCAATATCATTCTGTAGCTCACTGAGCCTCTTGCGGTCAATGTCATGGAGCAACATCGTGCCCTTCAGTGAACACAATGTCATATATATATATATATATATATATATATATATATATATATATATATATATATATACACACCATAAATTCCGGACTATAAGCCGCTACGCTACTTTTTTCCCAAACTTTCAACCCTGCGGCTTATACAGTGATGCGGCCAATTTATGTAATTTTTCTAACGGCCGCCAGGGGGCGCTCGAGTAGAATAGGTAAGATTAAGACCGGTCTTTATGACACTGTTTAATTCCGACACTGAGGACGGTGACTTCGATGGCTTCAGTTCACAGGAGGAAGATGAAGACGGCTCACCGTGATTTTTACAAGTACCGGTATGTTCTTTTACCAGACCTGTTATACTGTGTTGCTATTCTGTTGCTAGCGTGTTGTTAGCATGTTGCTACCGTTTTACTGCCGCGTCACAGGCACCGTTTGGGAAGAAAGTTATATTATTATTATTGTTAAGTTATATTATTCAAACTCTCTCTGTGTACCGTCTTTCTTTGTAAATATGTTTGCATGTTTTAATGTGGGCACATGCGGCTTATATACGGGTGCGGCTTGTGTATGTACAAAATTGGATTTCCTCTAAAAATGTCGTGGGTGCGGCTTATAATCAGGTGCACTCTATAGTGCGGAAATTACGATATATATATATATATATATATATATATATATATATATATATATATCGTAATCGTAACACAGATCACATTTCACCATTCACCAAATTACGATATATATCGTAATTTCCAACTATAGCGCACCTGATTATAAGCGCACTCCACTACATTATATATATATATATATATATATATATATATATATATATATATATATATATATATATATATATATATATATACCATTAAAGACTCTTCCATTAGCTGGAAAAAAAAGGTACACTAAACCTGTGCATGCACCTGTTGCCGCTCGTACAACAGAAAAAGCCATCACGACGGCTGCCTGCGTGTATGTCAGCTTCTACAATAAAACAGGACCAATATACACGCCGAACGAAACCATTTGTGAGAAAATTGAGACGAGATGATCCTTGCGTCGATGTTCATACTTTTTGCTGACCTTTTTTTTTTTTTTGCTCGCTGATCTGCTGTGATATTTTTTCCCTTGTAAAATGTAACTTGCTCAAGAAATTTGCTGCCGGAGATCGGAATGAAATTCCCGCCAGTCGAGAATGCGCTCGTCCACAGCGGGGGGGATGATTATTACATTTGGGGTAGAGCAAAAGAATTGCATCAAACTCCCGACCGCACATTACAGATTACAACTAAAAGGCCCCGGCTAGCAGACATTCTGCCTGCTGTAATCCGAATATATTAGCCCCTTAAAGAACCCAAAAATAGAACCCTGCGCCAGAGTCGAGTCACTGCAGTAAAACGGTGAACTGACAAGAGACGCATTTCCAGCACGATGCAGTCGACGTCAAGTATCCGAGCGCAAGCGTTTCGTGACCAAGCGATATGATTACAAATATGACAAGATCGGGCGATGGGGGGTGCAGTGCAGAACAGTGAGCGTTCTGTGGGGGGAGGACTCGTCTAAATTCACCCCCCTTTTCCCCACGTCCTTTTTTAGTTGCGAGCTGCCAAAGTATTAATAATTAATGGGGAAAATTCTCTGCCGTCTGGATGAGTCATCCTTTCAGCTTGGTTCCCCCCAAAAGCCCCATAGGTTGGATTAACACAGACGGAAATCCGGATTCTTTATTTTTTTTTTTTTTTCTTCCCGAAATGGAACAAGCATGAATGTTTGATTGGTGCCTAAAACAGAAGAAACCTTTATACCTGTTGGATAAAAGATTTGTGGCACAAAAAAGCACACGAGTCAAAGAGGCATCGCGGATGCGGCTTCCACAAAACGCGCTCCAATTATTCGCCACTCGACATGCTAAGTATATTCTTGCACGTCTCCTTCATTTTTCAACACGTCTTGGACGAACAAGCGGACGTGCGTTTGTTTCCATATGAATCAAAGAGAAAAGCTTCATCAACTCAACGAGTGCAAACATCCTGGCACTTTCACATGTCGTCTGTCCGACACGAGCTGTCAGGCAATTCGACTTTTCATTCATTCATTCATCTTCCGAACCGCTTGATCCTCACTAGGGTCGCGGGGGGGTGCCGGAGCCTATCCCAGCCGTCTCCGGGCAGTAGGCTGGGGACACCCTGAACCGGTTGCCAGCCAATCGCAGGGCACACAAACAACCACCACGCCCACACTCATACCTACGGACAATTTCGAGTGTTGCATTATAATGCCTTGCATGTTTTGGGAATGTGGGAGGAAACCGAAGCACCCGGAGAAAACCCACGCAAGCCCGGGAGAACATGCAACTCCACACAGGGAGGCCGGAGCTGGAATCGAACCCGGTACCTCTTGCACTGCGAAGCCGACGTGCTAACCACTGGGCTACCGGGCCGCCCCACAATTCAACATTTCATCCGCCCAGAACGCTGCGCGCGAGCCAACCCGACCGCTTCACCCGAACGAGGTGCTGCGACATGAAATCAGTTGTGGGGACACAATGCAAATGAACGCTCCTTTTAATACTTTCATATTAACAGGATAATACAAGAGAAAATTAACCATTATACAGGAGATTTATGACTGATAGAAAATGGTATTTCTTATACTTTCCAAGTTACATTCTATTTGTTTGCAATAGCAACAAAACAGGTCGAGCCGTCATCAGTTGAACTGGACGATCCGTTTCGTTAAAAAAACGTTTCGGAATTGCGGCTTCTCTTGCAACACGACGAGCTCAAACTTAAATAAAACAGACAGGATTTGAAGCCATTTCCTATTTGAGTATTCCCTAATATTGCACATCGTCTATGATCGCGATTCCGTCCTGATCTTGAAGAGCCCGCGGTTTTCCAGTTTCACCGCTCCCGCACGTCAACAAACCCGGAACCTTATCGAGTCGAATGCACATTTATTTTGGTTGCATAAGTTCATAAGAAAACCTTTTACAAGATGCCGCGGGAGATGTAAGAATAAGGAACCCCAGTGAGCCTTCCGCGGGCTCCGCCGGGTTTGTCGTGCGAAACAACACAGATCACATTTCACCATTGTTCATCATGTTAACTTGTTAAGCAAACAGAAAACAGCAAAAAAACCATTGAAACAAAATCATCCGGCACGTCTACCCCGTCACGTGTATTAGCTCCGATGAAAAGTTAGTTCCTCTCAGGGCATCCTATCCTTTTTTATTTATTTTTTTCTCATAAGACCATCATCTCTTTAAATAACCCTGCGTAGAAAAATAAACTAACTATGTTTTGAAATTCTTTTACTATGAAGTGAGAACTGACAAGAGGTGAGGTTATCACTGACTGAGTCGTATTGATGATCCCTTTGACGTCTCCGGGGCGAAGTCTCGAGGGGATGATGTTTCGCCATACAGCACGTGCGTGTGTGTGTGTGTGTGTGCGTGTGTGTGTGCGTGCAAATATTTGTCAGTGTACAGTGGTACCTCGGCTCACGAACTTAATTGGTTCCCAGAATGTGTGTGTGAGCCGAAAAGTTCGTCTTCCGAACATTTCTTTCCCATAAGAAACCATTAAAATGAGAATAATCCGTTCCCAGGTCCCCATTAACATAATTTTCGACTAAATAAGCCTTAAAAATACACAAAAATAGACCTTATTTTATGTATAATAAATGTGCGGGGAAGGAGGGAGGGAGTTACGGTTTGGAAGGAGAGTCACCTTCCATAAGGACTGTAGGTGACTCAACCTCCGGTGTGGCTTCTCTTCTTTGCTTCTTAGAAGGAGACTCTTTATCCTTTTTGCTGACTAAAAACCTCTTCATTGACACCTGTTGCGTGTTAGCGTACTGGTACTGGGACGCTAAGTCACACAAACGCACACCTCGTTCGTGTTTTTCAATTATATCCTTATTCTGGTCTATCGTAATTTTCTTTAGTGTTTTCTTCGGCTTAACACTAGCCGGTGGGGGGGTCTTTTTCGGTCCCATAATAGCAAAAGTACACTCAATATGGTCCAAAATGTCGAGCAAACACAAACCACGTCCGCATTCAAAGAAAGGGGGGTGACGAAGTGAACGCCGTGAGCGTGCGTCAGCTTTTCGCGGCCGCCACAAGGGGCGCTGTTGGACCGCTTGGTTTGGTTCGTCCGCCGAAAACTAGTTCGTCAGCGGAGACAAAATTCTCGCGAAATTAATGTTCGTGAGGCGAAAAGTTCGTGAGCCAAAGCGTTTGTGAGCCGAGGTACCACTGTATTTTACAAACCAGTCCCACCGATACAAATAATGTAAGACTTACAAAATAAATTCCAAGTTACGCTTACATGGCAAGCAGCTTTGTACTCTTTTATCATGTGAAGAAACATCTCTTGACGGCATCATTGCCGATTTCGCTTCCGCCCCCAAAATCGGACATTTTGAAAATCGTAACTTGAAGAGCAAACACAACTCCATTCGGAATACGCTATATATTAACATGGCTCTTTACACCAAGAAAACAAGTCATGAACTCAACGTCGAAAGAGTTTTGCATTGTCGCCTTCCGATCAACACAAAACCGGAGCCATTGAGCCTTTCGGCATTGAGTGTGTCATCCTGAAGGGGAAAAAAAGGCATATCGTCTGCAAGCAGCCCCAGAGAGTTCCCCCTAGAACAAACCAATATCCTTACAACGTGGAGAAAAAAAGCAAGGTAGAATCCACTGAGTCGTTCTTTGTAACTCATCCCAGAAAGTCGTAATAACAGCTAGCTGTACATTTCGCAGCCAAGAAGGACACGACTGAGGTGTTTCCACCCTTCTGTTATCAAATGAGGGAGGGAGCCGGCGAGGTATATTTTCAAGCAGTTCCAACAACCAATTGATTTGTTGGGGGGGGGCAAAAAAATAAAATGAATACGAAAATAAAATAATACCAGCAATATACAATGGAGAGAAAACAAAAACAAAAGGCGCCATTTTCCATAGCAGCAAAAATACTAAGACTGTCCGGTTGTTTGTAGGCTGTCTTGCCGTGTTGAGATTACGATTCAAACACGTGTGGCGGCGGCGGCGCGGATGATCCAAACGTCTTTCACTTTAACGTGTATCCTCGTCGATCCAAGTAAAAGCGTTGTAGTACGGAGGCGTTTCGTCCATCTAAGCACTGGTCGTTAGGGTTTTCCGGAAGGCACTTTTTTGCTGAGTGTGTGTGTGTGCGAGGGAGTGTATGCGCACAGCTGGCTGCAAAGAGAAAAAAGGGGGAAGATAGAAAAGAAAAGGTTTGGGGGGGGTTACATGACTGGAGGGTAACCCCCTCCAGTTGTAACTCCTGATTCCCCAGTTACAACTGGAGGGGGAGAAAACCAAAAGCGGATCTGATTGAGCCGTCTTTCGACCTCCGCCGCGTTTGTATGCCGCGTTTTCGACCGTTTCTACATTTGAGTCAGTGCAGTCTGCTCCTCAAGCACCTGAAGGTAATCAGGTGTTCCTTGGAGCTTGGCTTTCAGCTCGTAATACTCACTTTTTCTTTGCTCCACCACAATCTTACTGTGGTTGCCGCCTATCAGCGATGCTTTCTTCGTCTTCCGATCCAGAGTTTTCTCCGGGTAGCGGATTTGGTAGCCGCCCATTCCGATGCTGCTGAAATCTCTCTTGCCGTCCAGAAAGTTTTGGATGAACATGCTGGGCTCTCGGTTGGGTAGGAATTCCTCGAGTTCGTCGATCGTGCTGAGGCGCTTGTTGCGCTCCAAGGTGGAAAGCGCGTCCTTGTCCTTATCGCCGCAACTGCGAAGGATGATTTTCTGCCTTTGCGAGTCGGCGAACTTAAACCCCGCGTCCATGTCTGACGAGCGTCCCATGCCGCAGGTGTGGCTCTTGCCGATGTGTTCGACGGTCTGGGGGATGAACGTTTCGCCTCCTAATTCGTCTCCCGGAACGGAACCTTTTTTGCCCGACTTGTGTCCGTGCCGGTGCAGCTGCAGCGACATGGAGCCGCACTCCTGATTCCCCAGTTCCTGCCGACCGGCTGGTTTTTTATTCCGTCTGAGGACAAAGACGAGAAGGCAGAAGGCCACGAACACCGTCAGGATGAGCACGACCAAAATACTCAGGATCATGATTGACAGGGGCACGGGTCCGCCGGGCTGGGCTTTGCCAACTGACGCCGGCGAAAGGGACGTCGACACCGGGGTGGCGCTGGTAAAAATAAACGGTGGCCGCGCAATCAGCTTTGGGCACAGGATCTCGTTTTTCAGCAGGCGCAGTTCAATGTTGGAGAACTGCACCGGGGAGGCGCACCTCACCTCTTTGGCGACCGCTCCGTCCCCGAGCTTGTCTAGCCAAAGTTTGAGAGCGACCAAATCGCAGGAACACTCCCACGGGTTGCCCTCGAGGTCGATTTGGGTCAAAGAGCGCAGCTGGTCCAGGACACCGCTGACCGGCAGGGTCATGAAGTGATTGTTTTTCAAATTAAGTTTGGCTAAAGAGACGCCTGCAAACACATAGGCAGGAAGACTCCGTAGCACGTTATTATTAAGATAGAGGAGTTGCAAGTTTGGCATGGAGTCAAATGTGCCCGCTAGGACTTCTTTAATGGCGTTGTATTCCAAATATAGGTACTGTAGGTTTGTGAGGCCCAAAAACATCTCGGGGTGTAACTGCTCCAGCTGGTTTCCATTCAGGTACAGTCTTCTTAGATTAGTGAGGTTAGCAAACACACCTTTCTGGACGCTGACAATTTGGTTGCTGCCGAGATGAAGTAAATCGAGACCTTCAAATTCGTGGAAATCGTTCGGGCTGATGTCACGAATGTAGTTGCCGCTCAAGTGAAGTTTCTTGGCGTTTGGCGGTTTCGGAATAAGGTCCGCCAGATTTTTGATGTTTCTTTCCTGACAACTGACGCTAATGCCAAAATCGGAAGGGTGGGTTTTACAGCTGCAAGGCTGCGGGCATAACACCGGGGGGCTACGTGTCTGAAAGGAAACAATCTGGCTATTTCTTCCGAAGGGGGGCAATCCGGCTACAATCCCATTTCCGTACATCTTGGACGAGTCTGTGGTTTTCGGCGATTTGGTGGTCATCGCAGCCACGGAGGTCGGCGGGGATGCCTGGCCCGTATCGGGGAGTGCGGGCGGCATTCGAACATCAAAGTCACTTCCCGTACCCATCGGGCAAAGCTCTTGCTTATTCGTTTCTTTCAGCAGCCTTCCATACAAGTCGCTGGGCGTTTCACAGATGGCCTCCCCGATAAAAATATTATAAGGCATGTTTTCCAGCCATGCCTTGAGAGGTGCCAAGTCGCAGGTACAATTCCAGGGGTTATCGTCCAACTGCAGCTCGACAATCCGGCCGATGTGCTCCAGCACTCCCAAATACGGAAGCTTCTGGATCCGGTTTCCTCTTATATCCAGGTGCGTGAGGGAGGCGAAGCGAAATATGTTGTCGGGAAGTGCCTGTATGAGATTGTCATTCAGAATCAGCACTTTCAACTTGTGCAGTTTGTTGAACGCTCCCTTTTCGATGTACTTGATCAAGTTGTAGTCTGCTTGAAGGTACTCCAAGTTTTCGATTCCTTGAAACGTGTCTGCTTGCAGCACCTTCAGCTCGTTGTTGTTGAGGTGCAGCTGTTTCAACGCACTCATCCCCACGAACGCGCCGCCTTCAATGTTCTGCAGCTGATTGTTCCCCAGCTGCAGAGACACGGCGTGGGTGAAGTTGAGGAACGAGTTTGGGTAGAGAATAATTAAGAGGTTGTTTTGGAAGTTGAGGTGGTACAACGATGACACGGGCGGAATGAGTTGCGTCGGTCGATAGACGGTGATCTTTTCGCAGTTGACGTACAGCACATTTTCCACCGACAGGCAGGAGCAGGCACTGCAAGTCTCTGACATCAAGTCCGGAGCGGAAGGGTCTGCCATTGGGAGTCCATCTGACATGGAGGGGGATGAGAGGGAGGAGCTTGAGATTGAAGAGGAAAAGGTTGCCAGCAGGAGAATGAGCATCATCTCGCCGATTCAAAATCCGCCCCCAGAAAATCATTTAGTAGCCTCTGGAAAGAAAAAAAAAAAAGTCAGGTGCATGCACAGGCATACACACCACATCATGCACACATACGGATGAAAACAATTACAACACAATTACACAGTTACAACACGATTACAACACAATTACACAATTACAACACAGTTACAACACAATTACAATTATCAAACGATATGGTCATCATTAAAATCCCGGTTCAAAATTGATTTGGATCTTGATACGTCATTGGATAAATGTTCTTGGCTGAAGATATCAAATGAATTTGAATCAAACGATAGATTTATTCATGTATTCCCAAGTCCCTTAATTAATACAAAATTGGAACAGAATTATTTGGGTTGGGACACAAATCGCCCTGTTTGCTGAGCAACAAAAAATGCTTTGGGCTAACAAAAATAAATAAATAAATTAAAAAAGCAACATATGCTCAGGAAATGGAGAAGACACCAGCTGTTGCACATTTATCACTGTTTGCTTGTTTGTTTATTTGTACAAGACATGGAATGCAGACCCAAACGTTGTTCCGTCTCTTCATCATCATCAAAGACTATACCGCTATATTTCTCTTTGTCACAACGGTCTGCCAGCACATTGAGGTTATTAGGGAATCGTCTGACAGTTGAAACTGTCTCTACTAAGAGCAGTTTCAAAATGTTTTGGGGAAATGCACATTTTCCCAGCTGCACCTAAAGATAACAGATCATGCAAAAAAAACGCCTCAAACTCAATGAATACCTACCTAAAGCTGATGCGGCTGACTCCTTTTGGAGACTCGGGGCGGCATTCGCGGGACGTGGATGGAAAGGTGCCGCTGATGAAGCACTCCCATGCAGCAGCCGCGGAGGAAACGCACATTTGACGGAAGCAACAAGGCTTCCCCGCTCCTTCATTTCCATGCAGACTGCCGCGCGTCAACGGAAAGCCAGGCGCGCTGCGCTGGCTTGGGATCCGGGTGGTTTAGGGAGGGTGCTGGGGAGACGGACGGACGGGCGAGCGGGGTGGGCTCCTATTTCACCCGACGCGTCTCTTGCTCACGGGTTGCGCGTGCTTGGAAAAAAAAAAAAATAAAAAATCACCCCCACTGCTTGCTTGAATCCCAAGGTTGTCCCACCTCCATGGGAGAACATTTGCGATGGTATGAGATGAAAAGGAAAGAGCCGAATGGATTGCGGTAAGGACCGTGAGATGCAATACAAGGGAGGGGTGGGGTGGGTGGTTGGTGGGGGGCAGATTCTAGAGATCTTGATGGCTCGTCCACTGACTCCTAGGCGTGATGCGATGCCACAAGTCAGCCATCCTGTGTATATTGACAACTGGAAGGGGGGGGACTGTCAAAGCTGTGCGTCCGGCTCAGTCGCCACCGATCATCCGTTTTAATGAACAGCGGTCTGTTTGACAGGATCCGAAGTGCTGAAGTTGCGCACGGGGAATGCTTCTTTTTTGTTTCCTTCACGAATCAAAAGGCAACGCGCTCCCATTCTTATGAGTGTATAGTTCTCCCATGTCCAGAGGATATGTTAGTTTTCCATTCGATGCACGGATCCCATTTGTATTCATCCTTGAACGCTGTCAATTTGTCAGTTGCAGCAGAAAAAGAAAAAAAAACGTTTTTACAACATCGCGTACAATCTTTTTTTTTTTTTTTTTAATGAGTCATAGGCAACAAGAGAGACAGCACAAACCGGTGCGTAAAAAATGAATAATGCAGTTATTCGACTGCTAGTCCGATGCGGTGCAGGTGATCGGCAGCAAGCTCGGCGCTTTCCACCATTAGAAAAAAAAAAAGAGCTCCTAACAAAAATCAACTCGGAGCAGGAAAGTTACGATTCATACAGCCAGTTGATCCGGAGAGCGAAAAAAAAAAAAAAAGGAGTGAGAGGACCGAAGCTTCTAGTTTCCCCTCCTGTAAAACTGCACAATATCCGTGTCAGGCGCGCGCGTGCTCGCTCCACAGTCTCAGCCGCATTCACTGAGAGCCTCCGACACCACCGGAGGAGGAGGATGCAGAGACTGAGAGGGTGGAGGGAGAGAGAGAGAGAGAGAGAGGGAGAGAGAGAGGGGGAAGCAAAAATGAGCTCACACAAGATCCTCTACAGTAGAATAATTTTAGTATTTTTTCATCAAGAAAAGTCTTCCATATAGGCTCGCATATGTCGTTTGTCCCTCTGTATGAAGTAGAATTCGCCTGCCACTAACCAAAAGGTGAAGAAATTTGAAATGATTCACATGCCAAATTGTCCGCTTGGATCCGAGCTGCGCGGCTCGGCCCGGCCCCGCCGTATCATTCTTGGCATCCGATCGGGAAAAGGAAGGAGGGGTGCGTGCGCGCGTGTGTGTGTGCACGCTTAAAAAACAGGGTACGAACGCGCCTGTGAGCCGCATTTTAAATGGAAGAGTTGGGGAGGAGGAGAGAGAGCTATTGTTCAAGAGTGCTGCAGTCAGACCGGCAGCGAGGAGGTGGAATGTCAGTCAGTCAGTCAGTCGGAGGAGGAGGAAGAGGAGGAGGAGGAGGAGGAGGCCCGCTGCATACTACGCGAAAGATGGAAGAGGAGAGTGATGGAGTGGTGCAAGGAGTGCTGAAGCTTTAAGACTCTTGCTTTAAATGTCCCCCAAAGTATGCAAATCTAGTCATGTAATGATCATTGATCTTCAGCGGTACTGTACAAAAGTCTCGGTAAAGTCAAAAGTCACAGTAGATGTGGTGTTTTGATGCTATGTAGCTTTTTCTCACTAAAATTAGCAGGTACATTTATCTCATCCATCCATTATCATTTTCTGAACCATTTATCCTTGCAAGGGTCACGGGCGGTGCTGGAGCCTATCCCAGCTGTTTTGGGGCAGTAGACAGGGGACACCCTGAACCGGTTGCCAGCCAATCGCAGGGCACACAGAGACAAACAACCATCTATCTGCACTCACACTCACACCTCGGGACAATTTAGAGCAGGGGTCTCAAACGTGCGGCCCGCGGGCCAACTGCGGCCCCCAGGATGATAATTTGCGGCCCCCGTCTTAATATGAAAGATTAATATTAGTGCGGCCCGCAAGATTGATATGAATGACTCTTGTTGTGTGCGGAGCTGAACGAACCAATCACGGTGAGGTATTGACCCTATTCCGCCCCGCCCATTTTTTAGAGGAAATAAAATCTGAATATGGGGATGTGCTCTACTTCACTGGGGTACGTTAGCTCAGCAGGGGAAACGTATTGAAGATATTTTTGGAGTTGAGAGCCGAAGTAAAAGACTTCATGGAGAAGGACGGGGTGGCTTCTTTTGAAAATTATTTTATTGAATTCATTATGCCGTGTTAAAAATCTAGATATTTGAGAACATTGGAATGATTTCTCAGCGCTTTTCTTGTGGAAATCCTGATGTGGCCCAGCCTCACCCAGACTCTGATTCCCATCAGTGACTCCAGGAGAATGTAGGCATTGTTATAGCACCATTATAATCAATAATCCAGGAAGGTTATTTGAAAATGTTCTTTTTTTGCAAGCGAAGTCTTCACTCATGGTGAAGTGCTTCAGCCACCTGACTTCTGTGCAGGCAGCGCTGGTTCGGTTCCCACTCACCAAAGTCCAGCAAATAAACATCAACGATTGGTGCATAGTTACACAGGGGACAAAGTCACACTCAGTGAACGCCCTATTTTATTTTATTTTAATTTGGGAGTTCCACAAAATGTTTTTTTCATATTAATATTTAATATGATTATGACTTTACCACACTGCATTACTGCGTGACTATTATGTTTTAGTTTAGGTTGCATTTGGTTTTGTTCCCTCATGTGGCCTTTTTGTCTCCACCTGTTCTCGTCATGCGTGGCCTTTGTGTTTTAACCAATCAGCTCCCTCCACCCTTTGTGTCTTGTCCAGGTGTTTCTCATTGTCTCGTCACGTTGCTTGGATTTAGTTCCCTGGGTTCACTCGGTCTTGGATCATCGTGTGTGTGTGTGCTAAGTTCTGCTGTCACATATTGTTTTCTGTCCTAGGTTTTTTTGCTACTTTCTTGTGAATTTAAGGACTTTGTTCGAGTACTTCACTAGGTTTTTTTTCCAGTGTACTCCTGTTTGCATTTTTGTTCAATACATCTTGGTCAGTCCACCCCGCCCCTCCCTGCCCCCCTGCTTTTTGGGGTTCTCCAACGACCAGCACCCAAAACGTAACAGTGACGACATTCGGTACATACATGACAAATTCAGGCAACAGAAACAGAACCCTGTTGTACACCGAGAGGATCCTCTGTGCATGATAGTGATCAAAATGCTTCAAGATGCCTCATGACCCAGTCGTCGTATCTTTTTTACTCATCCAGATGGCAATGTTGGTTAAAATAAAGCGTTTAAGAAATGTTGAGTCAGTGTGCTTTGAACCCTGTGTTGCCCTCTAGAGCGCAACTGGTTCATGAAGCTTTCATTTCCCACCACTACTCATTATACAGTTGTGCTGAAATCAATTCACCTCACACCTAAGCTTACTGAAAAACATCTGCCATTGAATGTACTCACATTTTTATTGCCATAAAATGTTTTGTTTTAGCCGATAAATTACGAAAAACTTTACAAGATTCGAATAAGATCATGTCAAAATGACTACCGTAAATTCCGGACTATAAGCCGCTACTTTTCCCCAAACTTTTCCCCAAACTTTCAACCCTGCGGCTTATACAGCACCCTCATCATGGAAAATGCAAAAAGAAAAGCATATGACGCAGCTTTCAAACTAAAAGCAATCGAGCTGTCCGATAAAGAAGGAAACAGAGCTGCTGCACGTAAACTTGGCATAAACGACGGCTCAGCGTGATTTTTACAAGTACCGGTATGTTCTTTTACCAGACCTGTTATACTGTGTTGCTATTCTGTTGCTAGCGTGTTGTTAGCATGTTGCTACCGTTTTACTGCCGCGTCACAGGCACCGTTTGAGAAGAAAGTTATATTATTATTATTGTTAAGTTATATTATTAAATCTCTCTCTGTGTACCGTCTTTCTTCGTAAATATGTTTACATGTTTTAATGTGTGCACATGCGGCTTATATACAGGTGCGGCTTGTGTATGTACAAAATTGGTTTTCCTCCAAAAATGTAGTGGGTGCGACTTATAGTCAGGTGCGCTCTATAGTGCGGAAATTACGGTAGTCCTGGTGGACTACGAAAACTTGGGTAATTAAATGATAGAGTAAAGGCGTTTTTGGTCAAATGAGAGAGGCTTAAAAGATCAAAGTCACCTAGTTTCATTCAATAATTCATGTCAACCTATATTTTTGTTGAACAAGAAATGCTTAAAAGAAGCCACCCATCATCTACTGTTCAAAGCAACAAAAGACAAAAGCAAAATAGTCATGTGCTTTGTGTGTGCAGATTAAACCCATGAGAATGTTGATATTTGATAGTCTTGGACATGTCGCTGTTCTCTGGCCGCGAGTGGCTGGAGAGCGAAGCAGGCATGCCCGAAAAGGAGCCAGACATTTGGCAGACTGCTTCAACCTCAGTTGTCGTTGGATAGTCTTGCCATGTGGCTGCGACCACAGAGCAAACCATTGGACAAAATCTCATCCGTGGGCTGAATCACATTCGTCGCAATAAAACAAAAAGCATTTTACAAGCACTTAGAAGAATTCTAGGATCTTGCTTTTGGAGCCAGTTACTGTAAATATTAGGAACGTTCCGTTGCAGAACATTTAGATCCTATATGTTGCCCTCATCTTGCTGCACAAATCTACACAAAGGTTTATTTTCTGTTTACTTCAGTGAACTCAAAGCAGACATGCAGTAATTAATTTGTATTTAATTGTAATCTGCAATCCATATTTACAGTACATAACCGTTCCCAGTAAACTGCATTCAATGTCGTTTTCAGTGAGATACTCCATTGGAAAAAAATCTATATATATATATTTCTACGCTTAGAACTAATTTTGCTTTGCTCACTGCCCACGAGGGAACGGGTTTTAGCTCCTCTATGATGCTGTATTGACTGGAGACGGAGACTCCACTCGACCTTGTCGCCCAGCCCATATTCTACAAATGGAGTGAATCAAGCCAATATTCCCTACCCAGAACACTTGGTCCCTGGGTCACCTTCTTCCATGTCACTGTCAGGAGAAGGTATTCACTTAGGAATGACGTTATAATTGTGTTTGTGCTTTGCCTGGTAGAATCAGAATCATCTTTATTGGCCAAGCATGGAATTTGTCTCCAGCAGTCCAGGCTACACTAGTATGATCAATAACAAGCAACTACGACAAACAAGTATGGAAAGACATTCCGTAATGTAAGGGTACCGCTGTGCGCATAGTACCACCTGATGAGAGCTGTGAGATGACGTGCAAAGTATCAAGCAGAGCTAAAGTGATCTGTGGTAGAATATACAATACTATAACATTTGTGCAGTTGGTGCAGATAATCGTCGCTCCAATACAGTTACCAGGAGCCGTATTTGTAGAAAAAGGTTTAAGTGTGCAATTGTACAGATGTCCTTGAGCGCTTTTAAGTGTCTGGTGCTGTGGAAGATAGATCAGTGACAATGGTTCAAGTCATTAGAGAGCTACAATGATTATTGCGGTAATGCTGTTTCAAAGGGGTGTGCAAAATTGCAAAGAGCCACTGTACAGGTAGATTTGGGTTACTGTTTAGGGAGTTAATGGCGAGAGGGAAGAAGCTGTTTGAATATCTGCTGGACTTTGTGCGCATGGATCAGTAGCGCTTGCCTGAGGGGAGTAGCTGCAAAAGGTGGTGGGCAGGGCGCGGTCCAGTCGGATTTTCCGTGCCCTTGTCTTGGTTCTTGCTGTGTAATCCAAAAGCACTTGATCCTGAGGTCAAAAACCGATCGCTGTTGATCTGTGAAACTTTCCAGCAAAAATCATTGTCCCATTAATCACTGAATGTCATTCAGGTTCCTGAAGAAGCAAAGCAGCCCTTCAACATCACACCAACATGATTGACTGCTGGCATGATTTATTTTTGTATGTCAAATGCTGTATTAGGGCGGCCCGGTAGTCCAGTAGTTAGCACGTCGGCTTCACAGTGCAGAGGTACCGGGTTTGACTCCAGCTCCGGCATTCCTGTGTGGAGTTTGCATGTTCTCCCCGGGCTTGCGTGGGTTTTCTCCGGGTGCTCCGGTTTCCTCCCACATTCCAAAAACATGCATGGCAGGCTGATTGGGCACTCTAAATTCTCCCTAGGTATGAGTGTGGGCGTGGATGGTTGTTTGTTTCTGTGTGCCCTGCAATTGGCTGGCAACCGATTCAGGGTGTCCCCCAGCCTACTGCTCGGAGACAGCTGGGATAGGCTCCAGCACCCCCCGCGACCCTAGTGAGGATCAAGCGCTTCGGAAGATGAATGAATGAATGCTGTATTATTCATACACTAGATGCAACCTAACACACATCTTCCAGAGAGCTCAACGCTTTTATCATTTTAGTCCACAACAAATTTCTCCGAACGTCTCGACAGTCATCAAAATGCTTTCCGATGCAAAAGTGAGGTGACCATTTATGTTCTTTTTGTCAGTAAGATTTTTGCCTTGGATCGCTGACATGGATGCCATTTTTGCCAGGTGCATTTCTTGTGGTTGAGTCCTGAACAGTGCCCATAATGAGGTCTCTGCTACCTGCAGTTCTTTGGATGTCATTCTGAGTTTTTTTTTGTGGCAACCTGTATGAGTCATTGTTGCACTCTCAATGTAATTTTGTTTGGCTAATCACTCCTGAGAATATAGTCATTGTTTCCAGTGTTCTTTTATTTTTTTTTCTTCCCAGATACAGTAACACCTTTGATTTTGACTTGCTGGAGTCCCAAAGCCTTGAAAATGGCTTTGTAAGCTACAGTGGTAGATTTCATTCATTTTCTGATGTGTCCTTAAATTTCTTTGGCTCGTGGCATGATGCATTTCATTTTTTTGAGATACTCTACACAACTTCACTTTGTCGAATCGGCACTATGTAAATGATTTTTTAGTCAGAAAGATTTGGCAGTAATCAGGTCTCGACATCCATCCATCCATCGATCTTCTACCGCTTATGCGGGGCCGGGTCGCGGGGGCAGCAGCTTAATCAGGGAAGCCCAGACTTCCCTCTCCCTAGCTACTTCTTCTAGCTCTCCCCGGGGGATCCCGAGGCGTTCCCAGGCCAGCTGGGTAACATAGTCTCTCCAGCGTGTCCTGGGTCGTCCTAGGGGTCTCCTCCCGGTGGGACATGCCCGGAACACCTCACTAGGGAGGCGCTCAGGAGGCATCCGAATCAGATGCCCGAGCCACCTCATCTGGCTCCTCTCGATGTGGAGGAGAAGCGGCTCTACCTTGAGCCCCATCCCGGATGACCGAGCTTCTCACCTTACAGGTCTCGACAGTGAAATGTAACTAAAAACCATGAACTAATTCATCACAGTGAACTCATAATTTACCAATATAGTTCCACATGGGGGCCAACAGCCTGGGATTTTTTTTTTCTCCTTGATCACACTGATTGGCAAATGGAACGCAGGTGCGAAACAAGGAGACCCCGCCAACGGACGCTTGGTCGGGCATCATCTGGAACATGAAATGCAAACCCTGATCTGAGCTCTTCATGCATGAATATAGTTGTTAGAATGAGGTCAATTTTTTAAATGGGCTCATTTCAATGTGTGAAATACAGCAAAGCACTTATTTCGAATATCCGAGCAAGTAATTAACCTTGCACTTTGCCTGCCCAGATATCCTCATCATGGACAAACACCACCATTCTTTCCGCTTGACCAGCCACGATTTCTCAGGTTTCGAAAGATATGCCACACAGAAAAACCCTGTTTTCATTCTAACCTTTGATAATGATGTGGAAATACTTTCCGCGAAAGCATGACCCAATTTCAGATTGCGCTAGTCCTGGCTGAATTATTGTCGTTATCAGCTCGGCATGACAGCTTTAACCCTGATAGTGACAACCTGTTTTGGGGCAGCGTGTGGCCCATTACTCTCTGAAATGGTGATGAAAGGAAAATAAACGCTTGCGTTGCTGGGTAGTTTTACATAAATTGGCACTGTTTGATAGCTCATTATTAATTTAACAGCATGCACCGCAGTGTGAGTTGCTCGCCTATTTATTACAGCTGAGTGTAAAGAGTGTCCACGAATGTTGCGTTGCAGAGTGCCAGCTCAACGACAGCTCAATCCTTCCAAGTGCTGGTGCCCTGCTGCTTAACACTCGGGAGAATGTATCGACAGTGTGGAGTATGTCTTTGGGGTACAGAACCGTGATGTGAGTCGGGGTTCGGTGCAGAGTTGGTCAAATTCATTCAGGGAGACGCATAAGAAAAAAACAGAGGTTAATTGGGAGAAAAGGGCCAGGTCCTGCTGCTCAGCAAATGCTCAAGAAAGACGAGCTCAGTTGGTTTCATGGGGGGGTTGTCATATTGTATATGAAGCTTTTCATTTCGTATATGTGCTGTATATGCATATACCGTAAATTCCGGACTATAAGCCGCTACTTTTCCCCAAACTTTCAACCCTGCGGCTTATACAGTGATGCGGCCAATTTGTGTCATTTTTCTAATGGCCGCCAGGGGGCGCTCGAGTAGAAAATGTCAGATTAAGACCGGTGGAATATATGCGTCGAGGAAGACTGCAACTTCTTGTCTTGTGCATCAATTAAATGAGCGTGAACATACTCTCATCATGGAAAATGCAAAAAGAAAGGCATATGACGCATTGCTATTCTGTTGCTAGCGTGTTGTTAGCATGTTGCTACCGTTTTACTGCCGCGTCACAGGCACCGTTTGGGAAGAAAGTTATATTATTATTATTATTGTTAAGTTATATTATTGAAACTTTGAAAATTATCTCTGTGTACCGTGTTTCTTTGTAAATATGTTGACATGTTTTAATGTGGGCACATGCGGCTTATATACAGGTGCGGCTTGTGTATGTACAAAATTGGTTTTCCTCTAAAAATGTAGTGGGTGCGGCTTATAATCAGGTGCGCTCTATAGTGCGGAATTTACGGTGTGTATATATATAATTTTTTTTTTTTAATGTCATTCCTGTGAAAATGAACCATTTGAACCCGTAAGCTGCAAAGCAAAGGAAGGACTGTCACTGATTTGATCTAAAGTCGTCAACACACTTGGGCAATAGTTTGAAAGCAGGTTTTGTAGCCATGATCATTTTGAGCCATGTGTTTCAGTCATTTCCAGTCCTTTCATGATTGTGGCGGCCGAAACCTGCATTCTGTGCAATGCTTCGTTTGGGTGCTGGACGAGTGGAAATTAAAATTGCGATATTGCAAAATGACCTCCACCTGTAAGCCTATCAGGCTGCACCATACCACCGTAATATAAAGGATATGGTCTGGGTTTTTTTTCTTGATTTACCGACACTTTTTTTTTTAACAAGACACTTCTTAATTGCATCCTGTTTCACTATTTCCACTCTTCCAGTTTAATAACCGCAAACTGCAATGTGTGAATTGAATTTGTTTCACTCAGATGCGCCAGACGTATTCTTCTTCTTCATCATCCCCGTACAGTTTTCTCTTCTTTAATCAACAACAATGTTTCCACATGAGCAGAAACACTGATGATGTTGTATTAGTAAGTAGTACCTCAAATATTGACATAGCCACCAACAAAAGTGCATGATGTGGGGATTTTTTTTTTTAATTTAAGATGCACCATTTTTTTTTGTTTGTTTGTTTGAAATAAATTGTCATCCTTGTCATTAAGTGATTAATCACATTGAGATGTGCTGGGAAGAAAAACACAGCAGCTTGGTACGGTTTGAGAAGCAGCACTAATAATCAGGGAAGGGGGGGTTGGAAAACTCTTCAGGTGCATTCACACTTGGCAACGCTTTCAGTGTGAGATCAAAAATCTGACTTGTTTAGCTCACGTGCTCTGATCAAGCACTGTACACTTTCTGCTTCCCAGCACGGCTGAAAGACGTTTACGCGCCACACACATTGATGTACGGGTACATGCGCACAGGCTGTATAACCTGTACACGGCGAATAATCAGTGTGCTTAATTTCACAGCAATTATTTATGATGATGCTCTTCTCGCATCAAATCCAGATGTTTTCGATCACCCAGAAAGCCCACGGCACATTACCTCATGCATGAGCATTTGCAAGGGAAGCTGATACCATGTATACCCAATGCAATTGTTCATTAACGGCATCTTGCACAATTTAAAAAGCAGAAGTCGAAATCATTCAGAAGTCGAGAAAGTTGATCAGTGAGTCGGATGTAACCGTTCAAAAGCAATGTGCGATGAAACTACAGCATGTATCCACCGAGACGATAGGCCTGCTTCCGCAAACAGAAGAATCTCAGCTGTGAGAGGCAGCACGGTGCATTCACAATGCCAGAAATGACCCCCCAAAAAAAGAACAATGGAAAAGTGTGGTTTCTGGGTAATTCGGGGCTGCTGTGTGAGCATAAAGTGAAAAACTTCAATTCAGGTAGTAAAATTCAAAAGCTCCTTAAAACCGTCTTTACCTTGGTTTTCACGCTGCTTCGGCTCCCAAAGGTAGTTTCTTTCTTAGTCTCAGGCCAGTCTTGGTCTTGAATAGTGTGGTTTTAAGCACATTACAGATGGCAGTTTTTTTTTAAAGACAAAAATATAAAACCGCACAAAAACTAGAGCCAATGCGGAAAACGCAATGTCCTTTTCGGATTTGGCGACATCAAAATACCCTACAAACAGAGTGAAGCTTTCTTGGCACTCAGATGCGTGTTGACCAGTGTAAATCGATACGCTTTAGAGCATGGCTAGATTTTTAAGCCCGCCTCCAAGATGGAATTGCATTTCTGCCATTGGTATGAGCATATGGTCTTCTTGAAGGATGGCTATGATTCACCACGCAGATGCACGAGTCATTGCCAAAGGAAAATGTTCACCTTAACCAGAGCCAAAATGACAGAAACAGCATGGAGGAAGGAAGATCTGGCACACGGCAGAAACCTTCACACGTCCACACTTTTTTGAACTTCAAGGATCCCAACCTGGCAGGAGCCTGGGATTCAGTCAGAGCAGCATGCAAGAGCTCAGTCCCAAGGCTGTGACATGTCATCCATAATGTATAAGCATCACCCGAGATTCCTGCAGAGACTCATTATGTGAAGAGGGAAGGTGGCCAAGAAAATATAAGGAGGATGTCTGGAGAGAAACTGTACAAGCAGGTGACATCATGTAGTTCCATACTGTTTCCCTGCTTCATATGGAAGCAAAGTCTGGTTCCGAGTTTGTCATTTGTTTTAAAAATGAGCTGCGGCTGGGAGAGTCAAAGTAACAGATGTCGCCATGAAAAAGTCAAATAGGAGGTTTCCGTGTGCTTGTGCTCTGAATCAGTGGCATTTTCGTATTTTAAAAAGGTGCATACCAGGAAAACAACATGACGTCACAGAGTTGTGCAGCCATCTTCGAAACCGAGACTCGTCCGAGAGCAAGAAAGGACTACTTTTGGGAGTCTTGGCAGAGTGAAGATCAAGCCCAAAGACACATTCAAGAGCCTTCGATTAGTACTACCTGAATTGAAGGTATTTGTTGTTTTACCAAGTTCCACTACTTATGATCGCATGAATGTATTTGAAGAACAGCAGAACAGTGATCAGGATGGAAAATAAGGTGGAAGACTTTTCAGAATCGAGTCCGAGACAAGACCAAGACCTGTGAAATGTAGGCTTGAAACCGCTCTCGATTGTTACAACGCTAACCATCTGTGGCTATCGCAATTCCTTGGAGAACTGAAAACAAATAGCGGTGTTGTGCTGTAAACATTTAAACCCCCAAGACGGAGACTTTAGTCTCCACTCCGTCCCCCCCCCCCCCCACAGAAACCAAATATGTGTCACACCCTAATTACTGTCAATTGTATTCTTAAGTACCCATCAACGAGTGGGTACTTACCAACTGACAAAGACGCAGCTGTCCTGCACAATCTCAAATGCGGTGTCAACATCATGGACCAGAAATTGCGCAGTTACACTGAGCGTGAAGGTACAAGGAGATGGCCGATAGCTGTGTTTTATAACCTCCTTGACATGGCTGCCACAAACGCACATGTTTTGTACACAGCATGCCAATTTTAGGATTGGCAGTATGCAAGTATGCCCTCTGTAAAATGACTGGCCATTATAAAAATCATTCTCATGGCAAATAAGTAAAAATGTTTCTTGACTCAAAAGCCAAAACAGGATGATTGTGGAGAGCTGTTGAGAATCAAATACGCCCAGAGCTGAGCATGCGTAGTTAGCAGCTCAATGGAGACCAAGAGTACCTTGAGTGGAATTTGCCAATTTTGGAAGCGGGAGGGGGGGGGATGCAGCAGAACTGGAAAAAGCCGGGACTCTAAAAGGGTAAAAGGGTAACGTGACGATCAGGATTGGGAAGGTTGCTCAAAATGGATTTGAACACAGCTGTAATGCTAGTTCCTTTACCAAAATATAGTTGGTAATGTAATCAAAGTACCATCATATTAAAGTAATGTAACCTGATTACTTTTAATTACCTTTGACGGCTTTGCCGTTTCACAGATTTATCATTATTGATTTTTTTGTGTGCATTTCTCGAAACAGCGCATTGTGTTCAGCACCCTGATTGGGACAGTCTCCGCACCTCGTCTCTGTGCAGCTTGCCAAATTTATGTTTGCGACAAAACAGGTTTTGATCTTTGGTTTCATTCTCTAGTACAGTCTTGTCTTAAAAAAAAAAAAAAAACGACCGTAACTGTCGAGATTCTAAGTTGATGGTAATATTAAAATAATAATAACCTTTCTTCATGATTGTAAATTGACATTATGTTCATTGCTAAAGACTCCACATTGAATTAGGTTATTGTGCCTCCTGCTGTTATATTTGAGGGTTGCATTGAGTGGCAGGAAGTAGTTCATGTTGATTAGGAGTAACTTTAGTTTGAGGAAAGACACAAAAGCCAGTGAGGTTCATACGGCAAGAGGGTTCAATGTACTCCAAAACCAAATATGCTAATGAAGACAAAGTCAATATAAATATCGCTAAAATATATATTTGTATACAGAGAAACCCCGCAATTTGCATTTAATGGGGATCAGGCCAGCCCCCTGAATAACGAAAATCTAGTTAGCGATGGGTGGTTGGCGTGGGTGGGTAGATAGCAGAGGGACTGCAAGGGAAGCTCGGCTTCCCCTAAAATGTCAAAAAAATAAGTGATCAAATATTTGTCTGTACACGTCATTGACTAAATATGCGCTACAAGGCACTCAACTTCTGTTCCGAATCACAGCTTCTGACTACTGGTTACGACGCGACTCTCTTCTCATTTATTCCCGCAGCTTCACTGTGCATTAAACTGTGTGGACGCTGAGCGTCTACAGCGCGGACGCTGGGAGTCTCGAGAGTCGTCATTGGATACCAACTGTTTTGTCCCGCCCACCGGACGCTCAGCGTCTCGGGGAGTCTATGGACAGTGGGCGTTTATGGGCTGGCCCGGACGCTCATCTTTTCTGCATGATGATTGGATGATCTGTCTGAGGCTGAATCTCTTTTTGATTGACAGCGAAATGAGCCAATCACCGATCTTCTAGTGTAGGCATCCATCCATCCATCCATCCATTTTCTACCGCTTATCCGGGGTCGGGTCGCGGGGGCAGCAGCTTTAGGAGGGAAGCCCAGACTTCCCTCTCCCCAGCCACTTCTTCGAGCTCTTCCTGGTGGATCCCGAGGCGTTCCCAGGCCAGCTGGGTAACATAGTCTCTCCAGCGTGTCCTGGGTCGTCCCCGGGGTCTCCTGCCAGTGGGACATGCCCGGAACACCTCACTATGGAGGCGCTCAGGAGGCATCCGAATCAGATGCCCAAGCCACCTCATCTGGCTCCTCTCGATGTGGAGGAGAAGCGGCTCTACTCTGAGCCCCTCCCGGATGACCGAGCTTCTCACCTTATCTCTAAGGGAGAGCCCGGACACCCTGCGGAGAAAACTCATTTCGGCCGCTTGTATCCGGGATCTGGTTCTTTCGGTCACGACCCATAGCTCGTGACCATAGATGAGGGTTGGGACGTAGATCGACCGGTAAATTGAGAGCTTCGCCCTTTGGCTCAGCTCCTTCTTTACCACGACAGACCGATACAGCGTCCGCATCACAGCAGATGCCGCACCGATCCGCCTGTCGATCTCTCGCTCCCTTCTGCCCTCACTCGTGAACAAGACCCCAAGATACTTAAACTCCTCCACTTGGGGCAAGATCTCCTCCCCGACCCGGAGAGGGCACTCCACCCTTTTCCGACTGAGGACCATGGTTTCAGAGGCATCCGTGGGAGCATTTTTCAATTCTCATTCGGTTCTGAGTTGACCTGCAGTCTTCTTCTAATTATTTTAGCGACACTCTCTGTTAAAAACGACTAGCGACAGATTAATCTTTTCTTTCTGGTGGGTTTTATTGTAGTTGCTTGTGTTCGCAGACTGACTTGTATCACCCCAGTTAAGACCCTGGAAAAGACGCCTTGTTGGTCTGACAGGGTCACAGATCATTTTCTTGAAAAGGAACGGAGAGTAGAATTCACGTATAAATAAAGGGACACATTTTATGATCCAGCCCGGAATTGAGCTTCCCCTCCTTGACAGACCAGCATCCGCCACTGGTAGATAGGTAGTTGCGTAGGTAGGTAGGTAGGTAGAAATATTTGCTTGGTCCATACCATTACCATCAATCACCACTACCTCATTTCCTTTCCTTTCCTCCACGATGCTTTTAAACTGGCCGCATTTGAAGGAGGACACATCACAGCCCGTTACACCACCGGCCTTTGACAGTGGTAGTTGTTTGCTCACAACGACCGTTGAGTTACATCTAATCCGTTACTCACCAAAGCCTGATGAGGAAGGTTTCTTATTCATGTGGTCTGAGCACATGACATTGGCCCGATACAACATGTTGCCTTCAACTTCACCGGCTGAACTTGACAGCTGCTGTGCACTAAGGAGTGGAATACAAGTTGACAGTTTAAGCCTGTGAGCGCAAACTCAGAGAAAACATGGACACATCTTTGCATGCACTTTGTGGATTAGACATCATGCACGGGAGAGTTGGGATGAACGAGATAGAAACAATTAAATGGGCAGAAAAAGAGACTAATGTGCAACATTTATGTCTTTTTTTTTGTTCTTTTTCACAGAAGAGGCCACCACTGAAGCTCAAGAATGACATTTGATTATGTAATTGATCTTAACCCTTATTTTGCATGCAAGTCACACTATCGCAAGGGGAAGGAGGGAAGGGAAGATGAAAATCTGGTCTTTTGCAGAGGATTTCATTTTGACTGTGGATTATGTCTTTGATGACATTGAAATGGTATTTTATTGGGGAAAAAAACGTGCTGAAAATGGTTGAATCGACAGACAGCATGACTGTGATTACAGTGATCAGTTGCAAAAGCAGCAAGCCAAATTGGCGGTGAATATTTTACACACCTTTCCATTTGAGGGGAGAGAGCAAGAGATTGACTTGCATACTAAACACAGCTGATGAAATAATAATATAGAAGCGTACCGCAAGGATGGCACGGTGGTCGACTGGTTAGCATGTCCGCCTCCCACTGCGGAGGTTCAGGGTTCAATTCCGGCTCTGGCCTTTCTGTGTGGAGTTTGCATGTTGTGGTTGTGTGTTTATTCTCTGGGTACTTCGGTTTCCTGTTAGATTCCAAAAACATGCACGGTAGGATGGATGGAAACATACAGCAGAGACATAAAAATATCCTTTTTCTAAATCCAAATGCATTGGATATGTTGCAAGCGCTGAAAAGACCAGGACATCACAGATTTGACCGCATTTGTGCAAAGCACTTTCTCTCTTCTTATTGAACTGTTTGTACTTTAAAAGGGGCCATATTATCAAATTGAGTTTTCAATGCGTTGCTACATAACAGTGAAGAGTAATTTACATCATAACCCACCATGCCAAGCATTTAGGGTGAAGATCCAGAGCCACTTTCAAGCAACAGCCAAGGGTCCAGCTGCCTTGTCTGAAACACAATCATGCAATGGCCCAAGCCAGCCAAAACGGCCGTATCAAAGCCAAAAGGGTAAGCAGAGCTGCAGGGAGTTCTGTTAGATGCACAGAATCGCATTAGCTTCAGATAAACTGCACTTCCATGATTGGCCAGTGACGTGTTGATACAGTGGAAGTGTGTCACTAATTATGTTTTCTGTTTTTATAAGGATGCAAACCTGCCCCCCCCCCAAAAAAAATCAACAAAACAAAACAAAACACCAAAAAAAAGGATTTCTCATTTAGACTCCCAGGAAAGAAAGAATCATCTTGGGAAATAAAATAACTTTTTTTCAGGGAAAAAAAACCCAAGCAATCATGTTCATATTGGTTTTAGCTGAGTAAAATTGCATTGCCTTTTTGCTTTTGCAGCACTTTCTGTTTTTTTATGGCACTGCAGCCAAGGGTATGCGGTCCTCATGCACAGAATTTATCGATTATATTATTATCATTATTATTATTGATAGTGGAAAACAATATCACACAGGAAAAGGTTGTTTATAACCATATTTATTCCATGCGTCATCATGCTTGTCCCGGTGAGCCAAAAATACTTCAGTCACTCTGCACCTCGCAGTCCCCTGTGTCGAAAGCCACAGACTGATGATGCTGTGTCGGCTACAGCATGATAATTGCCCCCACGCAGTGGCGGATGCTGGTCTGTCAAGAATGGGAAGAAGCTCAATTTCGGGCTACATCATAAAATGTGTCTGTTTATTTTTCGACGTGAATTCGACTCTCCGTTCCTTTTCAAGAAAATGATCTGTGACCCTGGCATACCAACAAGGCGTCTTTTCCAGGGTCTTAACTGTGGTGATATAAGTCAGTCTGCGAACGCAAGCAACTACAATAAAACACACGAGAAATAAAAGATGAATCTGCAGTAGACGTTCACCGTTTAAAGCACGGTGAAGCTGCGGGAACGAATGAGAAGGGAGTCGCGTCGTAACCAGTAAGAAGAAGCTGATTCGGAACAAAAGTTGAGCGCGGTGTTAGTTAGTTAGTTAGTTCCACCCGTTCCTATTTGGAACATTGGGCGACGAGTCTCCTCCATTTGTTCCGGTCACTGGCGACCCTTCTTGCTCCATGCCAGCTGACACCCATCTCACAGAGGTCTTCTTTGGCAGTGTGTCTCCGCATCTTCTTTGGCCTACCTCTCTTCCTCTTTCCACCCTCTGGCATCCAGTCCATGGCCACACTTGCCGGTCTCTCTCTTGGCAGTTGGAGTACGTGGCCAATCATTTTCCTTCTCCTTTCAGAGACAATGTCTGACAGCTCAGCTACTCCTGCCCTCCTTATCACCTCCTTGTTGGTGATGTGGTCTCTCCATGAGATCCTCAGGATTGATCTTAGGCAACGCCGATGGAAGACATCTAACTCTTTGGTAATATTGGCTGTCTTCATCCATGTCTCACAGGCGTAAATCGCTGTTGGGATGACCACTGACATATAGAGGCGTAGCTTGGTGGCCGTAGTGATGGCTTTCGATGACCAGATGTTGCGGAGGCGTTGGAACACTCCCGCAGCTTTACCAAGTCTACTGTTGACGTCTTTCTCCACATCACCTGTATTCGAGATGTTACTCGCAAGATATGTGAAGCTGTCAGTGTACTCTATGTCATGTTGGTGTAGAGTGAGTGGTTGAAGGCGTTGGTGGTGTCCGATGGCCATGGCCTTGGTCTTTTCCTGGCTTATCCGTAAACCGACTTTAACTCCGTGCTCATGCAGATTGTTGGTCAACTCCTGGAGTGCGGGCTGGGTGTGACTTAACAGGGCGGTGTAGCGCATATTTAGTCAATGACATGTACGCACAATGAAATTGACATTCATATATTTCATCACTTATTCTTAGACATTTTAGGGGAAGCCGAGCTTCCCTTGCAGTCCGAGAGCAATCGCCACTGGAAAGAGACCACAGTGACAACCACGCAGCGATATTAACGATGGTATAATTGATTTGACTTTGTGATTTTATTACATTTTGTTTTTCACTGCATCACAGCAACAAAAATGTCAAATCAACAATTTGTGGAAAATCCTGAAATGTGAAAGAGATTCTTCGACTGCCTTAACAGGAGGCATTAAAAGATGTTCAAATAAAGCAACGCCTAGTTGCTGACAAATTAACACTGAAAGGTCAAATTGTTTTCATTTGCTTTCCTTATGCACTGAACGAGGAAATGAGTGATGTTTTACACAAAGCGCAATATCATTAGTCCTAATTGCATTCGCGAATTTGACTAAAGCTTGTTGGTTAAAGGTCAACTGGGAAGTAATTTTAGAAAATCCATCCATCCATTTTCTAATCTGCTTATCCTGACGGGGGTTGCGGGCGTGCTGAAGCCTTTCCAAGCTGTCCTCGGGCAGTCGGCAGTGCGCATCCTGGCCTGGTTGGCAGCCAATCGCAGGGCATACAAAGACGAACAACCATCTGCGCTCGCAAGCACACCGAGGGACAATTTGGAGTGTTCAATCAGCCTGCTGTGCAGGTTTTTGGTATGTGGGAGGAAACCGGAGTAACTGAAACATTTTTATGTCACAAGTAATGTGGTTAAACAAAATACATTATGTAAAGCATTAAAAAACTATTTCTATTTCAAAAATTTGACACAGTACCGTAATTTCCGCACTATAGAGCGCGCCTGATTATAAGCCGCACCCACTACATTTTTAGAGGAAAACCAGTTTTGTACATACACAAGCCGCACCCGTATATAAGCCGCATGGGCCCACATTAAAACATGTCAACGTATTTACAAAGAAAGACGGTACACAGAGAGAGTTTTCAAAGTTTCAATAATATAACTTAACAATAATAACAATATAACTTCGTTCCCAAACGGTGCCTGTGACGCGGCAGTCTTAATCTTACCTTTTCTACTCGAGCGCCCCTGGTGGCCATTAGAAGAATGACACAAATTGGCCGCATCACTGTATACACCGCAGGGTTGAAAGTTTGGGGAAAAAAGTAGCGGCTTATAGTCCGGAATTTACGGTAATCGTTTTCCAGAGGCGAGATCGTGATGAGCGTCAAACCCGAAAGTGTGACGTCACTTCAAGATAACAATCGCGGGGCTCACGATGGAAAGTCGACAAAGCCGGTCAGAAATCCATTCAGAAAGCGACGTTTCAAACTTATCTGAGGGGGATCCGGCTGTTTTAAGAGTTGGAGGAAGGGGATGTTGTTGGCAAGGTGTATGTTGGACCGTACATGTCCGAGGCAGATGCTCAGGATGTGGAAAATGTTGTGCCCGAACCGGCTGGACAGAGAGTAGAGACGAGACCCATCGTAACTGGAAGAATGGTAAACTGTAGAGCAGGGGTGGCCAATTATTTTACTGTGTGACTGCAAAGAGCCACACACACACACACACATACACACACGCACGACCATGCCCTCGCGCACATATGCATGCAAGCCACGGCGAGCAACAGGCGGAGCGCCCGAACATAAATGTTGCAGCTCTGAAAAAGGAGAGCTGTGGTGGTGGTTTTTAAAACGGATACTTGTTGTATAAACAACTAAAGACAGGCACGATTAACCCGACGGCAACTAATCATCTGATATCAAAAATGAACCGAATACTGGCGCGCTCTCGTTTGCATTTGATGTATTCTTACGGGGTCGAACTAGTGAGTGCAAAGACTTACAACTGTGCCGTCACATTTTTTTTTTCCCGCTACCCATTCCCTCTTGTCAAACTCATGTCACTACTGTCTTTCATTCCTGTGTTTTGATCCCCAGCGTGTTGACAACCGGTCCCAGCCATCAGTGGGCGTCTCATGCTGTCATTTAACTGGAACACCATCTATTACCCCCCGTGACAAACGTCTTTTTTTCATACCTCCTACTCAAATCCAGCTCTTTAATGTAGATTTTTATTTTTTGAATGGTGGCGCTTACAGTATGTTAACTGGGCACATGACAGTCAACTTCTTTATGCTTTTGACAATCAATCAATCAATCAATCAACAGACTTACAAATACCAAATCAAAGGAAAGACAGCGACACAAAAATGAAATGAATGCTAAAATAAGGAAACACAATTCATGAAATTTGGTTAAAAGTTACATCAAAAAGCAATGGCTCAAATAAACACGAATGTGCACAGACAGGGGCTGTAAAACTGAAAGGATGCATCTTTGTCCAGACCTGAGCAATGACTGACTTGGAGGACCTCAGAGCGTAAAAGCGGCTCACAAGCCGCAACAACAATAAGACACTTAAAATCCATTTTTAAAAAGTACCCAAAAAAACAGTTGAGAGGTAGCTTGGAAGAGTCCCCCCCCCCGCCACCCCCTTAACCTATAAAATCACCAATTAATTAATCTGATACAGTGAATGCATGAATTCAAAATGTCCCTTTTTATGAAAAGCTGCCTCTTGTTACGTCCGGGCTTTGTTATGCAAACTGTCTCAGGATGGATCGTGTGCTTCTCATGCTACTTAACCATCATTGGCTCTTTGCGTAACTCATGACAACAGTTGTGTTGCTTTTTTAAAACTCTAAATTAGACCTGAGAATGACCTAAAGGTTGCTGTTGGCTGTAAGCCGCAAAGTTCGCTTCCCCACAACAGACCTACACTTCTGATTCACGTGGCCCAAAGACAAGTTCCCACGTTTCCCATGTTTTTGTTTGTTTGTTAGTTTTTTAAACACCAATTTGATTGAAAACTAAGATATTTGTTATTTTGGAAGGAGACTCTTCCAATGGAGTAGCTGTTGTCCTTGGCTTGAAAAATTATTGCACTTATGTTTATTTAGTGAGTTATTGTTGTGAATTTATATATATATATATATATATATATATATATATATATATATAAAAGAAAGGCATATCACGCATTGCTATTCTGTTGCTAGCGTGTTGTTAGCATGTTGCTACCGTTTTACTGCCGCGTCACAGGCACCGTTTGGGAAGAAAGTTATATTATTGTTAAGTTATATTATTAAAACTTTGAAAAACTCTCTCTGTTTACCGTCCTTCTTTGTAAATATGTTTACATGTTTTAATGTGGGCACATGCAGCTTATATACGGGTGCGGCTTGTGTATGTACAAATTGGTTTTATCTCTAAATATTTAGTGGGTGCGGCTTATATTCAGGTGCGCTCTATAGTGCGGAAATTACGGTACATATATATATATATATATATATATAGAGAGAGAGAGAGAGAGAGAGAGAGAACTAGCATAGGAAAAGAGAAAAAAAATGATGCCACTGTTCCTCCCTCGACGTTTAATGAATACCATCAACATGATATACATGACCATCCACAATTTAACATGATTTGAGAACACATTTGGGGGATTTACAGTAGCTGAGAAGCAGTTTTTACGGTCATAAATCCAATTTAAAAACTTCTGAGCTGCTGATGCCTTCTCAATTACTTTTGGACTTGACTTTTCGAACGTGTGCCATTAAGGAAGCAGGAAGTGTATGACTTTAATTTGTGATTACGTTGCAGCTTTGATTTTAAGAGAAGGTCTAGTTTTGTAAAGTCTACATTTGATATTACACGTGCAGGATGCATGCCTTGAATATTGCCTTGAAACCTGCTCAATGAGTCATTTTTTGAAAATATTGGCATGTGTGAGCAGCAGTAGTCATATCTGTATCCAACAAGCTCCAGCATAGCTTGTTTATCCACACAACAAGACAAAAACAAATGACAGTAAACAGTATTGTGTTGAAGACATCGGCATTCTTTTAAGATTTATTATTACTCTCAACGCCACTTTGTCATTCTATTCAAATATAATTCAGCGAGTCAATACATTTTCTCTGCATGTCTGATGTCAAGGATGGGCAGCACTGTATCAATCCAGTTTATTACGTTGTGTCACGTAAGATTTTTGTCCATTGATATTTCTACCATGAGAGGACCACAACCTGAGCCAAGATAAGCTTATCAGCATCATATTGTTTTGATTTCAAGAAAATATTACCGTATTTTCACGACCATAAGGCGCCATTAAAAGTCTAGTGTATGAGCCGAGTTCCAAAGCTTGACCGAGCGCGCTTCTGGCCGACACGCTGTTTATATAGAGAAAAGGCGGGCGTAAGTGACGTCAGGCATGCGGAAGTCTGCCAATGAGTGAAGGGTGGGCGTGCCCAACAACACGGTGCGCCGAATGGTCGTGAAAATACGGTAACCTGGAGTCCCTTTCACGTATGAAACCGACAGCCTGGTTTTTCGATGCCATTTTCATCGACTAGCAGATGTTTTTCTCCATTCAAATTTGGCAGGCTTGTTGACAACACTCTCCTTTGCGATGTCGTGGTGTGTCCCAAATATAAGACGTTCATATTTTCACTTTAAGAGATGTTCGGGACAATGCTGAAAGATGTCCTGGCTGTATTGAGGGTTAAACTACTAATATACGGTACATCAAGAACAAAAGGATCACACGCTCAGTTTAATCGCAGAAAGCTGAGACTCATTCTGTGATGTGACAAGACCGATGTGAGGTGCTCACCTGACTCAGACTACAAACAGACCAAATTTGAGATCAACGTCTTCCTGTTGTCCAGTTCAGCTGATTTCGGTTTGGGGGTGCGTGATGTAATTTGACTGAAATACGTTTTCATTTATGCTAGCAAGACCAGCTTTTGGCAGCAGCTCCACTAAGGTCTGGGTGATATAAGTTTTATGACTCAGTCATTTTTTATTTTTTTTAATCACCACCGACAGTTCATAAAAGGGACATTCGCATGGCGTGTCATGTTGGCGGCCCTTTAAATTACAGTTGGCGATCTATTTTTGCAGATCCGTGTATGTCCAGGAACCCAACATGGCCTCTCCCTTTCAGTACAATCGCAGATTGCGCCGCTTTCAGTCATGTTGTGGCTTGACTGTTGTGCATGCACAAGAACATCCACACTTGCAATTTAATCAAGATGCAAAAAAAAACATTTCTGGATCATGTCATACATGTAGCACCACGGATGGCGTGATGGGGCCTTCTCTCACACGCGTTGCAGCATTTTGACGCGCATCACATGCTGACAATCAAGGAGCGCTGCCGTTCTGAGTTACATTTTTTACATTTCTGCAAGCAATACATTATTTAATACCGTATTTTCACGACCACTTACACGCCCACCCTTCACTGATTGGCGGGCTGCTTTCCCGCATGCCTGGCCTCAGTCACGTCCTCACTCGCGGCCACTTACCCGCCCACCCATCACTGATTGGCCGGCTGCTTTCCCGCATGCCTGGTCTCACTCGCGGGCCACTTACACGCCCACCCTTCACTGATTGGCGGGCTGCTTTCCCGCATGCCTGGCCTCAGTCACGTCCTCACTCACGGCCACTTACACGCCCAACCTTCACTGATTGGCCGGCTGCTTTCCCGCACGCCTGGTCTCACTCGCGGGCCACTTACACGCCCACCCTTCACTGATTGGCGGGCTGCTTTCCCGCATGCCTGGCCTCATTCACGTCCTCACTCACAGCCACTTACACGCCCAACCTTCACTGATTGGCCGGCTGCTTTCCCGCATGCCTGGTCTCACTCGCGGGCCACTTACACGCCCACCCTTCACTGATTGGCGGGCTGCTTTCCCGCATGCCTGGCCTCATTCACGTCCTCACTCACAGCCACTTACACGCCCAACCTTCACTGATTGGCGGCTGCTTTCCGCATGCCTGGTCTCACTCGCGGCCACTTACACGCCCACCCTTCACTGATTGGCGGGCTGCTTTCCGCATGCCTGGCCTCATTCACGTCCTCACTCACAGCCACTTACACGCCCAACCTTCACTGATTGGCCGGCTGCTTTCCCGCATGCCTGGTCTCACTCGCGGGCCACTTACACGCCCACCCTTCACTGATTGGCGGCTGCTTTCCCGCATGCCTGTTCTCACTCACTTCCGCCTTTTCTCTATATAAACAGCGTGTCGGCTCTCAGTCAGGCTTTGGAACTCGGCTCATACACTAGACGCTCCGCATTATAAGGCGTCCTGTCCATTTGGGAGAAAATGTAAGACTTTTAATGGCGCCTTATGGTCGTGAAAATACGGTAATTGATTGTTATCTAGGAATATATCAGTTCTCCCATCCCTAACCACCAGAGCAGCTTTATTTCTCCCTTCGATCTTTCTCATGCCATAAAACATTCTTCACTCCAAATGTGTGTGTCTTTCCATGACATGTCTCATAAGTCTTTGAAACAACTTTCTTCCCAGCAAGGGTTGGGTAAAGATTATGTTCGAGTCGGATCATGAAAGAGTCGTCAGACAGCAGTTTTGCAAATTGCAGACATGCGTCAAACATTTCACCGTTCCTCTTTAAAATCGCTGCGGCGTTTCCAGTTTGGTGTTTGTTTGGCTGTGTTTATTTCATACACCCACGCAACTTTGACTCATACACCTGCACATTTCAGCAATTTGGCACCCATTTCGCTTCCACAGAACTACGCATTCTGCACCACTGGGGCCTGCAGAAATGACCTCGCTTAGATCCATTTGTTTTATGCAAATGATAATGCATCGCATCAACAAAGGGTTTGCTCCATGCGACAAGAAAAGTGTTAGCGGGGTAATCACAGAGCCCCAACGTTCTTTTGAGGATGAATAAAGATTTATTAGGGCCTCTACGTGAAATTGGATTCCTGCATTTAACCCACTGGACTAAACCCCCATGTGAGCATGGGGGCAGCATGCACACTTCTCATGGATAGACCCTGAGGCGGAATTTCATGCCGTATTCCAGAAAACTCAAATATAAGAAAACAAGACAAATTCATCCAAACAGACTTCATCTGCCAATGTTATTGCATGTCAATTATTTGATGCAAGTAATAAATCCAAAAATGATCTGTCACCATTTTCCGTCATCCATTTTCTCTTCTTCTGATAGCCTGCCAGTAGCACCAGATCCCCACTAATAACGTGTACACACATACACACGATGTTCCGCTGTACTGTTGTTTTGTTTTCGACTGTTATGTACCAGCCTATGATTGATGGAGTATTTGATCTTCGTTTTCCCAATGGCCATAATTACTTGGGTTCCCTCACCGATTCTGAAGTCAGTCAGTCTCACTGTTTTGCATTTCACAACCATCTTTCTTTTCTTCTTGAGCTTAGCTTCAAGGTTTGAATGACTGCACGGCAATCGCGGATGGTGCCCAGCCAGGTGACTTTGCTGTGGCCTGTTGCTTTTCCATCTGTTGGCGCATGCAGTCCCTTTGCAAGATTTAATCAGGTTTGTTCGAACGGTGACTTTAATGCAACCTAAAAAAATGTTTTTATTTAAAAAAAAAAAAAAATCCAATAACTTATTCCAAACACCTTTGTTGGTCCCATGGCTATCACTAATACTGCTTTCCCTGGACTTAATTACAATTTTTTTTTTTTCAATTTAGCTCATATTATTGCATTGTCGAAATGACTCTTGCTGACCTTTTCCCTGTTGAAGGACCAGAGTAACATCCAGTGTACGGTAGCTTCCACAGAGTCCTGAAGAAAACAAAAATCCAGATCAAATAACTTGAAGTGAGTGTTTTTCGAGCTCTTTTGGGATTTATGGGAAAGAACCCCACCACCACAAAAAAAGAGACACGCATTGTTCCTTCTTCCACCCTTTAATCAACAAGACTGCAGTTGGTTGTTTCAATTGAAATTCCGAGCATAAGTACGTGGCTATTACCGTAATTTCCGCACTATAGAGCGCACCTGATTATAAGCCGCATAATAATATAACTTAATAATAATAATAATATAACTTTCTTCCCAAACGGTGCCTGTGACGCGGCAGTAAAACTGTAGCAACATGGTAACAACACGCAAGCAACAGAATAGCATCACAGTATAACAGGTCCGGTAAAAGAACATACCGCTACTTGTAAAAATTACGGTGAGCCGTCTTCATCTTCCTCCTGTGAACTGAAGCCATCGAAGTCACCGTCCTCAGTGTCGGAATTAAACAGTGTCATAAAGACCGGTCTTAATCTTACCTTTTCTACTTGAGCGCCCCCTGGCGGCCGTTAGAAAAATTACACAAATTGGCCGCATCACTGTATAAGCCGCAGGGTTGAAAGTTTGGGAAAAAAGTAGCGGCTTATAGTCCGGAATTTACGGTATATTGTTTTCATTATTTGAAGTACCCGGTACTGCAATTCATCCATCCATCCATCCTCACTGAGCTTGTGGATGAGCTGTAGCCCAGTGACTTTCGGTGAGAGGCGGCTACACCCAAGATTGGGCAAACAAGCACCGGGCACATATACGTCAACAACCGTTCACGCCTAAGAATAATTTCCAGTCTTCAGTGAAGCCAACATGTTGTGAGTTTGGATTGTAGCAGGAAAGCGGAGTCCTCTGAGAAAGCCCACGAAAGCACGGGAGAACATTCAAACCCCCACATGAAGGTCTGAGCCGGGATTCGAACGTCACACCTCAGAACTGGAAAGCGGATGTGTTAAACACTTGGTCACCATGCCTCCTGCGAGCGTCCATCTATAGCGTCGACGACACCCTCTGCCGAGCTAATTTTTGGCCACTTATATTTATGACCTTGTTCTTTCGGTTACAACCCACAACTTGTGGCCATAGTTGAGGGTGGCAACGTGAGTGTCGATTGACCGGCAAATCAAGATCCTCACTTTTCGGCTCAGCTCCTTCTTCACCACAATAGACTGATGCAGTCAGCATCTCTGCAGGCACCGCACCTATCCGCCTGTCGATCTCCCGCTCCAATCTTCCCTCACCTGTGGCCATGAAAAACAAGATTCTTGAGGCAGGATCCCCTTCCTTAACTCGGAGAGTGCATTCTACCGTCAAATTTGGAGGTGCTAATTATCATTCCGGCCGTTTCACACTTGCCGACGAGGCTCTCAGGCTACAGTTGAAGGTTATGGCTTGATGTAGCCAGCAGAATCATCTGCAAAAGGCAGAACGTATTACTCAGACCACCAATTCTGTCCATCAGGGTTATGAACAGAATAAGTGATTAATGGAAATCCAACTCTGAGGGGAAATGAATCCGACTGACTGCCAGTAAAGCGGATCAAACTTGTAAAGGGACCGCGGACAGCCCAGATCAGCAGATCTGGCATGCAACATAGTCCTGGAAGACAGGCCCACCCAAGGAACACCGCGGGACTCCTTTTTCTAGAATGACTCTTCTGATTGCTTCTGTAGGTTTCATTTGTTGGCCTTCTATGGATGCTACACATCAAGCTTTGGACACCTATGATGTACAGTATTTACGTCTATCCAAACATGTATGATTTCATTTTATTGGAATTGTCAATTCTGAAACAAAACCGTTTTTGTTTGGAAGTGGGCCTCAGACTCTTACCGTAATTTCCGCACTATAGAGCGCACCTGATTATAAGCCGCACCCACTACATTTTTGCATTTTCATGATGAGGGTATGTTCACGCTAATGTAATTTATGCACAAGACAAGAAGTTGCAGTCTTCCTCGACGCATATATTCCACCGGTCTTAATCTGACCTTTTCTACTCGAGCGCCCCCTGGCGGCCGTTAGAAAAATGACACAAATTGGCCGCATCACTGAATAAGCCGCAGGGTTGAAAGTTTGGGAAAAAAGTAGCGGCTTATAAGTCCGGAATTTACGGTACTTGGAAATTGGTTGTTTGTTGTCTTTAATCAAAGATTCCCCAAACAAACAATTTACCTTGAAGATCTGACAGCCAGATTGGGCAAGAACGGCGTGCTGCTGCTTAAAACGGTATATTGACTTGATCATTGAATAAATCATTTCAAACACACACACACTCACACACACACATATATATATATATATATATATATATATATATATATATATATATATATATATATATATATATATATATATATATATATATAGTGTATATATGTAAATGTTTACAGTTGAAATAATTGTGAAGAGTAAAGAGGCTCAAGCACATTGCACATTTTTGTCTTCTTTTCTGCCATCCATCCTACTTTAATTAATGAATAAGCCAATTTGGAGCTGTCGGAGTGTGTGTTTGCTCTCATCAAATTTCCTCTCCTCTTCTCCCGTTTCAGTGTGTGGTCTACCGCTAGGGAAAAACGAGCTCCATCAATATTTAAAACGCATTCTAATTAAGCCCAGGCCGCAGGCTGAGACGAGCAAAAGGTTGAGTTGAAATGAGCTCCATACCCTTCGCTGTGTACATCTCACCTGTTGGCTTCTTATCAATCTAAAAACAAAAATCAACAATTTATTGCCGCTCATTCAACCGTATCGGCAAATTGGGAAGATGGCAGCTGACGGACTTTCTGACCTCCTTGGGTCGCCCTCTACGTGTATAGCTACACTAAAGGCGCGTTCCCACGTTGCAATTTGTCTTATGCAACGTGTTGCATAACACAAATTGCAAATATGATGTTCCAAACCGAATGTGTTCCCACGTTGCAACAGTTGCAAACAATTTCAAATCTGGCAAGGATATTTTTCCGAATGCGCGTTTAACGTTGCTAAGCAACATATTTCGTTCTGCGACTATGGCGGCTAATTGTCAATATCAACTCCCTGAACTGGGAGCTATCGGTCTACTAGCCGAGCTAGAGGAGCCAAAACCCAAACGCTCGTTTTGGGTACGTGGATCGGGAGACGGCAAGAACTCGGCGCTTACAACGCTCTGATGCAGGAGTTGGCGGCCGAGGACCCCGATCGTTTCAGAAATTTCCTTCGAATGGATCGCACCAATTTTGAACTTAATGAACCTTTCGGTGTCGCCCCGGGAGAGCTCGATTTTTGGGGATTCCTGTGTCGACGCCATTATACTTCCGCCTTCCGTGTTTACATAACGACGCGATGTTTTTTGTCACGTGATAGCGCAACGCGTTCCGATTGGTCGGGTTCATGCCACACGTTGCAAGAAAATAGAGCAAGTCCTATTTCATGCAACACGCATCCAACACGTTGCATGCCACAAAAGTCTGTCCAACTTCGGGGTTCACACGTTGCAATGTGTTGCATGCCACAAAACTTGGGCCACAAATTGCAACGTGGGAACGCGCCTTAACTCGCACAAGTGAACAAGTATCGCCTCATGCCTGTCGTGTTTATCTGACCACTGTCATCTTATCGTTTGTCTTGAGCACCAAACAATGATGAATGACATGAACAAAAGAATCTGTCAGCCTGTCATTTAAAAACACACCGCTTGCGAAATTGGACAGCTTAGACATCTATTACATTTGAATAGACCGGCATAGAAATCAATGTTATTTTCAAAGTCAGAGTCCATTGTGAAGAGAAATCCTTCTTAGATTGGTTTTAAAACATGAAAAAACCCACTTGTTAGGTTGCTTTTCATTCCACCCCTGCCGTCTTGGATTTTCTATTTTTCTAAACAGGTCTAAAGTAATAGTTTTGCAAGAGCGTGAATCTATTGGAGTCATCGGAGGCACCGCGCCTTTCTTTCAATGTAGGATTGAAAATAAACGCCGGAGCACTTGCTCATTTTTTTTGCACACTGGTGTGAGAAAGGCGAAGCCTCATCAGTCCCTGCGGTCATTTTGTCCGTTGCTTTTCATTCGCATTTAGTCCGCCGTGCGGGGAGGTGACCGCGTGGAGTGGACACCTTGCGCTCCGGAGTGGATGACAGTATATTTGTGGAGCCAAACATTGCTTTTTTTCCCCACTTTTTTTGATGAATAACTATCTTTAAAATCAGAAGTCAAGACATTTTGAATTTTTGGGTCAGACTTTAACAAGCATCATGGAACTTGACATGCCTGATCTGGTTTCCCGGGCCACATAAAATTATGTGGCGGGCCAGATTTGGCCCCCGGGCCTTGACTTTGACACCTTTGCCGTACTGAGTCATTGTGTCTCCCCGCTGAAAAACTTCTGGCTTCATACGTTGTCAACGAGCATCCTGAAGTCACGTGGACGAGCCAAAGTATTGACATGCGCCTGCTTTCTGTCTTTTCATACATCCAAGACAAGGTTTTCAGATACTTTTAACATGCTCTATATTTTTTCATAGTCAGGCTAAAGTATTTAAAATGTGTGTGTGTGTGTGTATTTATATTAAACTTGCTAACCAAAACAGGATCTGATTAATTAAACATTGCTTTAAATATCAGGTCAGAAATTCCCAGTTTACGGATTTTATTGTTAAACTCTTAATTGAATGGCAAATATGAGCCTCTCTTTGACCTCATAAATGTGTAAATCTGACTCCAACTCCAGCACCCTACCAGCCATGAGCCTAAGAGCACTCAAACACCCCTATGAAGACAAACCTCATAAGGGAGTGTGTCGTCGTTATTACGAATCCAGTCATGCGCCGAGGAGTATGTTGCTTAGAGTGCATGCATGCGCTCGCTTGGAAGTTAAATAAGCTCGTCTTCAAAGCTTTGCCAGCTAACAAGATAGATGGAGTGCACGGAAGACACTTATTTACACCACATTGCGCTCACAGCTTCTATAATTCTCTATGTCACACACACACACACACACACACACAAATGCAAAGATTTGCAGAGTTGAGAGGCTTGACATTCTTGTACATGCGCACGCATTGAAGCCTATGCAGTCACTAACAAGGGTTGGATTGAAGCAATGATACTTTGGAAAGGGGTGAGCCTGCCATTTCGGAGTCACGAGGAAGCCAATCCATCAACTGGGGTGACAAGTCCAGAACATATGCAACGATTAGTATGTATGCGCGCGTGTGCGTGTGCTTATGTGTGAGGGTGAGCTTTACTCCTTGGTGTCCTCCTGCATAATTTAACCACAGCGATTGTGATGCAAATGCAGTGTGTGTGTGTGCCAATCACTTGTAGGTACAAATATACATATATATATCGTAAATTCCGGACTATAAGCCGCTTCTTTTTCCCCAAACTTTCAACCCTGCGGCTTATTCAGTGATACGGCCAATTTGTGTAATTTTTCTAACGGCCGCCAGGGGGCGCTCGAGTAGAAAAGGTAAGATTAAGACCAGTGGAATATATGCGTCGAGGAAGACTGCAACTTCTTGTCTTGTGCATCAATTAAATAATAATAATAATAATAATAATACATTTTATTTATAAGCGCCTTTCAAGACACCCAAGGACACTTTACAATAACAAAAAACACAAAATAATACAAAACAATACGGGTTGAGCAGCGGCAGCCAAACGCGCCAGCGTTCACTCAACCCGGAAGTCAGAAAGAAACCACGAGGGAGGGAGAGGGGGAGAAAAAAATTAACGTGAACATACCCTCATCATGGAAAATGCCAAAAGAAAGGCATATGACGCATTGCTATTCTGTTGCTAGCGTGTTGTTAGCATGTTGCTACCGTTTTACTGCCGCGTCACAGGCACCGTTTGGGAAGAAAGTTATATTATTATTATTGCTAGGTTATATTATTAAACTTTGAAAACTCTCTCTGTGTACCGTCTTTCTTTGTAAATATGTTGACATGTTTTAACGTGGGCACATGCGGCTTATATACGGGTGCGGCTTGTGTATGTTCAAAATTGGTTTTCCTCTAAAAATGTAGTGGGTGCGGCTTATAATCAGGTGCGCTCTATAAATTGGCCGCATCACTGAATAAGCCGCAGGGTTGAACGTTTGGGGGAAAAAGTAGCGGCTTATATTCCGGAATTTACGGTAGTTTTAAAAGATTCAAGTGTGAAACAAACAACAATAACAACAACAACGACAACTTTTGGAGAGGGCAACGGTCATGACTCCACTGATCAGTTAAGAAGGTGAAAGTTGTGGCCTTGACTAATCATCCATAAGGTCCAGTGGCAGCAGAACCACGGGGAGCCACTCAGTGTAACTGTGTGTTCGTGGGTGCATGCGTGCGTGGGGGAGAGAGAGAGAGCGAGAGAATATTCTGTAAATATGTATTATTTTCCAGTCAAATGCCAGGCTGCCAGCAGCTTGCCAGCTTTTCCCTTAATAGCCGGGGAAGGCAGCTAACAAGGATCACGCATGCATGATGGCACACGTATACGCAGACCAAGCATATTCATTCATCCGTTTATCAGCGACCGTAAGTCTATACATTCCATCATTTAGACTAGCGGAAGCAGCGGCAACAACATCTTGCCATTGACTATACTGACCATGACATCTTCTCTCTCCGCATTCGGTTGGCAACCAGTCCAGAGTGTATGCCACCTCTTGTTCAAAGTCAACTGGGATAGATGAGCTGCTTCTGGCGTCAAATGTGTTGATTGTAGACTACACAAGTGTGGTGGGAGTATCAGCTCTGGCCCATTTAATCCAAGAAACAACATTTACTCAGTAGTAATATGCTCGACTGATAGACAGAAACAGTGCAGAGAATAAGTTAGTCGTTACAAATAAATGACTGCGATGCCTAAAAACAATGTCTTATTGCATTGCTGTTTGTCAACCTAAATTGACTTTTTATGGATCGCTCTTGTCCGTTATCCAATCGAGGAGAGGCCCAAGCCTGCCTGCTGAAAATGAACCACTTTGGTCTACTGTCCGCATAGCATTACAATGATGGCATTTGTCTTGCGGGATGCGTTGTTTTGCGATCCTACCGTTTTAGTCTGACTGGATGAAGTCATGGAGGCCCATGCGCATATGTTTTCCATTCAGACCAGGGCAAAATGAGCAAAGATGTATCTCGCTCCTGCTCTTGCTTGTTACGTATTCATGTATTCATTAATCCCCCTCTAAGAGATTTCAGGGACCACAACAAAGCAAATACATGTTACAGCAACAACATATCCTAAACTTAACATGAAGGATCCCAATGCTCCTGCTGCAGTAAAGTATGAATTTTCATGAGTGGCACCTAAAATATGAAAAAGTTACAAGTTGCCTGTTTTTTTTTTTGTTTGTTTTTTTGAAGGTACTGGAACCACATGACTGGACGAGAAGAAGGAATAACACTGCACATACATCATGTATGTACAGTACCGTATTTTCACGACCATAAGGCGCCATTAAAAGTCTTCAATTTTCTCCAAAATGGACAGGGCGCCTTATAATGCGGAGTGTCTAGTGTATGAGCCGAGTTCCAAAGCCTGACTGAGCGCGCTTCTGGCAGACACGCTGTTTATATAGAGAAAAGGCGGGCGTGAGTGATGACAGGCATGCGGAAGTCTGCCACTGAGTGAAGGGTGGGCGTGCCCAACAACACGGTGCGCCGAATGGTTGTGAAAATACGGTACATAATCATATAATTTTAATGTTTTATACATATACATATATATATATATATATATATATATATATATATATATATATATATATATATATATATATATATATATAATGATCTAATAATTTTATTATATAATACATTTATATTTAAATTTGAAATAGAAACTGCAAAATAAACATCTAAAATGGCTAAAGATCAAAGAAATAATGCACTGCGCTCATCAGACCCGCTTTATGCTACTTTGCCACCAGCAAGCAGAGTCGCATTTCCGCAACAATGCCGATTATTTGTGTATGGCATGTCCTGAAAAATAAAATGTGTACACTACATTTCATTTGGATATCAGTTCACTGACTTGAACTACTTCCCCCAAAATATCGTATTTAACTAGCAACAAACCAATGGTAAAAAAAATACCGTCATTCATGTGTTCAGCACTAGAGGTAAGATCGGGCCGCCCGAACCCGAGCCCGACCCGAAATTCGGGTCGGGTCGGGCCTAAAATGCTCAACCATTGCTTCGGGTTCGGGTCGGGTCGGGCTTCTCTCTCGCTGATTTTTTTTTTTTCGAGGCCGTGAATTGTTTTGGCCACGAGAGACTGTGGTTCGCAAAAACAAAAAACAAAAAACCAGAAGTCGCCTCATCACAACACGCACTGTCCTAAACTCTTGCAATGACAATTCAAAGAACTCCTTCCTGTCTCTGTCCCGTCAGCGTTCGTCTTTGTTTCTCTGCTTCTTTCTCTTAAAGTGCCGCGATAGATTCTGAAGGACGTACAGCTGCTGTGGTTTACGGCCCTATTTTCAACCCGTCAAAATAACGGACGGCCTTAAATATTCCCCGTCCACTCTGAAAAAAAATCCGTCAATGATGGGAAATTGTCGGTTCATGTAACCTCTGCAGAAATAGAAATAAATATAAAAGTTGTAAATGTTTATACAGTCTTGTTTAACTTAGATTTCATTACAAAAGACAGGCTTCTCAGAAATCACCCCGAGTCCTCACAAATAAAATACGAAATGTCAGGTTTTACTTCGGGCTCGGGCCTGCATATCACGTAAAGTGATCGGGCTCGGGCCGGGTCGGGTTTAAATACCCTCGGGCTTTGGTCGGCTCGGGCTCGATTTTTTAGGACGGATCTTAGCTCTATTCAGCACACAGCGACAACCACTAGGCTACTTGGACTGTCACTCTATAATACGATTTGACTGCTGAAATCCATAAGAAAGAAAGAAACATAAAGAGGGTGAATGGGGAATTGAGTCAGGCCGTTTTTGTGCGAGGAGAATGGATAATCTATAGGCATGGATTTACACTCATCTGCTCCTCAGTGGCGCTTCCTTGGCACTGGAAACAGAAAGACTTCATCAGTTATGCTGCTTTTAGTCCGTATGGCGACGTCTCTTTCTTCGTGTGATTGTGTGTCTTCCGAAAAAACGAAACACGATGAAGATATCAGTCACAGGCTGATTGATTTATACACCTCGATGCTAAAGAATGCATAGCAAGAGATTTTAAATACAAACATGACACGTCTGAGATCCGCCAAGCTCTTCATTGTTGTACATTTCGGTTTTATGATTTGAATCGTGCACCGTTCAATCATGGCGGCAAACCGTCGAGGACGAGTCGAGCCAACATTCACGCGCATTTCATATAATAGTCTTGATGGATTTCTAAATGAGCTTTGCATATTGATGACAATGGAATAAAGATTAGCCTTGCTTAACTTTTGTGCCGTAGATTACGGAACAATTTCCATCTCAATCCCTCCCTTGCTCAGTCAGAAGCGTGAGCGGTCAGGTCTTTTAATGCGCTTACAGTACATGTCTGCGGCGGCATTTCTCCAAATTGGACTCTCTGGGGAGCCTCTTTTAATGCCACTCTACTTCGGGCGTTTATTTTTCCTTTCGGTAGGCAGTCTACGTGGGAAGTGTCTCGCCTGCTGGTGATGGTCATCAGCCTGGGTGTTTGGATGCGGCAGAAACAACAGGAAGCTTCCGAGTTGCCTTTAGCTTGTCACCGTTGCCGTAGCATTTTGCTAATCTTGCGCTAGTCTTGCATTCTGCTGATTCTGCCAGGAGTTACTTTTCATCTGACTGCTCATAAGCGCTGCTGCCATTTTCTCTTTCTCATACTCGGCCTTGGTTTTATGTTTTCGTATTTATTTACTACTTTTGTATCCTGTATTCCGTGGTCATCTGATTTCACCTCAACCTTTTTGTCATAATAGCATTTCATTATTTGCTTTTCCCTCACGCTTGCATGCTCTTTTTTGTTTCAATAAATGCTTTGCAATCCGCTTAGGCATGTGCGTTTGCTTTGGAATCCACCATCAGCGTTTGTATGCGTCAAACCAGGAGATTTGGTTTTGATTGTATTTTCTTGTTTTCTTTTCAAATGTGCGCATAAGCACCACATTTTTAGAGTACTAATTTGCACTGAGTGATTGTCTTCTGGGCGACACGGTGAGCGACTGATTAGCACGTCTGCCTCGCAATGCAGAGGTCTCAGGTTCGATTCCGGACTTTGGACTTCCCGTGTGACGTTTGGATGTTCTTCCTGTGTCTTCATGGGTTTTCTCCAGGTGTTCCAGTTTCCTCCTGTCGTGATTGGGTTTGTGACCAACAGGTGGCACTGCAGGGCTTTCCCTGAGCTGCACACCTGTTGGTCGTTTAGCAATTAGTAGCATAAAAGGACTCCCTCCCGACCACTCAGGGTCGGGTCATTGTTGCTGTTGTTTGCTACTGTCATGTTTGTTTGTTTGCTGCCATCGGGTTTGTCATGTTTCGGTTACTGTTCTGTTTTATCTTCAGTCATGATTTTTGTTTGCTACTTTGGACTTTGTTTGTTTTGGATTTAGTTTTCACTATGTTTTAATACAATTCGTCAAGTACACCCTGCTCCTCTCTCCTGCCTGATTTTTGGGGTCCACTACACCTCCCGCATTCCAAAAACATTCATGTTGATACTATGTACAGTCCATTTTTAAATGTATTTGTGTACGTGCAAATTCTTTATTTTTCTACTTTCTTTCAGAATGTTGCTGCTGTAGATTGCAAACTTGTCCATTGTGAGACAAATAAAGGTTTTCTTATCTTATCGATATTGTCCCTAGTTGTGATTCTGAGTGAGAATGGTTGCTTTTCAATGTGCGCCACGTGATTGGCTGGCAACCAGTTCAGGGTGGCCCCCGCCTCCTGCCCGAAGAAAACTGGGATTGGTCCCAGCATGCCCCCGACCCTCATGAGGATAAGTGGTTCAGATACAGTAATGGATGGATGGATGGATGATTGTCTTCTGAATGGATGAGCTGCGAAGAGGTCGTCCTGATTCGAGTTTGCTGGCCAAGTTGTGAAGGCAGGTGGAAAGTTGTCGGAAAGAAAATAAAAGATGGAAAAAAGAAATAAGACAAGAAAATGGAGAAAAAGGTGGCCCACGTTCCCACCCTCACCGACGGTCACAAGCGACTGTAAAATGCTTTTTCTGGAAGATAAAATGGTGAGTTACATCATCATCCTGACAAATCCCAATTACCGGAAATGCGCTCGTGCATAATAATGTCAACATTGCATCAAATATGGGGCCAGAGGCATACATTTGTCAAGCAGTTAAGTCTGCTACCTGTCATTTCGCGGCATGATTAGTCCACCCCTTGCTTCTCCTGTGATGTCAGCAGAGAATGGTTCCAGCTTCCAGCAATCCTGCACAGGACGGGATGGCAACGCGATGGGTGGATGAATTTTGTCTAATTTTTTTTTTCATAACCACTTTCAAACGACACACTGACGTTGGATTTTATTTTTTATTTTTTTAAAGCCTCACATGTCGCAGTCACCCTGAATACAGCACCAACTGCAAAAGGTTCATTCAAGGTACACCCAGTAAGTAGCCTAGTGCAAGGACATTAATCAGAAAGGACAATTGGACCTGCTGTAATCTCTTTGTACAGGAGATAGACAGCACTATGCACAGTGACCCTACAGGGAAGAGGAGGGGATTACTGATTAGCTGGGGGGGGGGGGGTGTGGGTTGGCGAGAGTCTTTTTTTTTTTCTTCTGAAATGTCTATTGTATTGATATTGAGTTAAGTTCAACAGGCTCTGCTGTAGCCTTCGGTGATGCTGCAACAACTCAGGCGACACGATCCGAGCATTCAGACAGTGGTCGTGGCTGTTTTGGCAAGATGGGAAACGATCAGAAATGTATTTTCTGATATATTCTTCCTCCATTTCAACCAGAGAATATAAGGAATTCCTGTAGCAATGTACAAATGTTACCGTAAATTCCGGACTTATAAGCCGCTACTTTTTTCCCAAACTTTCAACCCTGCGGCTTATTCAGTGATGCGGCCAATTTGTGTAATTTTTCTAAAGGCCGCCAGGGGGCGCTTGAGTAGAAAAGGTAAGATTAAGACCGGTGGAATATATGCGTCGAGGAAGACTGCAACTTCTTGTCTTGTGCATCAATTAAATTAGCGTGAACATACCCTCATCATGGATAATGCAAAAAGAAAGGCATATGACGCATTGCTATTCTCTTGCTAGCGTGTTGTTACCATGTTGCTACCGTTTTACTGCCGCGTCACAGGCACCGTTTGGGAAGAAAGTTATATTATTATTATTGTTAAGTTATATTATTCAAACTTTGAAAACTCTCTCTGTGTACCATCTTCCTTTGTAAATACGTTGACATGTTTTAATGTGGGCACATGCGGCTTATATACGGGTGCGGCTTGTGTATGTACAAAATTGGTTTTCCTCTAAAAATGTAGTGGGTGCGGCTTATAATCAGGTGCGCTCTATAGTGCGGAAATTACGGTAATACATTTAGAGCATAACTTCTATAAGTCACTTGGTAACATGTGATAAAATAAGTTAAACAATGTCTTACTTGTGTTTTCATGGTTTTTAGTATTTCCCCGAAAGTCTGATACAAGATGACCAAATAAAAGGGCTGAGAAAAAAAATGGCTTGGTGATGCTTTTGCTTTTGAGAGTCACGGCATTGACTGCCACTTCTAAATGAACCCGTGGTTTGCCCAGAACAGGATAAACGGTGTAGAAAAATTGATTTATGAACGGATTTCTTGGAATACATGTGAAGCATCAGGATGGGGTTGAGTTTCAAAATGGAACTGACGGCATCCTTGAATTGTATTTCGAATGGAAGCAGCTCACACACATTTGACAAACTGTTGAATTTGAGTCTGTCTTTTTAGAATCCAATTCTGTCCGGAGAACTCCTGACAATAATAAGACAGCCATGCGATTTCAGACGTCCCCATTTTGAATCCCTGACCAACCAAAGTTCAAACTGTGATTAAGTAAGATATTTCTCCATGGTAGGAAAGCAGCGTTTAATTAGGCAAGAGCGAATCAATGTGAATTCATAATTAATCAGTCCCTACAGTTCTCCATTTCCCTGTGTCGCAAGGGGCATCGGTCCAAGCAAATAAAAAAGGAGTTTCCTGTCCCCTCGGTCTTTTCACCGACCGTGCCGAGATGACTTCACTGGAGCAGTATCCGAGAGGTTTGAATGTGGACCGGCTGTTCTGGGACATGTACACATTCACCACCCTCCCAAGGCTTTGGATCGTTTGCCCAAATCACTTTGAGGGACCAAAAAAAATAAAAAACAACAACAAAATGTGTTTGATGGTCACCACTGAAACGATGATGCAGCATTGAATCAGTCAAAAGAATGAGATTAGTTCGTTTACCGTAATTTCCGGACTATAGAGCGCACCTGATTATAAGCCGCGCCCACGACATTTTTAGAGGAAAACCAATTTTGTACATGCACAAGCCGCACCTGTATATAAGCCGCATGTGCCCACATTAAAACATGTCAACATATTTACAAAGAAAGACGGTACACAGAGAGAGTTTTCAAAGTTTGAATAATATAACTTAACAATAATAATAATATAACTTTCTTCCCAAACGGTGCCTGTGACGCGGCAGTCTTAATCTTACCTTTTCTACTCAAGCGCCCCCTGGCGGCCGTTAGAAAAATTACATAAATTGGCCGCATCACTGTATAAGCCGCAGGGTTGAAAGTTTGGGAAAAAAGTAGCGGCTTATAGAATTTACGGTAGTTTGGATCTACGGATTCGTATGTTTCATTCGATTCTGCTCGTCAATCCTATCCCGTTTTATCAGTTCTTTGAAAATGTGCAGCTCATCTTTCAACATGAATCTTTTTGGTCAATGACGTGTACCGGCTGCTATCCTGCGCAATGGTGCGCGCCTTTGTTGTTATTGTTAGATTTAGTCCAAATTGATTTTTGGTGCAAATTGAAGGTGTTAACTGCAAACAGTATCATCGCCGTTGTCGAGTTATTTGCATAAATTATTCAATGAGAAAATTGAGTTGGGTGGTTCTTTTGACCTTGGGGGTCTTTCAAATTGACTTTCAAGGACAATTTGCTAGGTATGAAATGAGCAACCACTTTTCAAACATCAAGAACCGTAATTCACAGCCCACCACTATTTGTGTTTTAATATATGTCACACGTGCAAGTCGGGGTTGTTCAAAATGCTCATTTCCAAGTTCCGAATCATACTTCATTTAATTGCTTTAATATGACCAAATCTGCACAAATTAGCATGAGCGGTTAATGAAAAAAATCATCACTTTAATGAATTGTACTGAACATTTGTACTTGTCACTTGTAATTCATTTTTAATTATTTTAAACATGACACCAAGTATGTCACGGATACACACAGCTGATCACCGGGGGGCTCCTCCGATAACTGTTGTCTCAATGAAACCCCCCCACCACCACCACCCGTCCGCCCGCCGACATTTGTCGAGTAATTAACAAGACATTACCCGCTTGCGCAAAGGTTCTCCCAACATTTATTGAACATCTACTCCGTTATTTGTATTCCCCCATACAAATTGGTGTCATTTAAAGGAGCAGTAGTCATTCAGAGGCACGGATTACAAAAACCCTAACTCTCACTGCTGTCAACCCAGCCTACAACTCAAGCTTGAAAGGTTTTCTTCTACTTTTATCTACTTTACTTACGAAATGTACAAAAGGTGAAACCTTAGAACTATTTGAACTTCAGTCATCCCGATGCTTTCTTAGTCTGACAGCCTGAGAATGGCGCCTCCTCTGTGTCGGGCCTCTCGGGAGGTCGCATCCAACTTTGAAAACTTCCGCTCCGCAAAATCCGTTCAGTCCGTTCCCTTCCCCGTTGGTTGAACAAAAAAGGCCTGATTTATCCTGTAGGCAAGTGTCAGTGTCTCTGAAATCTTATTTTGAAGTCTGTTTTTACTCTACGTGGTGTCATTGTTAACTATACGGTTGATTCCGAATTAAAACGCTAAATATTGGAACAAATGCTCCGTTAGTCTGTCACATGTCTGTTTCTCCCCTGCATTAATAACAAATTTGAAGTGTAAGACAAAGTCATAACAAGTAGCAATGCCACTGGCAAACTGTTACATCCCAAAAGATTGCAGGATTTTAGGCTTTGATAAGAGTCGACATATGCGTGACATTTTGAACTGTGCGACATTTCAGAGTATCTCTGGTGACACAAGTTAATTTTCTGAATGGTCGCCGACGAAATGAATACAAGTTCACATCAAGTATTTTATTAAACTCACACAAAGAAAAATGTAATTTGATATATATTTAAAAATGAACAATTCCAGTCATGGTGGAGTTCGATATCCTTATCTATCAATCCATCCATCCATGTTCCAAAGCACTTAATCTTCTTAACCTATTCCAGCAGTGGGCACTGACAAGCTTGACATGACCGAACATGACAGGCATTCAACGAACGCAGTGCTTGTGGATGCACATCGAGTACCTGTAGATTATCTGTCCGTGTCTCTCACTTTGAAGATTGCCATCCGTTTCTCTTTGCTTCTCTGTTTCCCTTCACCCGAAAACCAGCGTCTTCCAAGTCCGCTGCCTCTCACTGCGTGGCGCTCTCAACTTCTCTTTAACTTCTCTTTCCCTTTAATGTAAACTATAGACAAAAAGTCATGGAAAGGAATTTTGGCAACCCAGTCAACAGATAACGTATCGGAATGGCATCCTGTCACAGGCTAGTTTGGATTTTGTGTTGCGGTCCAGCACATTTAACTCACTTCCGATCACATTCGTTTACCATTATCTGAACCGAGAGTGGTGGGTGTGGGCGTGCTCGAGCCTATCCCAGCTGTCTCCGGGCAGGAAGCGGGGGACACCTTGAACTGGTTGCCAGCAATTTGCAGGGCACACATAGACAAACTATTCACACTTACAATCACACCTAGGGACAATATAGAGTGTTCAATTTAACCTACCGTGCATGGGAGGAAACCGGAGTACCCAGAGAAAACCCACCAAGGCATGGGGAAAATATGCAAATTCCACACAGGAAGGCGGCGGCTGGATTCCAACCCATGACTGTGAGGTGCACGTGCTAACCAGGCGACCACTGTGCTACCTGATGGATAAGCCATCCATCCATCCATCCATCCATCCATTTTCCGCCGCTTATCCGGGTCGGGTCGCGGGGGCATCAGCTTTAGGAGGGAAGCCCAGACTTCCCTCTCCACAGCCACTTCTTCGAGCTCTTCCTGGCGGATCCCGAGGCGTTCCTAGGCCAGCTGGGTAACATAGTCTTTCCAGCGTGTCCTGGGTCGTCCCCGGGGTCTCCTGCCAGTGAGACGATGGATAAGCATTCAATGTTATTCTATTTCATTTGGCCAAGTTCCTTTTGATTAAAGGTGTCAAGTTCTAGTTTTCCCATGACCTAGTATAGGATCGCAGGAGTATTGCAGATGACATAACATTACACTAATTCCTTCCTCTGTCTGTCCAGGAGTTGCTAGAATGGCATGATTCTCCAATGTGTTGATGTGATCCATCCAATTCAGACTGCGGCAACCTCGCTCTCACTTTCCTTCTTCAGATCCTTGAAGGATTGTTTGAGCAAGGCTTGGTGCTCATCTTGTAACCAGGACAGTTTGTGCTTTTTGACCATTTTTGGCCACGGTATTTGTGGGTTCTAAGGGCCGCAGTTATATCACTTGTGAAGGATTCGTTGTTTCTATGTGCTGCGTACAGGACTCTCAGTCAATGAGAAAAGCATTTAATCTCAAAAGCCTCAACCTTCCTTTTTGACATTGTAGAGTGTCCAGCTTTCACATCCTTAGAGGCAAGTGGAGAAGACTACAGGTGGACTGGAACTTGTAGAAATGGTGTTGCTCCTGCTGATCCTGGTTAATTGCACGAGAGCCAGTGCCCTGGCCACTCTTGTCCTGATCTCTTTGTCAGATTTCCTTTCAGCTGAAACTGTGAAACTGAGATACTTGGAAACTTCCTCAAGTAATTCTCCTTCAGTTGAGACTCCTTGGCTTGATGTGTCAGATACACTCCCCATAGCCATTGTTTTGCTCGTTTCAGTGCTGATTTCCATCATCCAGTCTTGTCGTTAAGTAGCTTAGTTCTTTTCCAGCTCCAGCAAGTAAATCAATGTCGTCAGCAAAATGGAGATTGCATATTTTACCTCTGCCACTAGACACTGTTCCTTCAAAGCTGAAAAAGATCAAACAGACATTGGAAAGTAGGCAGCCCTGTTGAACACACAGGTCACAAAAAAATAATTTGGCATTTCAGGGTGTACATGATACAGTATTTATGTTTAATCGGATTATGAGGAGGTCCTGGTTAAAAAAATTCTCACCTGTAAGAGGTCCATGGACACGAGAATGTAGAGAACCTCTGACATAGAGCACCACTTCTTTTCCAAGACAATATACAGTAAAAGATCTCTCACTAGTCCGCATGATCATCATCATGATGGCAAATTGGACAACAATTCTCAATCCACCATATCCGAGTGAACTGCAGTCGAGCCAGTTTTTTTGAGGCAATTCTGCTGTGATCATTCCACATATCCAGCCCTCAGCAGTAGATGTTTTTTTTAACCCCCCTTCAAGCGAAGGATATGGGGCACTGGTGACACAGGACTATGAGTGAAGTGTGTGAGAGTGTGTTCATATGCTATCCAATTGCTTCCTGCTAAGCCAGGGGCAGTGCATCACTAATCATGTTGAAGCACAGAAACAAACCTTTGATGGGGGAATTTGAGTCTGTGAGAGGGACAATGCCCGCTGTATCATGTTGCGGTGTACTTGCGCTCATGCTGTTTGTGAGTGTGTGTCCATCCTCTACTGTGGTACATGTGCAAATGTCATATTGTCAAACCAATGTCAACACCGACACGGTGTATAACACAATACAACTCTGTGATGTGCAACTGCTTAGTTTTGAGACCTGTATCGCTACGTTGATTTGCACATTTTTTCCAAATTCATTCATTCATTCATCTTCCGAAGCGCTTGATCCTCACTAGGGTCGCGGGGGGTGTTGGAGCTTATCCCAGCTGTTTCCGGGCAGTAGGCGGGGGACACCCTGAATCGGTTGCCAGCCAATCGCAGGGCACACAGAGACGAACAACCACCCACGCCCACACTCACACCGAGGGACAATTTAGAGTGCTCAATCAGCCTGCCATGCATGTCTTTGGAAACCGGAGCACCCGGAGAAAACCCACACAAGCCCGGGGAGAACATGCAAACTCCACACAGGGAGGCCGGAGCTGGAATCGAACCCGGTACCTCTGAACTGTGAAGCCGACGTGCTAACCACTGGGCTACCGGGCCGCCCTTTTGGTGAATAATTAGATATGGTGATTCTGATTGTCCCAAATGGTAAATGGTCAAACCCTAGCCCAGTTTACAGTAGTCCAATGTTTTGATACCAGCACTGTTTTTGACTGGGAGGAATGTCGGCGCCATTTGACTGTCGTACTGGACGCGCTTGTGTCTTGCGCCTGTAATGGGCAGCATTTTTCACAGCCCCGCTTTGTTCAGCGGAGAGACCGGTGCTGTTGAACGGTCTGCAGCTGGATGGATGCAAGGCTTGAGGAGCCGACGAGAAGAAAGGAGCGTTAGCGCAGAACGCCGATGCGGATGTGGAACTGGGAGTCGCGGCTTGGAGTTGAAGCGGATTACGTGGGACGGGAGAGGTGAACTAATCTCTTTTCGTCAATGGACGCTACAGCTTCGTGTTTGCTTTCAAAACTTAGCTTGTAGCAGACGTGTGCACGTTTTCAGCGTGACGTCTCTGATCCACTGGTGAAAGGACACTTTGATCCTCTCCTCTTTCATCGAAAACTGCTTCAGACAACAAAGTGTATGCAGAAAAGTGGTGAAGATTGCACGACTGTCTATGTCCTATGTGTGGTGTTGTGTTATTTTTGTGATTTTGACTTCAAAATGGCGCCGCGAGAGTGGCTGCCTTTCCAGCAGCTCCTATATTTTGTTGTCCTACTTCTTCCTTTCGTAAATTTGCTGCTGTGAATTGGGAATTTCTCCATTGCGAGTCTAATAAAGGTTTTCTTATCTTATCTTATCTTATTAATAATGGATATTTTGTTGAACAAAACCACCACGATGAGGACAATGTATATTTTTGGGTGAAATTATGCTGTGTTGTGCGGGAGGGATTGAATCCGTTTTTCTTTGACCTACTCCTTTTCAAGTATAAATGTCAAGTGTTACGTCTATGTTGCTGTTGTTGATATCAAATGAAACATGTCTAGTGGTCAAAACAACTGGGATTGCCTGGCAAGCAGTCGAAATCAGCTGACATAGGTTGATCCTGCACACGTGCAATCCAAGTGAGGATAAGCAGTCCACAGAATAGATGGATGACATGTTATGCACAAGGCACAAGAAAAACATCTCAGGCTGTAGTAGTCGATTTTGATTGACAAGTGAGCGGGTTGTGGTTTCTGCGCATTCATTGGACGCGCTCACAGCAATTGAGGAGAACATGATTTTATTTTTTTTACAATTTGGAAGCCTTATTTTGGGATCGTTGGCATTTTTAACATTCAAATTCTGCAGGGTTGTGAACAATATTCTTCTGTGGTGTGTCAAACATTTATGTTCACTTTACAGGGACTTTAAGATTGAATTAATAGTTCTTAAGCCTAATCATTTGAGTGGGTTTCTGATGGTGTAAAATAAACTACACCCATCTACCCCTTCGTTCTCCTGCTAGTTGAAGTACTGTTAAGGATCCACAACTGCTCAAGAGGTCGTTTATGGCTCATAGAACTTGAGTAATAGAATGTAATTAACTTTCCCTCTTTGTAGCTCTTCGCCCAGTGACAGAGTCGCCGAAGCAAGGCAAGGGAGCAGGCCGGACACCCTTGGAGAAAACTTGTCATCCACTTGTGTCTCTGATCTTATTCATTCTGTCACCACCCACAGCTTGTGATCGTAGATTAGTTTTGGAATGGGAAAATGAGTCATGAAATTACATCTCAGCAGCTTTACTTTAAATTTCACTGTCCGCCACATTGTTGGAAAATTAAACGGGCGTACTTTACAGATGAAGATATTAAATGTGATTTTTTTTCAACTACTAAACGCGGTTCATTTAAACGGGTAATACTGTATGTATGAAACTATCGGATACAGAGCCCCCCCCCCCCGTCCTCGCCCCCAAATAAAATAAAGCAATCCCCTTTTACATGATAATAATGTTTAAAAAAAAATCAAATCCCCTACTACATTAAAATAACACTACTGCATGCACTTACACTTTGTTTGTCTGCATGACACCCAAAGGAAGTCATTTACCACACATGGTGAGACAATATTGCACCCGGCATGACGGAAATATTATTGTACCGCTTTGGCTAGCTGAAATAGCCACCAAGATGATTTTGAACTACAGTATTTGCATATGCAGTAACGCGACCAATCAACCAAAGCCTTTCTTCACGCTGACTACCTCAAGGAGAAAGGGAGCCGTGTCTCCAAGTCACCACAGTGCTAACAAAAGCCAGCACAGACCTACAGCGGGTCAATTGAAAGCATTCCTCCCAGCGGCATTGCGCTGTGGCTTGTTTACATCACCCAAGCTTACCGTCATCCAAAATGCAGAAACTTATGGACTCATCTTTGACCTCCAAACTGAATAATGCAGGGTGAAGCCCGGCATATCCAGAGGCACCCGAAAAACAAACAAACAAGTTCTTTTCAGGTGAAATGCAACATACAAGCAAAACATTACAGGATAAAGTGCATCCCTTCTTAGATAGCATAATATAGTGTCAACGCGAGGGATTACTGTAATGTAAATTCCAGACTATAAGCCGCTACTTTTTTCCCAAACTTTCAACCCTGAGGCTTATACAGTGATGCGGCCAATTTATGTAATTTTTCTAACGGCCGCCGGGGGGCGCTCGAGTAGAAAAGGTAAGATTAAGACCGGTGGAATATATGCGTCGAGGAAGACTGCAACTTCTTGTCTTGTGCATAAATTAAATTAGCGTGAACATAGCCTCATCATGGAAAATGCCAAAAGAAAGGCATATGACGCAGCTTTCAAATTAAAAGCAATCGAGCTGTCCGATCAAGAAGGAAACAGAGCTGCTGCACGTAAACTTGGCATAAACGACGGCTCACCGTGATTTTTACAAGTACCGGTATGTTCTTTTACCAGACCTGTTATACTGTGTTGCTATTCTGTTGCTAGCGTGTTGTTAGCATGTTGCTATCGTTTTACTGCCGCGTCACAGGCACCAGAAGAAAGTTATATTATTATTATTGTTGTTATATTATTAAAACTTTGAAAACTCTCTCTGTGTACCGTCTTTCTTTGTAAATATGTTGACATGTTTTAACATGGGCACATGCGGCTTATATACGGGTGCGGCTTGTGTATGTACAAAATTGGTTTTCCTCTAAAAATGTAGTGGGTGCGGCTTATAATCCGGTGCGCTCTATAGTGCGGAAATTACGGTATATACTTTTTAAATTAATTCCAAAAGAACATTTTGCACATTATATATTATTGTTCATTGAAATGACATTTCTATTCTTTAGTTGGATTTGACCATCATAAAATGGTGCTTAAAGTACAGGTGCGGTCTGTGTTAAGTAACATTTATCGTAGTTGTTCTGTCAGTGCAACGAAGAAGTGACATAAAATTGTTAACGCTGACATATGATGTAAAACGGGCTTGCTATACAAATATTCGGGTTTCTGTAGTGCCTGCCCACCCGTTAGACAGCCAAGTATATTTGCAAATGTATCTATGAGTGAGCTGTTCCACACTCCTGCCCCACTGTGATGTCACAAGAGGGGACATTTAAATAACAACCACCCTCACACAGATTTTCTCTCACAATTAGACTGCATATCTTAGACTGTATCTGTCCAAATAGGATTGTATTATTGTCCATATTTTGCTTGATGTCATGATTCGGTTTGGGACCAACAGGTGGCACTGTAGGGCTCCCCCTGCAGCTGCACACCTGTTGGTCGTTAGGTAATTAGTGCTTTAAAAGGACTCCCAGCCTGAGCACTCAGTGTCGGGTCATTGTTGCTCTTTGCTACTGTCATGTTTAGTCCGATCAAGTTTCTGTTCTAGTTTTTTTTCAGCTTCAGTCATGGTTTTGTTTGATACTTTGGATTCGTTTTGGTTGTTAGCACTTTGTTTTGGATGTAGTTTTCTCTGTGTTTTATTAAATACATTTTGTCAAGTTCAACTAGCTCCTCCCTCCTGCCTGCTTTTTGGGGTCCACCACCACCACCACGCAACGTGACACATTATATGTTCTGTTGTATTATTTTCCTTATTTTATGTGTAAAGCGCTTTGTTACCGCCGCGGCTGTTTTGTGAAAGTGCCATATAAATAAATAGGTATTGTATGTGTTATTGTTCTGTTTTTTTTTTTTCAATTTTGTTCAGATATCTATTGTATGAAACGTAAGCCTTCCACACTCGGTGCACATTATCAGCCTATGTACCGACAGGGTTTCCCAATGTATGTCAGCATTTGTTGTTAGTGATAGTTTTTTTTTTTTCATGCACAATGGGTAATTCTCTTTGTTTTATGTTTAGTTTGACTGTAAATTTGAACCGGGAGCAGCATTTAATAGCATGACATGTATGTCATACAAAAATCAAATGAATATGTGGTCAATTGATGAATCAAATAATGAAAGGAGCCAGAAATCTGGACAGAAATCTATTTCCAATAGCCACAAACAAAACGCATCTGTTGTACTTCATGGATTAACGTGACGATTTTATGTTCATAACTTCCATGAGCCTTTCATTCGGGAAAACCGTGTCAGGAATTGTACCGATTTGCTGGAGGACATAAAGCGCGCTTCGTGGTTGGAGAAAATCTCAAACCCCTTTTTTAATATTTCACACACACAGCGCACAGAGTTATCCCCTGTTCTGACCCTGGAAGCCATGCAGTATTCTACAGTATCAATTTGTAATGTACTGATGAAATATACAGACAGAAAACCAATTAACAGCGACAAAATATGGAAAATTCATCTGCTGTATTTCTTTTCACGTGCATTTATTCGTATATTGAAATCCCAATGGTACAATCAACTCCGATAAAGCTCAAACAATTTTAGTTCCCCCTTCCCTCTTGTAACTTTTCCTTTATCTGCTTCATACGTGCACATTTCCCCTTAGACGATCATTTGTGTAACTGATCGATGACATTTCCCGTGTATACTGTCTACCCCCTTCGTATTTTGCTGCTCCAGCTCTTTTTGTTTCCTCGCCTGAGGAAATTGGCCGCACAAATTGAATTGAAGCAGTCGCCCCCGATGCGCGGTTAAAGATAACAGGTCATGTTCTGGACAATCTTCCATTTATTTGAAAACATACGGTTTGCACGATGTTGCATATTTTCTCCAATCGAGAGCGAGGTACTGAATGACAAGCAGTGAGTGAGAGAGATGGACAGAGCCCCGTGTCGATGTTTTGATGGGTGAACGTTCTGCCACCCGAAATAAGCATCAACGATCCGCCTTGTCGGCTGACGTTGAAAGACAAAAAAAAAAACTACAGTCAGTGCAGGAGAAGAAGAGACGGATTAAAAAGAGAAAAGAAAAGACCAAAAAGTCAGACGTGTCGAAGGCAGCCGCAAGGAAGATAGATTGTTGATGCAAATGAAAGCAATTGGATGTTCTGTAGTCATCTAATAACAAATTAGGAATAAGTGTCAGTCTAGAGGGCATTTGAAGGTACGTGAGACATAATTGTCTCTTTCTCTCGGGCCTAATGGAGCAGTGATCGCGAGGCAAGAGCTTCAATGACTTGAGCGTTTATGACATTGCCTACGTTGTCATGTCGAATTGCTTTCAGGCACCAAACACTTTGCTTGGCTCAAACACTGGGGGGAACTGTGGAAACATCTTTGTTCCGTATTTGTTGATTTGGAACTGTGTCACGATATCCACAGAAATAACAAGTACCGTAAATTCCAGACTATAAGCCGCTACTTTTTTTCCCCAAACTTTCAACCCTGCGGCTTATTCAGTGATGCGGCCAATTTGTGTAATTTTTCTAACGGCCGCCAGGGGGCGCTCGAGTAGAAACGGTAAGATTAAGACTGCCACGTCACAGGCACTGTTTGGGAAGAAAGTTATATTATTATTATTGTTAAGTTATGTTATTAAAACTTTGAAAACTCTGTCTGTGTACCGTCTTTCTTTGTAAATATGTTTACATGTGGGCACATGCGGCTTATATACGGGTGCGGCTTGTGTATGTACAAAATTGGTTTTCCTCTAAAAATGTCGTGGGTGCGGCTTATAATCAGGTGCGCTCTATAGTGCGGAAATTACGGTCACCATCCAGCTCTGAAAAGTCTGTCTATGCACGTCCTGACCTGAAATTTGACAGCCTTGCACAAGGAGGACGTAATATCAAAACTTTCATGTTTTTATTGACATCCGCAGCTACAACAGCATATACAGTAACGTGGTATATGCATCAAGTATATGCATCAAGTAACAGTCAAGGTCTTCATTATACTGTAGTTGCCATTGAGTTTTTGTTGCCGTCTCAAAAAGTTTGGTCGGAGCCATCACAGAAAGAATTTGTTTGCCCAAAAAAAAATTACTGTGCATCGTGATTAATAGACAGTTTGTGCTGATCTGCTCAAATCAGGGTTATTATCATTCTCGAAATCTAACGAGGTGAACTAAAATAGAAAAAATGTAATATCCGAAAGAAAATAAAAACTATTTTTTTTTTTTTAAAATCTAAAGTGACTTAAACTACACCAAAAAAATGGTGTGCTGAATTTTATTTTGGCGAGTGGTGGAACAAAATAAAATCCATAATTCATAAATACAGTAGCCCCCCAAAAATACTGTATTTTATATTGTACTATTATGAAAACCTGACGAGCTAGAGGAAATCCGAGGGCAGATTCCGAATCAGGGCAAAGAAAACAATTCATCCAGAAGAGTTTTGTGTGATTCTAGTGAAAATGTCCTTTTTTTCTTTGACAAATACACCAGATTAAAAACTAAAATACAAATGAAGCATTTTCGAGAAAAAAATCCAAACTAACAAACGTGCTCTAAAAATGAACTGAATTCAAAACACAAACGTCAACACGGAATAGAAGCCATGAAAAATGCCAAACTATTGAAATTAGACGGTAAAAATGCTTGTTGTGCTGATGAGTCCCGATTGTATACATACTGTTCCAGCACCTGAAAGCAGAACACCATGTTGTTGGGGGGGTTTTTTGTTTTGTTTTGTTTTGTTTTTGACAAATTGGGCATATCCAGGCCTCCAAGACTGTTAATTTAAAAGCCGTGGTTTGGCCGGTTTGATCTCACAGGAAGAATCAGCTAAGAGTCTGCCTTCGACAGACCGATGCTTTATTGCACTGCTGTCGTACATACAAAGTAGGAAGGTGTTCAAGTTGTAAATTACCACAACTGGAAAGACTAGCTCTCCGGTTTCATTAGTTAGAACCTTGTATAATTTTATTGCCGGTTTATACTGGAGTTATAAATCCAACTGCGTGATGTTGGATGAAATACGACTGAGGCCACGTGGATATTATTGTCTCTTTAATGAATCCACATTTTAGCGATCAAGTAAACATGCAAGTGTGTGTGTGTGTGTGTGTGTGTGTGTGCATATTCATGTGAAACAGAGGTGCACCTTTCAAGGATTCCCAAACTGTGGTGTGCATACCTCTGTGCTTTGGAGGTCACCTCGGTGCTGAAAGTCTAACCAATAACGATTACACAAAGTGCTTCTCTTGTGTTTTAATTCTCAGTCTTGAACTATACGACCAGTTGACCACGTCCATCCATTTTCCGATCCGCTTATCCTCACAAGGGTCGCGGGGGGGGTGCTGGAGCCTATCCCAGCCATCTTCGGGCAGTAGGCGGGGGACACCCTGAATCGGTTGCCAGCCAATCGCAGGGCACACACAGACGAACAAGCACCCGCGCTCCTCACTCCACACCTCGGGACAATTTAGAGTGTTCAATCAGCCTGCCATGCATGTTTTTGGAATGTGGGAGGAAACCGGAGTACCCGGAGAAAACCCACGCAAGCCCGGGGAGAACATGCAAACTCCACACAGGTAGGCTGGAATTGAACCCGGTACCCCTGCACTGTGAGGTTGACACGCTAACCACTGAACCACCGGGCCGCCCCATATGTATCGGTGTTCTGCTATTTCATAGACCTGGTTTTGAAGTGTCCTTTGGGTTCTCGTTTATCAGGCTTGCTACACCCCCCTCCTTCTAAATGGTCCAGTCTATCTCTAAGTATATATTTCCTGTGCTCCCCTAAAATTCTCTCGAGAAGGAATCCTGCCGGTGGACGTAATCAGCATCAATCTGATCGTTCAGCTTTTTTTTCCATCATTCCGTTTCATCTTTTTTGGGATTCAAAGTCCTCGCCTGCTGTCCATCAGCTCAATTTAACTTCTTTTCTTTTCCATTTTATGCCCCACGGAGGGCGCTGAAAATGCGCCTTTGAAATCCCATATCCCAGAGTGCAGTTCCTTTCCCCTCGAAAGGAAATAAATAAGTCAGATTAACTGTTGTTTGGAGGAAGGGTTGGAACTAAAGATAAAGGACGCAGCAATGAAAAGCCAAAAGAACATGATTGATAGTCACAGAGGTATTGAGAGAAAGGGGCTGGAATGCATGTTCATGTGTAAAAAAAAAAAAAAAAAAGAGAACCATTCCCATGGTTAGAAGCCATCTGGTTGTTGCTGCAAATGTTCTTCGTTGTTGTCCCCCGCAGAGATTGTGTGAGTTGTTTTCCTTTCTGTCACACCATTTGACTTGCCATAATTTTATTGCGGCGTAACACATCGTTAATATTCCGAATGAAATCCATGGCCTCATCAGGTGTGTGTTTGATGTGAAACCCGCCTCGATCAAAGACCGGTATTGATCTCAAGCGCGGCATCTGCAAGCCCGGTTAACGGTAAGACTCATGAGAAAGCGGTCGGCAGACAATTCATCGCATGTTCCGTGTCCTACGGCTCAGCTGACTTCGATGCGTGTTGCAAAACTGGGGTACAGGCTGATTGATGTCGTTTTTATGTGTGACTATCCCTCCACACTTATAGCCGGAGTACTTTAATTTGTTATCTCAAATCATCTTTCAACAACAACAACAAAAAACACGTGGTGGTTGCACACAGATCTCCAGGTTAGATGCAGTGGCAATGTTAGAAGTGTGGATGGGCGGGACCACGTAGTACAGAGGAGTCAAACATACGGCCCGCGGGCTGGAACCGGCCCGCAAGGAGGTTTGATCAGGCCCGCAGGGTAATTTAAAAGTAATTTTTTTAAAAATGCATAAAAGACACGGAATGAATATTTTTAATAAGGTGCAATTCGTGGAATATCCGCTAGGGGGACACACTGTTTTGATCAGAGGAAAAGACAACATTGTTTTGATCAGAGAAGAAGACAACCGAAGCCTCATCAGTGTGTCACGTAGACCCAACACAGCAGACGCTATCAAGGACATGTGAATACTTTATTCTTTACATGTTTAATTGCACTCTCCTTAGTTTGTAAGGTGTAGGCAGGGATTACATTTAAATTTTATATGCACGTGTAAATGGTTTAAAAATTCCTTTGTTTCAAAATCTCATTTAATCTTAAAATGCATTACTATATTTTTTCAATACAAATTACTTGTTAAAGTTTTGTGGTTGTAATGCATATATGTGAACGACAAAAGTAAATTGCACATTTGTCGAAGGAAATCGAAGGAGCTTCATGAAATATTTTGTAAAAGATCCGTTTATTAAATGTCAACATTTTCCTAATGTTCTTGTGCTTCTTTAGACCAAAACAAAGGAAAGAGGTTATTTTGGTTATTTATAGCAGAGTATGGTATCATTTCAATGGTCCGGCCCACTTGACATCTCCCGAGGCCGTATGTGGCCCACAATGTGAAATGGGTTTGACAGCCCTGACGTAGATGAAAGGTGCTCAAGCCAGGCATGAATGTAAGAACATGGCGGTCAGGGTTATACATCTCACTATGGGGTGACGATAAGATGACACGTACATGCGCATGAATGTAAGCACGCGCACGCATGGCGCACTCAAGTACGTAAATGCGCGCAAGTCAGAAACTGCAAGGCCGACTACCCAATTCAGATGGTTGGGAAGCCATTGTTTATCATGCTTTCCACAGTCAAGGTTTCATGAAATAAATTGCACACACATACAGAACCTTGCCCAATACACTCAGAATACAACAGGAACAAGTCTAAAAGCGTCTAAAAGCGTAAAAACGTTTTGCTGAAGTGAATTGACCTTGTACTCGATAACGGCATGGGTGGAGTGTATAAAGGATCCCAAAGGTAAGGACAAAGTTTTTAAATAACAAAATGCTTACAAAAGGGGATACATAGAAAAGATTAAACCAAACTCAGAAACACGAAAAGGAGAGCCGTTAGGTCAGGGCTACCGTATTTTCCAAACTTTCAAAGAATGGCCTATTTCAAAACTCATTTCATGTATAGGGCGTACCACATTATACGGCGCATAGAATAGAAGCTACAATAGTGGCTGCGGTTGCATTATGCATCCACTAGATGTAGCTACGCTAAAGGATATACAATACAGCTTTATTTATATGGAGCTTTCACAAACGCTGCAGCTGTAACAAAGCACTTGACAGAACATTTAAAATACTACATACTAGTGATGGGTCCAGCAACACCGATGCATGCGTCGAGCTCACAGAGCAATCCACGTGTCGGTGCGTGTGCTGCTTCGTGACGATATTATAACGCAAATTGTCCGCTGTGTAGAGCCATTTTGATCTCCTTTTGGAGAATAAGGTATTTATTCAAATCTCCTTGTCTCACCAAGTGCCTCTCGGATTTTTGACATGTCTTATTCCATTGTGTGTGTGTGTGTGTGTGTGTGTGTGTTCTCCACAGCAGGGGAAATAGCATGCAACAGACTGAAATTTAAAACACTGGAGCATCTTCCATCCATCCATTTTCCACCACTTATCCGGGTCGGGTCGAGGGGGCAGCAGCTTTCGGAGGGAAGCCGACTTCCCTCTCCCCAGCCACTTCTTCGAGCTCTTCCTGGCGGATCCCGAGGCGTTCCCAGGCCAGCTGGGTAACATAGTCTCTCCAGCGTGTCCTGGGTCGTCCCCGGGGTCTCCTGCCAGTGGGACATGCCCAGAACACCTCACCAGGGAGGCGTCCAGGAGGCATCCTAATTAGATGCCCGAGCCACCTCATCTGGCTCCTCTCGATGTGGAGGAGAAGCGGCTCTACTCTGAGCCCCTCCCGGATGACCGAGCTTCTCACCTTATCTCTAAGGGAGAGCCCGGACACCCTGCGGAGAAAACTCATTTCGGCCGCTTGTATCCGGGATCTCGTTCTTTCGGTCACGACCCATAGCTCGTGACCATAGATGAGGGTTGGGACGTAGATTGACTGGTAAATTGAGAGCTTCACCCTTTGGCTCAGCTCCTTCTTTACCACGACAGACCGATACAACGTCCGCATCACAGCAGATGCTGCACCGAGATCTCCTCCCCGACCTGGAGCATCTTATTTTTCCAAATAAAAATGTGTGAAGACAAAGCCCACAAGCATCCTCATTCACATGTTTTGCACATTATTGAAACACATTGAATGATACAATATGAATGCATGGATGTGAATGATATTGTATACACTTCATCATCAAATCAGTCAGTTCAGTCTGTCAAGTGGGTTGGCCGCAGGGATTTTGAAGGTCCAGCAGGTGGCAGTGGTCAGCGACACAGTATCAGCACAGTATCAACACAGTGTGTCAGTGTGTCGACACGCCTCATGAGACCTCATGGACCCATCACTAGCACGTACTACTATTGATCCACATATAAGGCGCATCGGATTATAAATGTTTGAGAAAATGGAATGCGTTTAGGTGTGCCTTGTAGTGCGGAAAATATGGTATATCATAAAGCAAGACTAAATGCAGCCACAGAACCAAAAATACAATACAACGCGCTTGAACGCATGCTGAAATTTGACAACTTGAAACCCTCTCCTACCGCTATGTGAAAACAGACTGACAGAAAACAATAAACAAGATCTCTGTCTTCGAATAGTCATTGAGACGAACAACCCACAAGAGAACCAGGCAAGGTCTGTAAAAGATAAAGAGAACATCTACTTGGAGAAGACTCCCAGACACAAGTTTGAACAAAGGCTGCAGAAACCAAAGTACAACATAACAAATCACACACGAAAGGACGAGAGAAAATGCAAGGGAAGGTAGGCAGCCGACTGGCTTTAGCTGCTTGTGATGCTTAACAAATTGCTTCACTGTATCCTTTAACTTTCAAGGGGATGATTTTCTCTCACGGGAGGATGTTGGTGTTGTACTGAAGCAGCCACATGCATGGCACACTTGTTGGCTTGAAAGATTTAGTGACAGTTCAAATAACAGTTACAACCACACAAGTTGCATATAGCATGCTTTAAATAGCCGAGCTCCTTTAAGTCACTTGGAAACTCGAGAGCGTCCCCTTTGTACTCCACTGACAGCTTTTGAGGGCTTTGGTTGCCTCCCTCTGTTTAATCTCCCCAGGTGATGAGCAGCTCCGTGAAACATTGTCAAATCATGATGTATTTCAACCCAGCTTGCGGTAGACACGGGTGTGTGTGTGTGTGTGTGGGGGGGCTAAAATGAGCCACGTCTCACGCCTGCAATAGTGTCAACCCGGCTTGTGTTCATTTCCGTTCAATGTCTTCAAAGTTAGGTAAACAACTTAATCGTTGGCGCGGTCATGCTCATATTTTAGCTTTGGAGGATTCGGATGCTTCAATTCAGCCTCGGCACAGCTACGCCGATGTATATGTAGAGAAAACCGGAGGCGACAATTTGGTATGGTACACATAGATCCAGTATACCGTAATTTCCGCACTATCGAGCGCACCTGATTATAAGCCGCACCCACTACATTTTTAGAGGAAAACCAATTTTGTACATACACAAGCCGCACCCGTATATAAGCCGCATGTGCCCACATTAAAACATGTCAACATATTTACAAAGAAAGACGGTACACAGAGAGAGTGTCGGAATTAAACAGTGTCATAAAGACCGGTCTTAATCTTACCTTTTCTACTTGAGCGCCCCTTGTGGCCGTTAGAAAAATTACACAAATTGGCCGCATCACTGTATAAGCCGCAGGGTTGAAAGTTTGGGAAAAAGTAGCGGCTTATAGTCTGGAATTTACGGTACTCATCGCGGTGCTTGGATGCCTCCTGTGTGACAACACAAGTGCACGCTAGTTCCCCCATTTTGCATTCAGGCTAGTTTTTAATTCACGATGAAATGAAAGAAGAATGACAAGAAAGGTTTTTGTATGTTCAACACTTCCAATTCTTTGACTGCCCACCATTTTTTTTTTGTTTTCAATTAAGAAGCGCTGTCCACGTGGCTTTCATTCTGTAGACTGTGTAGGAAAACACCACAAATGTCGACGAGCCGACAGTCTAGTTAGAATTTAAAGTGGGATTTTCAGGAGACTAAACAGTGTTGACATGCAAAGCCACCGCACGACGTCGTGAAGCGAGTATCCCTCTGCGTATGACGCAACGTCAGTGTTATTTAGGTACTGCTGTCTTGAGAGCTCGGCAGCGCCATAAAACTGACAGCGCCTTCATAATTGCTTTGATAAACACGGCAGTGTTTTTTCTTGAAAAAAAAAAACTAATCACTTTACACTATCAATCAACTGTTTGGAATTCCCATAATCACAGGACTCCAGGAGCCTGGCAAGCCGCCGTTAGTGTTGAGCTCTGCCAGTGGAATGTTTGGCAGAAAAGATTAATTTTGGTCATTCTCAACCTTTTGTCTGTTCCCTGCCCAGATTCGGAGTCTAATGAGAGCGACACGTTATGGACTAAGTATTCAAGCTCATTAACGGACATCATTTTCACAGACGCCAGAACAACCTCTTAAACGCGGAATTGTGTTAGACGAGCGTGTCACGAGGCCACGAGCGGGAAGACGTATTATGACTCATTTATCTCGAGCTAAGTCGGCCATTTTAACGGTTCTTTTTTTTTGGGGCTCGGGAAGGCTTGTGCTGTATCTTTCTTTCGGAGATCACAAGCGCGATTCAAATGACGGGGAAAGTGGTTTCATTGTCGTAAGGTATGAAACGACACCTAATAACGCAGACTGCGGGAAGCAGATGGCATTTAATAAGCATGATATGCTGATTTCATCGCAGGACAGTTGAATATAGCATAGCGCTAGCTTGCGAGTCATTTCCACGGCAACAGATTTCAGAGCTTGTGCAAGTTGATGGTATTTTCTACGTGATAAATCATGAATGCAGTGTCAATAATCAGTGTACGTTCACGTCTCGCGTGTATCCCAGCAACACAAATAACCACAACGATTATGAAGACACGACATGATCTGCGCTAGCAATTTCTTGTACTCTTCAATCTGTTTCGATCGCAATAATTGGTTGCAATTTCACTTAAATGCCACTCAACAGGCTCACGAGTGCATCGTGCCCCCCCCCCCCCCCACCCTCCATCCAAAGTTTTCCCAACCACTGAAATTGCTGGAATGAACATGACTCATCTACGGGCCTATCATCGATTGTTTTTAAAACGATTTTGCGAGCCATTTGGTTTAATCTCACGCCCGTTTCACTGAAATGATTGTTGATCGTGACCATTTGGAGGCTCTGCTTTATCCGGAAGGCCCTCGTTGACTTAAACCTGTGTATTAATCTGTCCATGCAATGCACAAAAGCTGGGTAAAGTTTTGAAAAACAATTATAGAACGCCAAAAACGGTGCGCCCCCACGCCCCATAATAGATCTAAATCTGTTTGAATTGGTAGAATGCTTTCACGATAGAGCACCTAAATGACTTTTCAAAGTAAAACCCACAAAACATACTCGAGACTTTCTATGCCAAATGAAAATATGAATATGAGGCTTCTTATCTCCTGTCACATCCTGCTGCGAAACAGTTTTCATAACTTGGTTTGTGAGGTCGGGCCCTCTTTGAGAGGACGATCTTCACGCTGCCGATATTTTTATGCGGCGGCTAATTAGCAGCGCGATATCATTAGCATTGGCATGTCCGATCCATTTCGCTGAGATAAACCTGAATGTTTATTAGATCAAGAATACATATATTCTATCGCTATTTATTGGGCACTTCTGTGGGATCATGCTCGTGTGAACTTGTTTCTGTTCTATCTAGAACAGGGGTCTCAAACTCAATTTACCTGGGGGCCACTGGAGGCAGCATCTGGGTGAGGCTGGGCCACATCAGGATTTCCACAAGAAAAGCGCTGATAAATCATTCCAATGTTCTCAAATATCTTGATTTTTAACACAAAATAATCAATTCAATCAAATAATTTAAAAATGAATGTCTGATTTAACAGTTCTTTAACTTTTAACTTTATGAACATGAATGAAACATTAAACATTAAACATGAACTGTTCTTAGCACAGGAACAGCCACCCCGTCCTTCTCCATGAAGTCTTTGACTTCTGCTCTCAACTCCAAAAATCTCTTCAATACGTTTCCCCTGCTGAGCCAACGTACCCCAGTGAAGTAGAGCACATCCCCGCATTCTGATTTTATTTCCTCTAAAAAATGGGCGGGGCGGAATAGGGTCAATACCTCACCGTGATTGGTTCGTTCAGCTCCGCACACAACAAGAGTCATTCATATCAATCTTGCGGGCCGCACTAATATTAATCTTTCATATTAAGATGGGGACCGCAAATTATCATCCAGGGGGCCGCAGTTGGCCCGCGGGCCGCACGTTTGAGACCCCTGATCTAGAACACGATGCATATCTGTAAACCTAATTTTGCCGCGAGGAATAAAGGCCGATTCTTGGCAGGTTATATTTACTGCTAATACAGACCCCGTGAGAAAGAGCAATCCTGCTTACTCCCTGCACATGAATCCATGAAAGCAATGGCGTGTGCAATTTATCGATCTATTTTGTTGAACATATGCATGGACCGATAAAGTAGGACCTCGCGGTTGGGTGGTCGCGATGGCTGTTTTTCCACCCCCCTCAAAATGCATTCGCGCACAAACGACGGCATGAATCTCAGTCAAGTCGTGTCGGGTTGTTTAGTTTATCCCTGCGGTACGTCTACGATATTGTCAGCATTAAAATCTGGTGAGTCATTGTTAAGCGTTTGAACGTCCGGCTGAGCCATACATTCTTTGAACCACCCTTAAAGCACATGCGGTATTATTATTCTTATTTTTGGGGGGTGGGGTGGGGGGTTGTTTTGTTTTAGTGGCAGCAATGTTTCTCTTTTTTTTTTATTGCAACCACATAACAATGGTGGTACACAGAGGGATTGAACCCATAGAAAGAGTTCCTCAGTGCCAAACAAAAGTAGGGAGCCAAGCCTGCACTAAAACTATATTGCGCAATTGCTTGAGTCTAGACATTTAAGAGGGAGATGCACTGGAGAACAAGAGTGAATAGGGAGAGGAGGAGGGAGGAGGGGAGGGGAGGGGGGCACTTTGGAAACTCAAATTCTTGCCGTCGATTTATTGAAAGCAAATTACGATTCCGTTACAATGTCACGTCAATCTGTGATGCTTTTGTTTAGCTTACATTTGGTTTTGTTCCCTCACATGAGCCCTTTTTGTCTCCACCTGTTCTCGTCAACCCATGTCCCTTGTTTCTATCCAATCAGCTTCCTTTGTGTCTTGTCCAGGTGTTTGTCTTGTCCACCCTGCTCCTCCGTGCTTTTTGGGGTCCTGCACCTACCGTCATGCAAAAAGTGACAGAATGATCCGACGAAGACTGGACCCCGCAGGACCAGAGGTCTGGTCCTACTGCCAACTGTCCCAGACTGCGGCGGCGCAAGCGTTGCGGCCGCCCTCTGTCCGGCGCGAGTGTTGCCATTTCCAACAAGCCACGTCCAGTTGATTCGCGTCTCGCTTTGACTTTGGGACGTCTGGAATCCTTCCCTAGAGGTTATGTTTTTGTTTAGGTTCCATTTGGTTTTGTTCCCTCGTGCCCTTTTTGTTTGCACCTGTTCTCGTCATCCATGTCCCTCATGTTGAACCAATCAGCTGAACCAATCAGTTGTCTCGTCACTTTGCTGGGATTTAGTTACCTGGGTTCTGTCAGTCTTTGTTGGATCATTGTGAGTCCAAGTGTGCTCCTGTCATGTGTTTTCTGTCACAGGTGTGAGGCAGGTTCCTTCCTGCCTCACTGCTTCCCTCCTTTTTGGGGTCCTCCAACTACCACCACGCAAAATGTGACAAAAGCACCTCAATAAATGAACTCTGATGAAGTGAATGGACTATAAGACCAAACCTATCGAAACCTCAGCAAATTTCCGTTTGCCCCAAGAGCTGACCACCAAAATTTCCCCTCATGTTTATATAAAACATAGTTCAAAGAGAAGTCATGATCATTTGATGGATGTTCTCGTGCCTTCAAGTTTGGGGGTTTGAAAGACCGACACTCTTCCCTGCTCCTGATTACATTTCTTCAGGCAGGAACAAGGATCAGACTCGCTGAGTTCTATGAAAGATTCCTATGAAAGAGCCCCCTCCCCCTCCTCCTCCTCCGTTTTGTGTTTTATGTTATTCCCTTAATGCTATGGGTGGGACTAATTTCACATATGCAGTCCCACATTCCTCTGTGTCCCAGGTTTTAATTGCCGTGATGTCTGCAGTGTCGTTAATGTAGAATTAAAGCCCTCATGGCAAACATTTATTTATTTATTTGTGGATATTGTGGCATCTTTATTAAAACAAACAGCGTGAGTGAGGCTGTTTTCCATTTGCCTCGTTATTTTGTGTCACTTGTCTTTCTCATCTTGGAGCAGACTGACTTGGTTTGACCACTTTACCATTCTCAAGCTTTGCTTTTCATTCTGCCCTGAGCTTGGGTCCAACCTGCACTTCACTACGCTTGACCCAGAGCCCGCGAAGTCCCAGCAGCAAGCATGCTGCATCCGCCTGCTCGTCATCGCCATTAGCCTGACGACCAAGCCGCCCCTCAACCAGGAACGCCTCTTGTTCCTCCCTCTCTGTCACTCTCGCCGGTGTCCTCCAGTCTCGGCAGTGTTTCATCGCATACATTTTTGGTTCTTCCTCCCATGTTGCCTTACCCTCCACACATTATCTACAAGACTCAGATGACAGTCAAACCTCGGTTTTCGTCCGTAATCCGTTCCAGAAGGCTGATCGAAAACCGAATTGTTTGAAAACTGAAACCACGCTCTTTTTAAAATAAAACTGTTGATTGAACACGTCTGCTCACAATGGAGAGCAACAGGAAGGTGAGAGGAGTCAAATGGTGCATTGAAATGCGCTCAGATTTGTTCGTCATCCGAGGCAAAAAAAATCTTGAAATTTTTGGTCGAAAACCGAGATGTTCGAAAACCGAGGTTTGACTGTATTCCGATTTTCAACATTACAGACTCGAGTTATGTAACCTCCTTCCTTATTGAGACTAATTTTGATTTCTTTGCTTTGTAGTGCAGTTTTTTCAATGGACAGCTCTTTTTTGGGGGGGTTCTAGATGATCTATGCTTGTTGTTCTACAGCACAGAGTTCCCCACCTCTATTACTCAAGTCATTCCATACCTGTGTCATCCATTTATTCTGCACCCTTCTCTTCGTGTCATTCTGCCTTTCCACGCTTTTCCAAGGCTGTGACTTCATCTCCCATGGTACAAAACTGTTCCCCCATTCCAGCGAGCTCCCCTTCTCCATTCCCTGCACTCTCTTCCTCCTTTGTTTCTGGTGTCCCCGAATCTCCATGAAGGTGGGCTATTCAGGCCGGGCCGCCCCAAGTACTGGCTTTGCAGCAGCTCAAGGCTCAAGGTTCCAGCTGAGCAGTGCTTCGAGATCCCGGTTCTGGCTTTGCGGATGCTCAAGCTGCCTGTGCCATTAAGATGTGCACCTTTTGAATTGGGTGGCCAAACCGCCACACGAGCCACTTGTTGCTCTGGTGGAGGATGTTCTGCAGCCACCGCCAGACTTTTCTGCAGCATTCTGCGGTGGGGATCAATTATAATATGATATGATTATCTATTTATAGGAAATATCTGCTCTGGTCGTTTTGACCATGAACCATGACCAGCTGACTGAAACAGATTTACTTGCAGTGTTTATAGTTTCATCAAATGCAGTTTAAAGTGCGCTCCTTAGTCGAGAGAGGGTGAATCCTCTTAGTGCTGAATCTTGGGCAAATGAAGAGTCCGATATCTTGCGTCTCATGTCCAGATTTGTAGACTCTGTCAAATGCAAGCACATCCAAACTCAGGGCACAGCGCGTCGTCTGGTGTTTGTCTCTTACTAACGGTAGTCAAAATGTGTTGGAATACTTGAGGGATACTCTGTAACCGAAACAAATTGTGAAAAATCACTGTTGATTCATGCGGATTTATTTAGGATTGGTAGCAGTTAAGATGCACCAAATTATAGTGATTAATTTTACTTCATAATTTCAGTGTTTAAATCATGTCTAATATGGACCTCGGCGGTTCTGTTTCAGGAAAAAAAAACTGTTTAAGTATGTTGAGGGCATTTTCTTGTGCTCATCAGCATTGCTGCCAATGAATTTCTATGCGTTTTCATTACATTCAAGAACGACTAAATAGTCGGCGTTTCGTTCCAATTCTTTCAGCCATGTTTCGCTTTCACAGCACAATGAGACTCTGACATGTAACCTTGCATCTCGTATAATCTTTCATTTGGTTTGCCGTCCCCCTTTGCCTGACTCTCCTTCGATCGACACGGAGAACAGGCCCGGGAGGGTTACTTGAGAACCACATTACTGTACTCTACGTTGCTCTCTTTCGAGTCTGTCTCGTGGGTTAAGTAAGCCCCTACTGGTAGGCAGCCAGTGACTGCCGATGCCTGTTAGCTCCTTGGCTCTATTGACTGTTTAATGCGTCGCATGGCAATTCAGTTGCCAGAGTGTGAACGAGAAGATTGATGCCACCATCGGACTAACTGACTAGGCTCAAAGAGCAAAGAAGCGGCGTTATTCCCTCAAATGGGCACACGGTTCACGCAAAAAGGCCAACAAGCAGAATGCTGCGGGCGACGGCAAATGTAGTCGTGTCTGAAAGTCTTCGGGCAAAGACGCGTGGCGACTGGTGATTTTTGAGGCGAGCTGTTGAGCGCCTCGCTGACGCCGAGGAAGCAAATCGCCGCCTACGACACACAAGTACCAGTTGTCATATTTTGATGTGAAAGTCTCCAGGAAACGACCACCTTATTTTCTTCTGTCCAACTCGGAAAGCTTTTCGGGCTGGAGATGGCACTTGTTACGAATCACGTTTGTAAATGTGGGTGGAGACTCAACTCATGTGTGGGTAATCGTGTGAATGCGTGGTGAAATATGTTATGGATATAAATACCTCTCAAGTGTTAGAAATACAGTACAGCAAAAGTGAAATTCTGGCCACTAGTATTGAAGCAGTGTTTTTTTTAATGACTTGGACTTCATACAATCAACTTCTCCGACACTAATTTCATGCGATTATAGTGGGGTGGGCATTGCTCTCACACCTTCGTTTACATTTGGCCATCCTTGCCCACGGTTCCATTTTAACCAGCACCTCCTACTTGTCGTGTTGGTGTGCTGCGAACACCCAGGAGCCAGCACAAAAAGAAAATGCTGCTCTTGCAGTCTCTGGGGTGACATACCTGCAGTTAGGAGCAGGTCAATATTTTTTTTAATGCGAATATCCATCAACGTCTGATGTGGTTCGACCAACGCAAACAACAGGAACGCTCAAGTCGTGCCCTGAAAAACGTTTTTTTTTCCTTCAACGCCGCAACGTGCAGATGAGCCAAAAATGTTGAATTAGACTACATTGTTTACAACAAGTTGTTTTCTTTCCAGATATTTTCTTCAAACGTTCATATTTGCTTTTTAAGGGGAGGTGTGTCACGATCTCTGCATTTGTGGACTTTGTTTTGGTTTTGTTACATGCTGTTCTTGATGCTCCTGTGTCATTTCTCGTCGACTTGTTCGGTTTTTGTGTCCACTTGTTCTCATCAGCCCGGTCGGTCCACTTGTGTCTTCTGATCAGCTCCTTGTGACACATCTTGGCGTTGTTCATTTTCTCATTCTTATCGGGTTTCCTGCTTCTTTTCAGTCTTTGTCCAATGTTCCGCTTCTGTTGGTGTTCCTGTGAGCCTGTTCCCAGTTTTGGTTTGCGACTTTGTGTCTTGATTTTTGGTCGTCTATTAATTTGCTGCCACATGCTTTGTTTTATTTTATTGTTTGAAAATAAACACTTTTTTTTTCTTTTGTTGCATTCTCAAAGGATACTCTGTACTGTTGAGTTCACGTACACAAACACAACAGCCAGAACCATTGAACCAAAACCCTTAAGAAAAAAAAAATCCACTCATCAACAACTAAACCCGATTAAGGATGACAGTATCATTGACCAATTTGAACTCGGCTTCCGTCATAAACTCTTTAATGACACAATAAAAGTCATAAATGCCATCCTCATGCTTTGGTAGCAGCTAAGCACTCAGCAAAGAGAGATCAGCTGGTTCAAATTATCGGATTTGGTATTTGGTATTTGTTTTTTACTAATTTTGAGGATTACAGTGAAACTCCTCTAGAACGAAACCTACATGGGCGAAAATACCCCCTTATGTGAAAAAATGTTCATGCATGAACACAATTCCCATTCTCCTGCCCCCATACGACGAAACCCCCTGTTGCGTTACACAAAATCATTTTCTCTGCTCCAGCCTCGCAAAGACATTCACTACAACTAAGTCTTATCCAACAGCAACCTCTACTGGTTCGTTCGGAAACGGCAACAGCAACCACCACACTGGTTTAACGCTAACTGGAGCGCTAATTAGCGTAAGGTTTTTAGCCTTCGAGAGCTAACTGTGGCCATCGAGGACTACGAAGTGTCCCATGGCTGGCTTAAAAGTTCATTGCATGACATCAGCTGAGCAACGCTGTCTTGGGTTAGGGTTGGGTAGAGACAGTGAGATGGTGGAAAGAAAAGCCACCGGGTCCAGAAGTATTTGTTATTGTTAGATTCAGACGAGCGTGGGCGTTATAATGCTAAAATGGCTACAAAACGGACCTTTGGATGTCAAGCAGCTAAGACAAGAAGAGCTCTGATGCTGGAAGAGAGGGTAAAAGTGATCAAAAGGAACGATGGAGGAAGCAAAATAAAAGACATTATCCAAGAAATTGATGGAAGTGAAAGTGAATGCTGATTGTAAATTTTGCAATTTCTTCCCCTTTTTTTCTGCCGACGAAGGTGGAGACTCCATTCTCATTCTACTTGACTCGACTGCTGCATTTGATACTATCAACCATCCAATCCTACTTGATGGAGGGCCGAACTCAGTGGGCATTTCTGCTACGGCATTAAACTGGTTCCATTCTTACTTAAAAGAAGTCTTCCGCTCCCCCAGTACAAATGCCATGCGCCATGTCCATTGTCAATGATCACGCTCCCTCATTGTTCGGTGGTTTTCATGAAAACTCTACCCATGATACTCAGATCTATTTCTCTACCAAATCCGATAACTTGAACCAGCTGATTTCTCTTTGCTGAGTGCTTAGCTGCTACCAAAGAGAGGATTATCCCAAATTTTCTCCACCTTCGGCCTGACAAAACTGGTGTTCTTCTTCGCGGTCCTGACATCTTTGTCATTTTTGCTACTTTGTCTATTGGCCCACTTCACCGGAACATTAAATCCTCAACTAAGAATCTCCTTTTCTTCTTTGACCAGAGAATTGTATTTGACTGATCACATCGGCGAACTTAGAATAAGAGCTATTTTGCATCCTATGACTCTCGAACAATGAATCCACATATTTATCCTGGTTAGACCAGTGCAACTTCCTCTCGACCTGACTCGGTCAATTTTCTCAAACGGCTCCAGTTCATCCAGAACACAGCAGTTAGACTTTTAAGGAGAACGAACGCATTCCCCCCATTCTTGCATCTCTCCATTGGCTTCAAGTACGATTATGAAGAAACTACAAGATCCTGCGGATTACTCATCAGGCACAACAAACCTTGCCCCAGCTTCTGAGTGCCTTGCTCCTCATTCCACTACACAATCTCTCCGATCCACAAAATTGGACCTCTTACACCCCCTCCACACACACATACACAGAAGCGCACACACGCATGCACGCTTACATACACAAACATAAAAAGCGAATGATAAAGTGACCTTGTATTTGCATTTTTACCCGCAAATCTATCAAACCATCTTCCCTAATCTGTTAGATCTGCTGAATCCTCTGACTGTTTTAAACAATGCTTAAAATCTGATTAACCTCATAGGTCTCCCCCGTTGTTACCGTGTTGTTTTATTGCATTTCTCTCTGTCGTGTTTACTTTCTTGTCCACACTTGAATATATTTGTTTCAATTTTGCACGTGTCAATGCATCGCTTTGTAAATGTTTTTTTAAAGCGTAAAAGCTTGACTTATTTTTGATATTTTATTACATTGGGTAGCGCCTTTCCTCATGGCTCATGGCAAAAAATGACAACCGTTGGATAAATGGTGAGGTGGCCTTTCAAACCACGGCCACATCGTAAAACGTGTGATACGCGATCCAGGACTACGCACCATACTAGAGCATCGCAATGACTTGGAATATGCAAAATGTGCAATTTGTAATACAAATATAGATTCACTGTACACAGGGCAAGGTATTTGTTTTTTACTAATTTTGAGGATTACAGTGAAACTCCTCTAGAACGAAACCTACATGGGCGAAAATACCCCCTTATGTGAAAAAATGTTCATGCATTAACACAATTCCCATTCTCCTGCCCCCCATACGACGAAACCCCCTGTTGCGTTATACAAAATCACTTTCTCTGCTCCAGCCTCGCGAAGACATTCACTACAACAAAGTCTTATCCAACAGCGACCTCTACTGGTTCGTTCGGAAACGGCAACAGCAACCACCACACTGGTTTAACGCTAACTGGAGCGCTAATTAGCGTAAGGTTTTTAGCCTTCGAGAGCTAACTAGGCCATCGAGGACTACGAAGCGTCCCGTGGCCAGCTTAAAAATTCATTGCATGACATCGGCTGAGCAACGCTGTCTTGGGTTAGGGTTAGGTAGAGACAGTGAGATGGTGGAAAGAAAAGCCACCGGGTCCAGAAGTATTTGTTATTGTTAGATTCAGACGAGCGTGGACGTTATAATGCTAAAATGGCTACAAAACGGACCTTTGGATGTCAAGCAGCTAAGACAAGAAGAGCTCTGATGCTGGAAGAGAGGGTAAAAGTGATCAAAAGGAACGATGGAGGAAGCAAAATAAAAGACATTATCCAAGAAATTGATGTAAGTGAATGCTGATTATAAATTTCGCAATTTCTTCCCCTTTTTTTCTTTCTACACTGACAATATGAAGTGTCAAATAAGTGTGTGCTTATGCACTATTGGAATGAAAATAGAGTACACATACGTGTGTGTGGGTGTGTGTGTGCTTACATCTGAGACCAAATTTGCTACAGTGAAAACCCCCCTGTTGTGAAACATTTCTTGCCGCAAACACGATTTCGTTGTAGAGGAGTTTCACTGTATAATTTACAGCCAAACAAATTTACAATTCCAACAAATTCAAATGTGATATAAAGATTGAACAAAATCGTTTTTAACATCAAAATGATGTAAGGGTTGGCCTTCCGAAATGTATTTTCATGTGTGTTTAACAAAAGGGCTTACCGGTATTCTGTCAATTTTACCTGAGTCAGAATGTGACTGGTCACAAAGGAAGCGTATTGGCAAACATGGTAAACCACTTGCCGTACCGCTTTGTGCCTTTGAGTCCCTGCGACCCAGCAGCCAGTGCGCTGTTACGGATATCGTGACAAACCGTGTGATAAGCAAGACCTGAAAACAGGGGGGGGTGGGGGGGGGGGCAAAATCCTGCGACTCTCTGTTTTGGTCACACGGGGCTACGGCGAGCGCCAGGAGCGTAGTGTAAACAAAGCCTCACATTGCTAAATGTTCCTTCGATATTTGTGCGCATGGCATGACTGGACCTTAATTCTATCCCATCACCCTTAAGGCAGAGTTGTTGGAGCACAAAAGCTTCAAGATGTCATCGGTATTCATGTGACAGACAACTGGGATGAGTGAGTCAGTGTGCTGCACGCAGCTCCACCATACGTCAATATTTGCGCTTATTTTTCCTTTAAAGACGACAACAAGTAAGATGAGTCACCATACCATCCTCCCACAACATACGGTACATCACCAGCTGAATATTGGACCGACATTTTGCTGCCAGAAATAAGCCAAGGAGTCGTTTGTTCCAGTATGGTCGAAGATGCATTATTTTTGTGGTTCTGGTGTCAAAAATGGTGAGTGGACTAAACTGACAAAAGCTCTTTGCCTATGGGGTCGAATGCGTGTCCCTCCACAGTTAACCCGCCTCACTCCCTCTGTCAAGAAGCAGAGAAGGCATGATGACGGATGAATACCGAGGGTGGAGTCCTACACTGGCGGATCTCAAGATTGTCGCGAACGGAGGAATCAGCAAAGAGCAGCAGGGCTGACTCCATAGCATGCTGTGGTCTGGACGAGGATTGTGTGGCGCTGCCATCGATCCGCTGAATGTACCCCTTAGTGTGGATTTAAAGAAGGAAAATATTCTTGAAAGCAATGCTCAATGTCATCGGGGCCTATTGTGTTTGCCTTGTCGGCTGTAACTACGCTGATGGGGTCAAACAAGATGGGAATCGTCAGTCCAATTTCCCCCCCCCCAAGCTCGAATGAGAGTGGCTGTGGATGGGAATCTGGAGTGTGACCTCTACAGCTCATCAGGGCTTGTTTTTGTGAAGACGAGTAATGTGTGTCAAGAGCAAACATAGAAATGAAAACTAGAAATGTGGTAAATACCAATTTCTAGCTACGGAGACCGAGAGAGGTGAAGACGGATTGAATGAGGTGATGGACTCGGGAGGACAAAAGGAAAACGTGTTCATCTAAAAACGGAATGAGTTTTTAAGTCACGCCACCATGTGCACACAAACAGATGGGGGTTGATATTTCAATTCATCAAAATGGGAATAAAGGAAATAAGAGTTTTATCGACATGTTTTTCCATGTCGGTTGCAAGAGCCACTGTTTGTGTTCACGAGGTATTCAAGTAAGGTCACTCGGTACATTTTCCAAAGCTTGCCTCAGCATCGCCACTCTCAATGATAAAAGGCTTCAAGATAGCCCTCCTCGTAGTACGGTGGCAAGATGTGCAGAAGCAGGCTGCTACATATTACTAATGCACTGGGTGTGTACAAGATTAAGCCATTCAATATGCAAACGAAGCCAAAGCTTTGCATAAATATCTTTTGTGACACAGCTGGTGGATGTCAATTGGGTTTGTACCTGCATACTTACTGCCATCAGGGTTTTTTTGCATCTGCATGTTTGAACGGATGTTAAGAGGAAAGTTGTAAAGGCTTCTGGATAAAAAAGGGCGACAGCAATATTGTAACAAAGGAAACGGTACCCCAGAAAGAAACCATATCAAAACACTTGGGAATGGACCAAAATATGCAAATACGTCTTTTTTACTCCAAAAAGAACGGTAACAATATTTTAGAAGGATTGTTACCATGCTGACATGTTTGCACCGTTGGCACCCTGATGATTGTTGAAGGCTGTAACAGACACCAACAGCAGGGGCATGACCCAAAGCAAGTACCCCCTGCCCGGCAGGGCGGATCGGAGCTTCTGTCAAAACAGCAGTGTGGCTATACAAACCCCGAGCAATGAATGTCAGTTGGCCTTGGCTGAATAGCAACAAATGGCATCTGAAGGTCGACTTTGAAAGGCTACTCAAATTCACAGAGAGCATCCACAGCCTTTTGGAATCCGGGGCCAGCGGTAAACCCAGATCAACAGGCAGCCCCGTTGGCTGACTTCCCCATAATCTGCTTCATCTTCCCATGCCAACAACTAATCCTTTTATGCGTACTGTTGTGAAACTGAGACAGGATCATGCAGCTCCCTGTCAGGTACTTCGATCGGTTTCTGCATTGATCGCCTTGCTCGTGTGGTTTGCTAAATGCTGCTGGTGTTCAATGACATGCTTTTTGCAACAATCAAATTTCTTATATTTAATATTTCTTATATATATATATATGCATGACCTGGCTTCCAACTCACAACGGAACTTATTCTGAATTTGGTTGGGTACTCAACCCGGACAAATGTTGCCATGGTAATCTGGGACTTGCTTGAAACTTGAAGGTTAAAACTTGAGACTTCCTTGTTACTTACTGATCCAAACTAATCGACCCCCACCACCCTCCGCCCCCTAATGCCAATGACTTTGCCACTGCAATTAAATTCAGAACACACGAAGAAACCTACCTGCTTTTTGTCCCTTTTTCTTTCAGTTTCCTTATCAATCAGTTTTTCCTGTATCTGTTATCACACTTGCTGATATTATTTTAGCCAAGCATGAAAGAGATGAAAAGTACACGTTACTAAGCCCTAGATTCTCATCTTCCTCCCTGAATTGAGATGGAGAAAATGATCCTAATCACTACTTAACAATTGATGCAGATTCCACAGGGGAAATTGCCATAGGGGGAAGATGTCAGGGAGGTGCAATTTTCATCCCCTCTCACAGGAGTATTTCTCAGATTAGTGATGCATTCTCTGGGAAATCTCTGTTAATTCAAAAAAGCACAGCGAGCAGATGATACAGGTGAACTGATGTCTTTGTAGAACAATACCCCCGCATGCAGCAGACTAGAAGGGGGTCAAAACAATACCTTTTTGCTCAAAAGCATCCAAGACAGTTCAACTTTTCAAACAAATGACGTACAAGAAAGAGAGAAGGCATATTGGTGTGCTTTAATTGTCTGATATGGAAAGGTTTCTTCTAATTCCTGGGCAGTGACAAACAGGAAAGAAGGAAAGAAAGAAACCCACAAACGTCAATGCTGGTTTGCGGGATTCAGTCCTTGGGGAGGAAGGTTCTTTATAAGCAAGCACAATCTTTGCCCTACCAGGAACTTGGGCTGCGGATCCTAATGGTCTGCTTGACACTTATCTGATTTACAGGCGCTCGTGTGCCCGCTGCGTTCTGTATTAATGGCACGAGGAGATGGAACCACAAATCTCCTTCTCCGATTCTGGGAAAATCATCAATGGATAGCCGCGGACACACTGAAATGGGGAGGGACCAGAAGAGGAACAAGATAAGATTTCGTGCACACATTTAATCCATATGAGTTTAGTTTTTTCCTTTTTTTTTTTCTAGTTTTACTCCATATTCAACATAACGCGGAGTTGAAGAATTTCATCTGACTTTCAGGACGGTTGATTGTCTGAGAGAGACTGGCAGAGGCCCCATTCAGATGGCAGAATTCCTTTTGCCAACAGTTGGACACTGCATCACGGGGCAATTGATAGATCCTGACAATCTCTTTGATTAGAACCTCTGAAGTCTCCTTTTTGGAGGGCAGCTTCAGCAAGAGATTGAAGTAGGACATCCAGGAAAACCGGTCAACTGTGGTCAAGATAATAGTGTTACCCTCTGAAGGAGTCACTCGGTTACTAAATACCAGAAACGTCTCATCAAGAGCAATGGTGTCTTGGAATTGTGTCAGCAGATCAGCCTGTCAAGTGAATGTACTGGTGGCACGGAAAGCCATTAACTCCTTCACATCTTTTGCTCTTTTCGACCATCAGAAATGTTTCCTCGCCACAAAAATGGTCCTTCTGCCCCCTGGATGGCATGGAAAATGGTTCTGTGGCAGTGCAGTGGGTGACAAAGGAGTGCAGAGAGAGAGGGGGGCAAACAGAAGATTCTGAGAATAGCTGCTAGGGGCACGACGACTCATCTTCTCCATCGATGTATCAATATACTCTATGTTCTTACAATCCAACAACATTGATATGTGCTCATGGCCTGGTGAAAGCATTTCCAGTTCTACCTTGCATAAACATAAAGAAAAACATTGAAGTGTTACTCGGGATACAATTTGCAATTCTCTCACAATACCGAGTCACAAATCTCGAAAGGGCAACAAAGCATTTGCTTACATAATAACCTACATAATGCTATAGTGGTTGGTATAATCATTAGAGTTAGATATACATTAGGTATGTGTTTAACTGAACATCATCTCAAGGAGCATGTTCTTAAGCACAGTCTTCTTTGTGAAATATTAGATGTGGGTCTTTCACTATAAACCATGTCATTTCAAACTGCCCTATCAAAAAGCTCACTGTGCAGCAGTGGATCACTTACAAGGCTGTAAATGTTTGATACGGTTCTTGTCAGGTTGTATTAATCGTCCCGGGTGCTGTAGCTCGGCTCCCCTCACAGACCATATGGCCAAATGCGGAATGCCCAATCGCAATGCTGATTTATTTATCGTCGTCTCATGTCTGCAAGGCAGAGAAGCATGGCCCGAAATCTGTTCTTGCAGCAACGAAAAGTATTAGGTCCGGTGGTATGTTAATGGTAGCTTTCACATGCATGACATTTGATCAATACTAGTAAATCACAGATTTATTTTCAGTGATCAAAAACGCTTTCATAAACCTGCAGGACTGTACAGTACAGTACGACAGCGTGCACAATCACTTTCAGTGAATACGCAATCAAATGCCAATCAATGATGTCCCAAGAGTTTTCCACTGTAGGGAGATCTGTCAGGATGTCCGTCAGACTCGATGTCTCTGATGGAAGAATCGGACTCGATACCGGGTTCGATTCCAGCTCCGTAGACTCTCCGATGGATGTCAAAACATATGAGTGTGGGCGTGGATGGTTGTTCGTCTCTGTGTGCCCTGCATATTTGACTGTATTACAGAGAAAAAGAAGAAAAAGGCTGACGAAGTACATTAATGACGCAGGAGGGTGGTAGCTTGATGGACACAGGATTTATTATGGCCTCTACTTCAAGCATTCCCGTGAACGTTGGTCTTAGCTTGTGTGAGGTTCCGCCCAAATGGAAGTCCCGCGCCGAGAGTCAGACCTTCTGTCCCACTTGATATGCATCTATGGTCAGCTATGAGCTGGTTGCGGGATACAGTGCATTACAAAGCAGCTCTGGCCTCTCTCCATATCTTATGTTCCTGTCTCAGGTGGAGCTGAACAGAGGAGATCTTGATTAACCCCTCCTGCGACGGAACAGAGGTGCTTGATATCCATAGGCGGAAATGAAGGGAGACCGGCCTGTGGCAGAGGAGACGATGGTGTTGTGCGCGTACTATACCCATGGTAAATGTGTAGCCCGTGACGCGGGTTGTTGGAAGCACATGCACCGTAACACTGTGCACCTTAGACTTGGAGGGGTCCACTCTGATTAGACTCTGTTCTTTGGTAAAGCCTCCAAATTGAATGGTCTCGACATGAAATTCACATTTTTCGGCCTTGACAAATTTCATAAGGCGCTGAAGAATGGTTGGATCTTTGGAAAAAATTGGGATGTCATCAAGGTATGCAAAAGAACATACATTGATTAAATCCCAGAGTACATCATGAATGAGGTTTTGAAAAACTACAGTGGTGTTAGTTAGTCCATATGTCATTACAAAGTACCCAAAATATCCTGAAGGAGTCTTGAAGGCCGATTCTTACCAGGTGGTCAGCACTACGACGATCCAACTTTGAAAAAATTGTCGGCGATTGTCAGGGCGCAAAAGCGGAGTCTAAAATAGGGTGAGGGCATTTGTATTTTATGGTGATTTCATTTAGGCCTCTATAATCAACACAAAGGCGAAATTGCTTATCTTTCTTTTCGACCAAAAATAATCCGGCCCCCAAGGGAGATTTAGATGGCCTGATTAAACCAGGAGCAAGGGAATCAGAAATACATTCTCCTAATGCTTCCTGTTCGAGCCGAGATACATGATATAGTCCAGAGTAAGGTCGAGATGCTCCAGGAATTAACGCTAAAGTACAATTGTACGGACGGTGCAGAAGCAAAGATTGAGCCATGGTCCTTGCTAAAAACATAGCTCAGATCATGGTATAACTTGGGGACTTTCTTTAAACAAATGACTTCAGCCGCTGAGCTGACTCTCCATGCACCCTCTCCGGTGACGGACTGTAAACAATGACGGAAGCAAAATGGTCTCCAGTTTTCAATGGCTAAATGGTCCAATGCACTGGGTAGATCGTGAGTCTGGAGCCACGTGAAACCTAACACGACTGGTACCTAGCGAGCATAATTTAACGCATAGGTGTCAAACTCAGGTCCTGGGGGGCCAATGCCCTGCATGTTTTCCAAGTCTCCCTGTTGCAACACACCTGATTCAAATGATCAGATCATCAGCAAGCTCTGCGGAAGCCTGACATTGAACCTGTTCATTTGAATCAGGTGTCTTGCAACAGGGAGAGTTGGAAAACATGCAGGGCATTGGCCCTCCAGGACCTGAGTTTGACACCTATGATTTAACTCATTCTGTCATGATTCGGTTTGGGACCAACAGGTGGCACTGCCGGGCTCCCCCTGCAGCTGCACACCTGTTGGCCGTTTGGTAATTAGTGCTTTAAAAGGACTCCCTCCCGACCACTCAGGGTCGGGTCATTGTTTGCTCTTGGCAACTGTCATGTTTGTTTGTCTGCTGCTGTCCTGTTTGTTTCGGTCATGTTTCTGTTATTGAGTTTTTATCTTCAGTCATGTGTTTTGTTTGATACTTTGGATTTTGTTTTTGGATTGTGTTTTCTGTGTTTTATTAAATACAATTCGTCAAGTACACCCTGCTCCTTCCTCCTGCCTGCTTCTTGGGGTCCACCACCACCTCGCATCGTGACACATTCACTCCCAAAGACGTTTTTAAACGTCTTTTCAGACTTGGTCCAGAATTGGCTGGTACTGAATGAGTTAAAAAAAAATCTCCTTTTTTGCATGTGGTTCCCACATAACTTAAGTGTAAGAGGACCAGTTGTATGTTTTACCTCCGCCAGGAGTGACTTATCCACTGATCTTCATAACATTTTTCCAGTGAACAACCTAATTTTTCTAAAACAATGGGGGTCCAAAAAGCCCACGAGTCCACAAGAGCACAAATCCGTCGTGACTGAACTTGACCGGACATCCCCCCCTTCGATTTCAACTCTCTAGTAGACTCTAAACCCCTCGTCGGCTGGACCGTAGATAAGCGTCTGGTTGTTCTCACTCGGATCCGGGTGATTGGTGGTGGTGGTGGTGTCCGACTTACAGTTGCTGAGCTGTGAATGTAACCGAAAGATTGGGCGGACTGAGACTCGGTTTTCAGGATGACCACAGTAGAAGCAAGCCCTGGACTGGAATCGCCGTCGTCTCTCCTCTTGATCCAGACGATCACCTCCCACCTGCAAGGTTTTGATTGCATCATTTGGCTTGGAGTGAAAGAAGCCCAACATGAATCATATATGATTCTCTAGAAGTCCGATGGCCTTCGACTTTCGGTTCGAAGAATGCCCTCTCCAGTCACACACACAGACACACAAAACATTAGCCTCAACGCCTCCTCTGTGTGTTGTTGTTGTTATTTGCGCCTAATTACTGCAATATAGTTTAGCCATCCTGGGACTGAACTCTGAGTGATAAGTTTTCAATAAGTATTTTACTGTTGAATAGCTAGGTACAGATCTGTCACCTGTAAATGATCGAATCTTCATGGACGACTCTCACTTAACTGGCAATATGTCCCAAAACCTCTGTAGTGTATAGTTATCATATAATTACTTTCATTTTTTTATTGGCCTACTGAATCACAGCAAGACCCTGGGAGTCCCATTTGGATGACTCTTAACATGCTAATGTTGTTTTAGAAAGAGCTAAGTAGCCACCAGAGAGCAAGATACACTGCAAGGTTTATTGATTAGCCGAAAACAATTTATTCCAGATTATCCGACTCAAATCTCAAGAGAACCATTGCTCATCTGCTTCTTTCAGTGGGTTTCTGATCCTTTCCCGTGTATTTGTCCTTATCTGTCTTAATCGAACCATCGTTGCAGTGAGTACCCCAACCCCTACACTCTGAGTTCTGGTTCTGTCCTTCGCGAGGGTTTCTTTTTTTCTTCTTCGTCACAGTTACCGAAGTGTGTTCGCATGTGAGATCAATTCTGTTTGTTGTCCTCCAAATATGTTCTGGAATACTTATCGTCAGTACTTGAAGCCTACCCCCCAGCTGACTTTGGTGGACTAAACCCTGGTCTGGTTAGCAGTCAGTCACAGGGAACAAAGACTGTGGAGTCAGACAGGCATGCTCACTTGCGTTCAGACTCTTGCTGAGAGGAAACTGACGCCATGCTGCATGCGGGGAAGTGAGGCGAGTCAACCGTTTAGCTGTCAGCGCCCCTAGACTTTGTAATCATTGTAAAATGCTTTGTTGATGCAAGCAAATTCTCTGAGCTTGCTTGTCATAACATATTGTTCTCAATAGTTGAAGAGGAACTGTTCTTATGGGGATGAGATAAGGATGAATGCAGCATGCTGACGATTACGATGATGACGACACCTACAATGACACAAGAACTTCTGTGCAAATCACAGAACATGAACCTGAGCAGTCAGACCATGTACTGAAGTTATTCTGTGATTCTTGCAAGGAACTCCATTGTGTCCTACATCTAAACTTTTGTATGCAATGAATTTTGGCATGAAAAGTCCCCCCCGGGGATCTTTTTGGAGATTAATTGATGTCTTCTTTTGTCCTTGCACATAAATCACTCATTTTGTAAATCTCATCATTTGAATGGGAGTCACCTTAAGCGCAAAGAGCAAGGGAACAGTGCCAAAAATAGTCAGGTATGCGGCAAAAACATCCTCTGCTATACAAACGCCATTATTGCCAGTAAAACCCTCCCAAAAATTGGAAGTACCGTAATTTCCGCACCATAGAGCACACCTGATTATAAGCCGCACCCACTACATTTTTAGAGGAAAACCAATTTTGTACATACACAAGCCGCACCTCTATATAAGCCGCATGTGCCCACATGTCAACATATTTACAAAGAAAGACTGTACACAGAGAGTTTTCAAAGTTTTAATAATATAACTTAACAATAATAATAATATAACTTTCTTCCCAAACGGTGCCTGTGACGCGGCAGTAAAACGCTAGCAACATACAATACAATACAATACATGCTGATTTATATAGCACTTTCACAACAGCGGAAGCTGTAACAAAGCGCTTAACAAAACAGTTCACATAAAGTAAAATAATAAACACAAGACATAACATAAAACACTGACAGTCGTGTAGCCCTAACCACTTTTCCCTCATACACTTTGTTGTTTAAAGCAGTTTGAGATTAAAGAGGAGAGAATCCAAGTGTCCTTTCACCAGTGGATCAGAGACGTCATGCTCAAAATGTACACACGTGGGCTACAAGCTAAGTTTCAAAGTCAACAAGAAGCTGTAGCATCCATTGACGAAAAAAGAGATTGGTTCACTTCTCCTGTCCCATGCAAATCCATTCCAATTCCAAGCGGTGACTCTCAGTTCCAAATGCGCATCGGTGTTCTGCGCCGACGCTCCTCTGTCCTCATCCTCAACTTCAGCAGCCATCCATCCAGCCGCACCAACGCAGACTGTCCAACAGCGCCGACATCTCCGCTGAACAAAACGGGGGCTGTGAAAAATGCCGCCCCATTACAGGCGCAAAAAACACAAGCGCCCCACCCTGGGGCTGTCCAGCACCGACAGTCAATGGCGCCGACATTCCTCCCAATCAAAATCTGTGCTAGTACAGGCGTGCTGCCGAGAAGGCGCAACCACCACTAAGCACAGATTCTTCTCCTTTGACGAATGTCGTGGCCAAAAAACGCTGAAAACCGTCCACATCATGTCCACACGACAAAACAACAAACGTGACAAAACAAAAAGACAAAAAAAACAAAAAAGAACCAAAAAAAGCCAGGCTCTTGAAGAGCACTTGCTGAAGGCTGCCCATAAAGCATGGTACATGGTAACAACACGCTAGCAACAGAATAGCAATGCGTCATATGCCTTTCTTTTTGCCATGATGAGGGCATGTTCACGCTAATTTAATTTATGCACAAGACAAGAAGTTGCAATCTTATCTTTTCTACTCGAGCGCCCCTGGTGGCCGTTAGAAAAATTACACATATTGGCCGCATCACTGTATAAGCCGCAAGGTTGAAAGTTTGGGGAAAAAGTAGCGGCTTATAGTCCGGAATTTACGGTAACATAAAATGAATGTGTTCAAGGCTCAAATTGTCACCAACATAATCCCTGCATTAGCTGTCAATATATTTGTAAATATACAATTCAATCTGATATTACAATAGAAAAGAATATGAACTGCAAATTTTAGGGACATTCTACTTTGGATGTTGAACTGCAAATTGCATACTACAGTTTGACATCAAATTGATTGATTGATTGATTTCATGCATTTATTACAAATATAGTGTTGGAAATAACTATTTTCTTTGCAACTCCAGGGCAAATCATTTCAACTAAGTTGGTTTTACTTCCACACGAGTAATGCCTAATAGCTCATCGTCTTTTTAATGTTCCTATCAATGGTGCTAAGGCTGTGCTGTTATTTGGCAACCAGTGCAAGCAGAGTCAGAAAGGGTCAATCAAAAAGATGAACGTCTTCGCTACCCTGGAGTGGGAAAAGGTTTTCTTATTCCTAAATACGCTGAATGTACGTGTGAGTGTGCGCGTGTCTTTCCTTGTCAACATTTGCTGTACTTCAACGACCCTGCGTGGGTGTGAAATGTTTCTGTCTGATATAACACCCAGTTTTCCACTCCTTTCCAGTAATAACAGCAGCAATCGCTCGGCCAAGGCATGGGGGCTTCTGTTTGAATTGCGTTGTTCCATTTCTTTTCATCACCCACGGCACATCATTTAAAAACATTAACACTGTCAACGCATTACCTCGCGGCTCAGTGTTTGCCAGCGTCGCGTCCAGCGAGTGAGCTATAAATCAGGTGCTTATCGTTGATGATATTTACCTGAAAAAGAAACATTCGTTTGACAATGAAAATATTAATGTGAGATGTACTGCGGTCTCCACTCATCATACTTGGACTGACAACTATTTTCACAACCTGGCAAGAGCAACTCTCCCAATTTCATGGCTGACGTACGAAGAAGGGCAACTCGTCATCCTATTAATGTATTCATCCCTACCGGCACATCAAAGCCTTCAGTAATCTGACGCCATGTTTTTGGACCTTGGAAGGAGACGGCGGTGTACAGAAAATCGATGCAAACGCTTGCCAAATGCATACAGAAAGAGGGCGTGATGAAACTTGAACCCGGATCTAAAGGTTCTTGCTGGGAGCCGGCAGCGCCACCGCGCTGCCGTTTTCACACTCTTTTCTCAAATGTCTTATTGAGAAAACGACGACGTGCATATTCGCATTGCAGCATTTATATTTGTTTAAATAAATAAATAAAAAAGGCTTCAACGCAGACATTTACGATTCAACTCTGCAAATTACTCACTGTGAGCTTACAGTTCGAGTTCAGCAGAAGAAGGTTCCAATTGTAGCTGTTGAACTCGAATCGAAGAGGCCAGTTTGTGTTGGAGGGAATGTGAAGGTTATGCGCGTTTCAGCCTTTCAACATTTACGTTGTAATACGCGTTGGTCATATTTGCTCTGCCTCTGCTTTTCCACACCGGTTGTATTTTGCATCCATTTTTCTAAAACTTTTTTCACCTCCACCCACCGGAGTGGATGTGGTGAGTTTTTCTTTTAGAATCATAGACCAGACTTGGTCCAGTGTGCTGTGAGAAATCATTGGTGCCACACGTCAATTTCACTTCATTTGTCTGAAAGGGAGTACAGTACAGTATTTATTTAATACAGTACATGTATGTACAGGCGCTCCCCAGCTTACGAACAAGTTACGTTCCGAACGATCGTTCGTAAGGTGAATTTGTTCGTAAGTTGCTTCCGTGCTCTATTTTGTCTGGATTGTATGTTTAAGGCTTATATGTTTGACATCCATATAACGGGGAGAGAGCTTTTGGTCACGTTCTTCCGGGCTCGAGGGTTAGCTGCCTGGTAAACTAGCAGCGGCTTCAGTTTGAAGCTCCCGATCTTTCTGTTTATAAGGGTACCGATGGTCGAACGATTCATGTTGTATGCAAGTGCAACGCTCACCATTTTCTCACCCGCGTCAAGCTTCTTTATTATTGCCACTTTCATTTGAAATGAAATGGCTTGCCTCTTCTTTACACGTCCACTCTCACGAGAAGCCTTTCGCTTTTCACCAACCATATTGAATAAGGGATGCACGAGATATTTAACAACTGGGCAGAGGAAGCCGGATTCGGGGTGGATGCCGGGCGAGCTCTCACAGCGCCTCACGTCGGTATTAGCGGCGGAAAGAAGCACTACAGTACCCGTACTCGGAAAAAGGCGCGCAATACAAAATCTCACTTTTTCTTTTCTTTCTCGACATACCCGTAAAAATGTTCGTATGTACCGTTGTTCGTAACTCGGATGTTCGTAAGTCGGGGAGCGTCTGTATATCGTTCACCTGTCGATGTCACCGACTTATTGTGATAGGCAGAAAATTTGTAATTTATTTGAATGTTATGAATTCCTTGATTCCGTACATCTAAATACATGGAGTGCTGTATGTATGTAGAATGATGAAGCAGGCTCATACAGTAAGCCTTTTATATTATATATATATATATTTTATAAATATATATGTATATTTTTATATATATATATTTATTTATTTATTTATATATTTTTTATATATTATATATATATTTCTTTATATATATATATTATTTTTAATATATATACATTTATATATATATATTTCTTTATTTATATATATTTTTATTTATATTTATTTATTTATATATTATTATATATATATATATATATACTAGATATATATATATTTTTTTTTACAAATTCAACATACATAAAAAAACGCACTTATTAAAAACAGGAGAAAGTTAATAAAATTTCAAGGGATACTTAAAAACATATATATTTTACGACGTATTATCACGACAAGTCACATGTTGACTACGAAGCGAACTAAATTTCCCACAGCAGTGATTAGACGAGCAATGTCGTGTGATCATCTGCAGCCCGTGATGGCCAAGCGGGTGTGTCATAACTAGTTAACATGTTGAGTCGCGTGTGTCTTACCCTCCATGGCAGAGGCTCCGTCGAACCCCTTAGACCGACTCACCGAACCCCTGGGGTTCGATCAAACTTAAGAACCACTGCTGTAGATGAAGTAGTGAGGAGCGTAGAATCAGTTGGCCAAAATGTACACAGCTACATAGCACACGCTTGGTCAATGAACGGGGATGCAGTCATTTGCACAGTGGGTGTACAAAGAACAAATATAGGGGTGTTCACATGGCACACATTTACTCCGGCGCTGCACCGGTCGGTGTATTTTGTTGCGATATATTTTACACCGGAACAAATTTTGTGCAGCGTTCACACGTACAAAGCCGCTGAGCGTGGCAGCACCGGCGCAGCGTTGGCGCAGCTCCACTTGCGTTCACAGGGGCAGTTTCTGCAGCGGAGCAAAACGACAGAAAAACAAATGAGCTGTCGTGTTGGTTCTTTTAAAACGTATACGCAACTCAAGCAACTGCTGCACAGGCACGTCCTTCTCCTTCTCGGTCTCCGTGCCTTCTGCTCGAGAGTGACCGCCCCTTGAAAACGTAAATCAACGATGAGTTCAATGACACTCAGAAAAGCAAAAATGTAATGCGCCAAACTGAAAAATCAAGAGAGGAAATCACTAAATAAATTATATGGGGCACGGGGGGGTTGTGAACACACAACAAAGGAACAAACTACACAAACAACTCTGCTTACACTTTATATTGAGCGTAGAAACTTTCATTTCTTTTTCCACCATCCACCCAATGTCTGTTGCTGAATAGACATTGTGGTTTATTTTCTTCTTTGTGCCTTCCCAAATGGTTGTATTGGCTAAAGCCAAGTGTTTTCTCTTTTGTTTATTTAACCTGTCCTGTTGAACCGCCGAGTCATGCGGTATGATGGATCGCGTGCATTATCATGCTGGAACAGTTTTACTGCGCAACAGGAGTTTAATATACTCCCACGGCTCGAGTTTGTGAGACGGATACGTATTGGAAATGCAGTCGGATAGAACCGGCTTTTTGCAAGTGAACCGACAGACAAAAAAGGGCAACCGAAAATAGAACAAAAAGCCAGCGGCAATAAATGACAACAATAACAATTGATTGGAGATGAGATTTCATCAACACGTGGAGCGGGGAAAGCAGTGATACTGTGAGGGAGGCATGCGCGGAGAGCAAACAAGACAAGATTGGACGGGGCAGCACAGCACAGGAGCAAGCGTGCCAGGCGGTGGGAGTGGTGCCAATTACCACTGTCAAAAATGCAAAAGAGAGGTCGGTGCAGGAAGATGAAATGATCTCAAGTGTGTCGCATGCGTTGAGGGAAACATGATGAATCATTATGGGGGTTATTAGCGTAATTTCTGCACTATAGAGCGCACCTGATTATAAGCCGCACCCACGACATTTTTGGAGGAAAACCAGTTTTGTACATACACAAGCCGCACCCGCATATAAGCCGCATGTGCCCACATTAAAACATGTCAACGTATTTACAAAGAAAGACGGTACACCGAGAGAGTTTTCAAAGTTTGAATAATGTAACTTAACAATAATAATAATATAACTTTCTTCCTGTGACGCGGCAGTAAAACGGTAGCAACATGCTAACAACAGTACGCTAGCAACAGAATAGCAACACAGTATAACACAGTATACACGAGTAGACCGTTTGTCTGTTCTAAAAATGACCTCACCAGTGATGAGACACTGTGATTTAGGCCGAAGAATTAAAGCATGAGAAGAATATGGTTTCTTGTCATAGGCACTTTTTAATTCTATTTTGTGCCAGTGTCTCAGAAATTGAAAAGAAAAAAAAATGCTACATAGCATGCAATGTTTTATGATTCCCTTCCATGTGCTTCAAAGAACAAAACAATCAAAAAAAAGATACATTGTGTTCCGTCGGAATAATAACGACACTTAGGACAAGAAGTGCCGTTATGTAATCATGGCAACGCACGGCGTGAACGTGTCTCAGTCCGACGGGGCCTCCTGTTACGTTGCAAATGTGCTGCAATTTCACGCCTTTCAGCAACAACTACAACCAAACGGATTTTACGTTCATTTGCATGCAACGACTGTTTGTCATCCGGTTTGGAAACGGCCCATTCAATACCGTCTTTTTTTCTTTTTTTTTTTTCCAGGGATTGCCTTAACTGTGTTAGTGAGGGGCAAAAAAAAAAAAAACATCTTCAGATTGACTAAATCTGTTGAGTCTGTGTGGGATGGAAAATGAACAAAAGACAAAACGCGAGCGTGCGTGGGGGAGAGCGCACGTGTTCTTTCTCAGTCTAATGGGAAGTGCGGATTTAAGTATAGGCTCACTCATCTTGGGGGATTAAAAATGAAAAGCTTCTTTGGGAAAAGGAATCAGTGTGTGTGTGTGTGTGTGTGTGTGTGTGTGTGTGTGTGTGTGTGTGTGTGCACCAATGGAAGATGATCCCGAGACTCTAATTACCGTTGATTTGCTCCCAAGATGTCATCGCCGGGTGTCCGTAACTCATGTCCGCCGCACCTTTGACTTGTTGTGCTCTTGAAACCCTGCAAGAGAAAAAGGAAGGACAACTCGTTTAAAAATAATAAGACGACTGCGGTGAAAACAAATCCGTGTGCCGTTTTAAAGCCTCTGTGTTTATTAGCAACATAGTTTTATTTATCAGGGTTGCCTTAACATATGCAGACCGCAACGACGTATCTTTGTTGTTTTAACTTACCGGTATTTCAAGTTTGTTGTGATGGTCCATTGATTCATTCAGTGCAGAGGTACCGGGTTCGATTCCAGCTCCGGCCTCCCTGTGTGGAGTTTGCATGTTCTCCCCGGGCTTGCGTGGGTTTTCTCCGGGTGCTCCGGTTTCCTCCCACGTTAGGTGCCTATTGTGCATTGTGCATTGTGCTCAACAACATCAGTTTAGCGAAGGATCCCCGAAGATGGCATCTATGAAGGGACGCGGATACGAAGCGCAGTTTAAACTGCTAGCTATCAGTTGCGCGAAGAACCATGGGAATTCAAGATCAATGAATCCATGGTGCTTGGGGCTTTCGTTTTGTGAAATAGCGCCATCTATCCATCCGACCATGGCACAGCAACATCTGGCGGGTTACAAGGAAAAGCTGGATTGTTGTGTCTGTGATATATGCAGAAATAGCGCCCCTAACTAAGACTTCGCCTTTTAATACGGTACGCTACATGGGCGTGAAAATACTCCATGTGATTTCGATTTAAACAGATTTGATAAAAATGTTAAATAAAAATGTACCTGACTAAACAATTCTTAAAGACCGAATGCAAATATATTGTACTAAAAAGTTAAATAAAATTGAACAATACTCAGGCAGCGATTCCGTTCAGCACCACTGGAGGGAGCCTGCGCGCCACTACCACATGAGTAGAACTTTCAAGTTCTAAACTTTTTAAAAGTCAAATGCAGTTTTGTGTGTGTGTGTGTGTGTGTGTGTTATTCAAGGCTATTACTATAATTAGAAAACCAGACAATCTTCCAGAGAGTAAAAAACCAAAATAAACATACCTGGTGAGGGTGCAGGAGAAAGTTAAGCAGACAATCGCGAGCATTCTCACAACCATTGGGTGCAGTTACAAATAAAAATAATAATAAAAATGCCACATCCACCAACAAAGGTCCTTCTTTTCTGACACAAACAACTATTCACACTCTGATTCAATTCATCTCAAGACAATTTTAGTCTTTGATCAACCTAACATGCATTTTTCGGAATTGTGAGAGTGACCAAAGAATGTGAGGTCGTTTTCGTCGTTTTTTTCTTCTTCTTCCACATGAATTTGGCCCAGTGGAACGAACATGCTGAATCGGACAGCAGCGTTAAAGTGGAGATTTACACCAACTCATGCGGTAGCTGTCACTTTGTCCCCCTCACTTGCTGCCAGTGAGAGCCTGTCAAAGAGGCCTCCGTGGTGCTGTCTGGCTCTTTACAAGTGATTTCACACAGTCTGGCACATTCGTTCTCACATTGTCCGGTTGGACTTTCGGCGTGGAGGACGAAGGAAGCTCACACAAAATGCGAAGAGTGGTCCATTTTTACGGACTTGTCAATTTGATCCTATTGTGATCCAAACGATGGACTGTTTTGGCGCACGTTTGAATGGAATGATGCTCTGAGCTCTTTTTGTGACCTCGACACGAGCCGAGCAGACTTTTGTTTCTAATATCGAGGAGGAAAACGGCAGAAATAAATTGGATCGTGTTGTAGGGTACAAGCGGTTGGGACACGCCTGCTCAAGATAACCACTGGCAGACAAATGTCTGCACAACAAAACGGCCACAAGTGAGCAGTGTTCAACTACAAAAGGAGTTAAGTGTGTGTGTGTGTAGAATTGACTCACTTGCTCCGGCCCGTAGATGTTTCTTGCCAGTGCATTATGGATCGTTTTCTTCATGTACACTAACACTTAACAAATGTTCTAATAATTACCGATGCAAAGACGAGGTAACCAACACACCGATTCTTCCGAATACGACAACTTGACGTTTTCAAAGGCGGCGCTCCCATTGTTGCGTAATCTTGGCAGCGGACATCCGCATAGGAGATGGGAAGAAACTTTGAGAGCAGAAGAAACTGTCTCCATAACCCAAAGGTTTTGTTTTTTTATTTATAGTGTCAACACTGTTACTCGTCAGTTGTGTGCAACGCTTGCTGCAAGCTAAAACGTTTGGATGTACAGCTACCCCTCACTCGATCGCGGATGGTTCACTTTTTTCAGGTTCGCTGCTTAGCAGATTAAGAGAAGATATCCTTTATTTGTCCCACACTGGGGAAATTGACAGTCTACAGCAGCATGATTGTAGGTAGAAAGAAGAAAGAAGAAAATCAAAGTGTTTGCAATATAGCTATAGATAAGGTGGCTGTGCTATTTACTATTGTTTTCCACATCATTTGATTTTTTTGCCGCCCCGAACTTTTAATATATTACAGGTAAATGTCCCCCCGTCCCCCTTCCACTGCCATTTGATTAGACAAAATTATTAGACCACAAAATAAGATTGATGCCACAGCTGTCCTCCTTTAAACATCATTTTATTTCTTCTATAATGGTTTAAAAGGCCAGGAAGTAGCTCTTGAACTGAAATCACATTTTTAATTGTTCAATCCATTTTAGCGGTTGACATGATTTTTGTTTGTTTGTTTGTTTGTCTGTTTGTTTTTTCTGTGACTCATAAAAGCCCAGTGACGATGTTCACTCTTGGTCTGCAGTATCCTGGAATTATTCTTGTCATTTTGATGACAGGTGGTGTCATGAAATAAAGCAATAAAATAATAAAAAGCACGGTATTGTTTTGTCATATTTCCTGCCTACGGGGACACCGCAAAGCACTATCAGTAAAAGAAGAACATTTTATTGCATACCTTCAAGTTTTACGACAAATACTTTTTTTTGTCTTAATTACCATGAAAATAAGTTGCAGAACAAAAGATGTACAGTCGTGAGCAAGAATGGATCATTTTTTAACGAATCAATCTTGTTTTGTTCCCCCTGCTTCAGTCTACCTTCCAGAAATGTATTATTCAATGCTGGTTATGAATCCATAAATCTGTGTGACAGCATCTCCCCAAACTGGAAAATAGTCAACAGATATGACCTACCAAACTGCAGAACACAAAAGTGTGTCTCAGAAAGTTTTTGGGGGTGATCCTTTTAGGCTTAGCAAATGAGTCCTAGTATTACCGATCGCAATAATCAGTTTTTATTGTCTGATGTTTTATTTGTTCCTGGTTTAACCAGATAAGAGGACTGAGAACAGCTTCTTGTTGACAATCCAAGCCTATGGGCGGTTTCGGGCTCTTCACCTCTTACACGCCCACCCTTCACTCATTGGCGGACTTCCGCATGCCTGTCGTCACTCACGCCTGCCTTTTCTCTATATAAACAGCGTGTCGGCCAGAAGCGCTCTCAGTCAGGCTTTGGAACTCGGCTCATACACTGGACGCTCCGCATTATAAGGCGCCCTGTCCATTTGGGAGAAAATTGAAGACATTTAATGGCGCCTTGTAGTTGTGAAAATACTGTAATTTTCTCATTTACTGTAAGATGTTGCCACAAGTCAGTGTTTGCTGTGAGCATGAATCGTGCATACATAGTCATGCTGCATTCTACTATGATTTGTTCAATATATCATGAACGAAGTGACAAATTGTTTTCTATATTGAAGGGAAATCTCAGGTCTACGGTAAATTTGTGCAAAACAAGTACAAACCAATACTATCCATCTTTCCATCTAATCTGCTTTATCCTCACAAGAGTTGCGGGTGTGCTGGAGCCTATCCCAGCTGTCTTAGGGCAATAGGCGGGGGACACCCTGAACTGGTTGATAGCCAAACGCAGAGCACGCATAGACAAAAAACATTCACACGCACAATCACACTTCGGGACAATTAAGAGCATTCAATCAATCTACCATTGTGGGAGGAAACCAGAGTACACGGAGAATTCCACAGAGGTAGGCTCGAGCCAAAATCAAACCCTGCGCCTCTGCACTGTGAGGCCGACATGCTAACCAGTCGCCCACCAAACCAACACTATATTTGTGTTGTGTTATACACACACACACATGCACACACACACACACACACGTGAGCGCAACTTGTTCTTAGCCTGTGTGGCTGGCAACCAGTTGAGTTTGTACGCCACCTCCTGCCCGAAGACAGCTGGGATTGGCTCCAGCGAGACATCGACCCTTGTGAAAATAAGCGGATCAGATCATGGATGGATGGCTGGATGTTTCAACTTTGCTGCTAATGTATTGGTGTTTTCCACTCTGCTCCTGGTGTGCTGAGGCACCCTGTCAGTTGCTCAAACACATCATAACTGGGGGCAACGCGACTGGAGACAGACTCATTCCAAGGCGCCGGCAAAGTTTACAACTTGATGAATGAATAATCAGGAATTATCAAACAGATACATATATTTGGACCGGGGCTGTAAAGTCAGATGATAAGCAAACAAGAGATACTAATGTATGAAAGAAGACATTTGCTTGAACTGATCATCTCACCTTGAATGCAACCTGATGCAAAATCAAACTGAGGAATGGCGCGGATGAAAGTTTGAGATGGCGGCGAAAAAAAATTCACAAAGGTCAACTTATTACGACATTTAAGAAATGGGAACGTCAGTCTGATTGTTCGTATGAATCGTCCGAAGGGCGTATCACTGAACTCAGCTGTGGTGTATGCACAGAACACGAGAGCGAGATACGTCGAGATCTATAGGCTAATCGCTATGAAAAATATTATGAAACAGTATTGGTTATTCTATAATTTACTGGTTGTAGCATGGTAACTTTAGGAATAAAACATTCGTCACAAGGGGTAGTAATGCTAATGTTAACTGTTGGTAGAACTAATGACGACGTGTGTTAAATTATTTCGTCAAATCGATCGTAGATTACACATGCATCGTCTTGGGAAGAGGATGTCAAGCCACATCAATACTTACCTGTGTTAATGATTACCAGTAAATTAATCTGTGCAGTGTGAGATTGGAAAACATACTCTGATTTTGTGATATGCTGTCTTCATGATGCCATATGAGTACACCATATTTTGATCCATTTATTTAGTTGAATAAACCTGCAGTACACAGCTGCTGATGTAATGTTCATTGTTAATGCAGTTTTCAAAAATGTACCCTTGAAACATTATACTTTTGAGTTTCAGAATTCTCGATGATGAATATCAGTCAAAATAGAAAAATGGGTTCCCATCATGAACTTTTACGGAACCCCAAATTAGTTACTGCGGTTTCCCATTGGGTAAACCGACGGAACCGAAAAACGGCTACCGTGAATTTCCGAAATCCTCAGGCCTGCTACTGAATTATTTAAAATGTTCGCAGCATTTGTTTATAATTGTATGTATATGTTGTTGTTTGTGTTATTATCATCTGCAATTGAATAAGTAGACCATTTCAGAATTCGACTCATGGGACTCATACTTTTCTGATCAGCGAGTCCCTGGGACTCGCTGGGGGTAAACTGTAAAATTATCACCGAACAGGCTTGATGATGAGAAATCTGTGCATGAGTAACTGCCTTCAGCATGATAGTACCGTAAATTCCGGACTATAAGCCGCTACTTTTTTCCCAAACTTTCAACCCTGCGGCTTATACAGTGATGCGGCTTATTTATGTAATTTTTAACGGCCGCCAGGGGCGCTCGAGTAGAAAAGGTAAGATTAAGACCGGTCTTTATGACACTGTTTAATTCCGACACTGAGGACGGTGACTTTGATGGCTTCAGTTCACAGGAGGAAGATGAAGACGGCTCACCGGGATTTTTACAAGTACCGGTATGTTCTTTTAGCAGACCTGTTATACTGTGTTGCTATTCTTTTGCTAGCGTGTTGTTACCATGTTGCTACAGTTTTAGTGCCGCATCACAGGCACCGTTTGGGACGAAAGTTATATTATTATTATTGTTAAGTTATATTATTGAAACTTTGAAAATTCTCTCTGTGTACCGTGTTTCTTTGTAAATACGTTGACATGTTTTAATGTGGGCACATGCGGCTTATATACGGGTGCGGCTTGTGTATATACAAAATTGGTTTTCCTCTAAAAATGTCGTGGGTGCGGCTTATAATCAGGTGCGGCTTATAGTGCGGAAATTACGGTAATCATTTTTGTAGTGAAAAAAAAGAACTCTGAAACGTTGGTTGCATATGTTTTGTGCGAGCGGCACGGTGGTCTACCGGTTGGCACGTAAGGTGTCATTTTCGGTCATGTGCCTAAATGTTACAGTACCGAGTGAATTTCGCATCGAAGCTTAATTTGAAGAAAATCATGGAATTAATCGAAATCACAATTTGTGTCAGAGAAATCGCAATTCAAATTTTTTCCCCCCCGTAAATGTGTTCAGCCCTCCCCGTTGTTTATTTTGACAACAATTTTCTTAAGTTCATCAAGAGTAAAACGTTCAGGCAAATAAATGTCATTTTACCAATGATGACAAGTTAGGTCCCTTGTTTAAAGCACGCAAAGCAGGTTGTAATGTACAGTTTCTTCACATTAAATCATCGGTGTCAAAGTCTGGTCCTCGAGGGCCGGCGTCCTGCGTGTTTGCCATCTCTCCCTGCTGCAACACCCCTGATCCAACTGATCAGCTCATCGGCGAGCTCTATAGGACTGGACCTGTGCATTAAATCGTTCACGTCATAAGTTGGGTTGTGTGAAGGGGGGGGGGGGGGCTGACTAACGCCTCGAGTCAAGGTGGGACCATGACAAATCATATAGATACATATTTGGACAAGGGGCAAGGCTGGAAAAGACAGCGAGAAACGAGAGCAACTAATGTATAAAAGACCACATTGGACCGAAGTGATCGTTGAGTCGAAGAAGCGTAAACTGACAAGTCGGTGAACATGACAATGAAGTGGTTGATCTTGGCTTTCTGCGTCGCCGTGCTGGTCACAGCTGGTGAGTGTCATTTTCCTTTCAGACAGCCTAGTTTATTCTACGCAGTAGAGAAAGGAGCTGTACTAATACCAGGGGGTCAAACTCAAAATCAAGTCTCATGCGCAGTCAAAAGCCAAACGAGGGCAGTCGGTGTTCGAGAGGAGGACGCGCAAGACAAACCGATGGAAATGGATGACATGCCGCGGCGACGCTGAATGGGACAAGCCGAAAGGGGAAAAAAAATGATTTCAATTTATCAAACACTCCCAACTCTACCCCTCAGGTGAAGCTCAGTATTGCCGTACCTGTGGATCTACTTGGCCATGTGATTATATGGTCCTGTGTGAGCCAGGCCAAATGTGCCGTGATAACCCATGTGAGTACCCGTACATTGTTCAATCGTCTTTTGCTAGCCAATGGAACCAAACTTTGTCAATTGATTGATTAAAAAAAATACAAATATGAAGGTTTGAACAGTTTAGCAAGATATTTGCTTTTGAGATGTGCCCAAGCCATCAGAAACAAGATGCAAGGTCGTCACTATGGCCTGACAATTAGCAGTGCTGCCATATCCAACCCCATCCTGTCCCATTCCACTTGCAAGAAACAACTGCACCCATGTGCGATTCATGACTGACATCCAATAAGTCCGCCTTCTGTCTCTCATTGGTTGTTTGCACAAGCACGGTAGTTTCGACCAGACGATGTCATTCAAACTACTCTACAACCACCACTGCCCCCACGATTAATGGGGGGTTCACTGTGATTAATCGCAGAAACGAAAGAATCTTGACATGGTCGCATGTTGTCCTTTCTCTGTCTTCCCAGTCACCGGCGGCCAGGAGTGCGTGTGGCCGTGACAGCGCCAGCGGACAAACCCCCAACTTGGAAGTCCTCCAAAATGGACGTCTTCGACAATCCTTTCATGAAATTACCAAAGGATTGGAGTGTGTGGGTGGTTCAACCTATTTTCTCCGTAGTTTAGTTGGAAAGCATTAAAAAAACGTTATAAAAAAATAAATAAATGGAGTATTTTTTTTCTTCTTGCATTCTGTGCGATTGTGAAATTCTTCTTGTGTTGAAAGTAACCGGCTTTGAGTGCTAGCCATGCATACCCTGGACAACAAAAAAAAAAAAAACTACTACTATCCTGTTGGGCCAATGGCTCAAGTGGCTTCTGAGCACCCGAAAGCATTTTTAATCATGGGGCAGCACTCGACGCAGTCGACTGCACTGGGCGTGAATGTGGCGCATGGATACAACAAACACACATCCCACCAGCTTCACCACCGTCCTCCTGGTGCCTCGCTCAACAAAGGTGCTTTCCAAGTGTTCGTCTTCATTTGGGGAGTGACAGAAACAATTTTGGATTTGTGGGTTACCTATTTGGAATACTCCACAGGTGAGGAGGTTCGTTGGAAAGGAGTGCGTGCCATGACTGGGGATAAAAGCTAGATCAGTGAAAGGCTCAGGAGTTCACAAGCAAGCACGGGATGAGATTCACCACTTTGTGAAGAGTTTTAGAATCTTTCTCAACAGAAACTGCAAGAAATGTCAGGATAAAGCGGATCCCCCCAAAAAATGGATGGAATTCGATTATTGCGCAATAAATGAATTGTGCTTCATGTAAAAAAACAATCGTTTTTGTTGCCCCCTTTAGCTCATGTTCTGTCTATGATGAGGTTTTTGCCTGGCGTTTTGTAAAGAACTGATCCAAGGACATTTGCTTTTGTCGGCTTTTCACAATCCTTCAAAAACATCAGCATAGTCACATACGGTAGGGGTCCCTCTTAGCCAATGGGATGCCAGGTTGACCCTGGGTAACAGCCAATGGGAGAGCAGCCATAAATATGTTGCGTTCAGGAAACTCGGAGCTGCGAGTAGAAGACCACAAAGTATTTTTACCTTTCGGATCTTGAAATTTCTTTCGTAACAAGAGGCAATACTTTCCTCTTGAGGCGTTTTGTAACTTGAAAATTCCGTCTGAAGAGACGTTCGTAAGAAGAGGTACCACTGTATTGGGGACGAACGAACAGCCTGCTCAAACTTTCAGGACTAAAATCCCCTCGCTGAGCCGCGAGTGTTTACCTAAGTCGCAAATGTTGGCTTTTCGTCAGCCGCGAAAGATTTTTTAAAAAATCATGACTTTCACATCATGGCAATTAAAAGACATGGCCAAGAAATCATCGTTGAACAGACCATCCACAGTCCATGCTTTCATCAAATTAAATTCAGACTTTGGCGTTGACGTGCTTTCTCGATATGACTTGAATGAATGAGCCACTGACTGCAGTATGCGAAATGGCAAAATAAAGAAATACAATTTCAGTGCACAACAGGTTATGTATCTCACCGAGCGGCAAAGGTTGGGCGAGTGCCTGGGTGAGGGTCCAATGTTGATTTTGCATCAGGTTGCATTCAAGGTGAGATGATCAGTTCAAGCAAATGTCTTCTTTCATACATTAGTATCTCTTGTTTGCTTATCATCTGACTTTACAGCCCCGGTCCAAATATATGTGTGTGTTTGATAATTCCTGATTATTCATTCACCAAGTTGTAAACTTTGCCGACGCCTTGGAATGAGTCTGTCTCCAGTCGCGTTGCCCCCGGTTATGATGTGTTTGAGCAACTGACAGGGTGGCTCAGCACACCAGGAGCAGAGGGGACAAAACAAATACATTAGCAGCAAAGTTGAAACATCCAGCCATCCATCCATGATCTGATCCGCTTATTATCACAAGGGTCGCGGTCTTGCTCTGCTTTTTCGCTATGAATTGAATGAATGAGCCATTCTGAAGTCTGTGAAATGGCAAAAAAAATTACATTTCAGTACACAACAGGTTATGCCCACTCACACACACACACACACACACACACAACACACACAAAGTATGTCCGAATTTTTAAGTGACACTTGAAAAGGAACACCCAAATACAAATTGGAAAATTCCCAAGATGGAAAATTGTAAATTCAAAAAAAATCCCATTAAAATGGTTCAAATTTCAAATCTAGGACAAGCGGTATGGAACAAGTTTGGCTGGATTGTCAGTCGGGAGTTTCCAAAACCCAAAAAAATGAAAAGTGCTATGATTCCATTGAGCATTTGTGTGTTAGCTTTTGTGTCCATCCCCCTCGGCTGTTACAGCATGTATACCCCCGTTCCCCGTTGTGGTCATTCAAACAACAAACTAAAATACTGTACATTAGATTTCAATAGAAAATCTATTCAAGACAGGCTCGAACCGGTCTCATTACAGTTTGAGTCGATATACTGTCGGACTACTACCAACAATGTGCCACACTCATATCCATAATTGACGCATCCGTCTGTTATGATTCGGTCGATGAACTAATGAGGGCAATCAGTTTCAACTATGCACGGCCAGTTGTCACGTTTTTTAATCAAAATACGGAAAAGCGTTTTGACTGTAACTTGCCAGCTTTTTATATCGATGTAAACGGGAGTCACGTCGGCGTTGCCTGTCAATTTCTGTCCGGGAATGTCCTTTCAAGTAGACCTGTAAGTTTTGTGCAGACTAGCAAACAAAGGCTTTTGGGAGCTTTTCTCTCTCTCTCTCTCTCTCTCTCTAAATTCCAGCAGCAATGATTGAACTAAGACAAAAGCGAGCGTCCCAGTAATAATTCTGTCTGGCCTGTCAAGTCATGTCTCAAGGAGATAAGAGCTTCTGATGGCATTTTGTCTGTGCTGTCTGTTGACGTGAACGTTTCCAAGGTCGCAGCTTTATGGAATTTGCTCGACTCCATCAGAGAAAAAAAAGGTGCACATTTGTTTTTTCTTTGAAGGTATGCAAGTCGAGGTGACTTCTATGAAGATTTTGCAGCAAATATGGAGCAATATGCAATTGACTGGAGCTTAACTTACTTTACATAATTGTTGCCTTCCACCGCATTGCCGACGTCACAGGGTTTAAGCCCCTGATACGCTTCACGGGAAGAGAAAGGAGTAAGAGGATGACAGAGACGAAGAGGCAATCGCAGGTTGCTTGGGAAGACAAATTAGAGGGTAAGCGTCAGTTCGCGTCAACCCTCCCCCAAAAAATTGGTGGGTCACGTTTGATATGATACATTTTGTTGTGGTTTTTGGTGATTGGAATATTGTCGCTGTCGGATGGAAACCTCCGATGTCCAAATGTGGTCAATTTTCATGGGTTTGGAATAGACAATCCGTCTAGCGTCTGCAAAGTTATGAAACATAAGAGTTTTATATCCCACTGGAAACGTAAAGCAAAAAGTCGACATTTGCGGTCACAGTAACAGGCCAGTCACTGATCAGGTTCATTCGCGACATGTGTCAATGCTGTGCCGTCATCTTTAGTTGACATCTTCATGAAAGGTCTTCGAGGCGCAACCGTCTCATTTCCACAAAACATTTCTACCTCCTCTCAGAAAAGACAGCTTGGTGGGCACAAGTAAGTGGTCGGCGGACTTATCGAGGGCCACTAGTGTACAGGTGCCTGCTAAAAAAAATGGGATTATTGAGGCAATGTCCATTTATTTCAATAATTTGTTTCCAAAAAGTGAAACTTGTATGTTTTATTAGTTCATGACAGAGAAGGTAAGCTATTTCAAGCCTTTCTTTGTTTTTTGTTTTTTTTAATGATCATGGCGTAGACAAAAATAAAAACATTTTAAAAATGTGTTTATTTCATGTGACCAAAAGGGAAGGATCTTAGAAACATAGAAACGCTGGACTTGTGAAAAGTGAATTGAAGTAATTTGGCCTCACTACTTTGTTGGGCCTCCTTTTGCATTCATGACAACACCAGCCTTTGGTACAGTTCTGATGTTATTGCAGCGCAAGAATCTTTGATATTAGTCTTCAGATCGTCTCCATTCCGGGGTGTCTGTTCCTTCATCTTCCTCTTGATAATACCGCATATATTCTCAACACGGGTCAAGTCAGGCGAGTTTGCTGGTCAATCAAGTGTTTTTCGGCAGCTGGAAACATGAAGTGCTCTCAAATTCCTTTCTTGGAAGACAGCTGCGTTGCCCGTTAACTTGATAAAAGCCAACGGATCCACACCAGCAAATAACATGCTTCCCAAACCATTACCGTAAATTCCGGACTATAAGCCGCTAGTTTTTTCCCCAAACTTTCAACCCTGCGGCTTATACAGCGATGCAGCCAATTTATGTAATTTTTCTAACGGCCGCCAGGGGGCGCTCGAGTAGAAAAGGTAAGATTAAGACCGGTGAAATATATGCGTCGAGGAAGACTGCAACTTCTTGTCTTGTGCATAAATTAAATTAGTCTGAACATACCCTCATCATGGAAAATGCAAAAAGAAAGGCATATGACGCAGCTTTCAAACTAAAAGCAATCGAGCTGTCCGATAAAGAAGGAAACAGAGCTGCTGCTGGGAAGAAAGTTATATTATTATTATTGTTAAGTTATATTATTAAAACTTTGAAAACTCTCTCCGTGTACCGTCTTTCTTTGTAAATATGTTTACATGTGGGCACATGCGGCTTATATACGGGTGCGGCTTATAATCAGGTGCGCTCTATAGTGCGGAAATTACGGTAGTCTCCCTTCTCCCTTCCCCACCCCCAATGATTACCTTTCAGCGCGCGTCATCCGCATCCTGTCGACGACTATGCTCCGGGCTGTTGACAACAAGACGGCCACCAATGACGTCCATTCCCGGGCCGAACTTTGGTCCCAGTGTGTCCCTTGTGCTGTTGAATAGGTGAAGCAGGTTTAATCATCAATGTTGCTATTCCATCCTTAGTAGAGGATCCAACCATGAAATGTAAGCTTTAATTAATAGACTCTTGGCGCTCCATTATAACGCGATGTCGTTAGCAAAGCATTTGTGTCAATTAGGAGTAAAAGCTGAGCCACTTGTCAATGCCTTGGCCTAATGGCGGTTGAGTGGTCACAGATTATTCACTGCTCAGTGCAAAATGAACAGGCCTCTATTGCAGAAAGGCTGGTGAACTTATTTTGACCTTTGGCAATGTTATCAAGGCCAATGTATGACCAGACTTAATAGAGATGCCCGCCTGCTCCCCGCGATTCTCCCACAATGGTCGGGTGTCAATTGTGAAATAGCAATTTTGCAGAGCACATGCTTCTCAATCGGCCATAAAGCCTAAGCCATTCGCCCATTCGGCAGTCTCGAGGGTTGTTTCAGACTGCTGCTTGGTTTTCATCCAGAGTACACTGCTTTGTTGGCCAACTGTAAACTCATCGGTACAAGCAGCATTTTCTCTTCTGGCTGTTGGCCTTGTCCAAATCCCGACTGCCGCCTTGCTTCTGGCCTCAATGCAGGCCAGATAAGAGGATTTTCCCAAACCGCATTTTTGTAGGTATGACGCCAGCTGCTGACACTGCTCAGTCAGTTAAACATAGTTTCACCACAGTGTCGTGTCATGTCTCATCGGGGGGGGGGCGTTTCTGTCACACAGTATCTCTGGGGGTGGGGGTGATGACGGAGTGATGGACTGATGACGACAGTTTTTGTCGGCTTGATATACCGTAATAGAGCGCACCTGATTATAAGCCGCACCCACTACATTTTTAGAGGAAAACCAAATTTGTACATACACAAGCCGCACCTGTATATAAGCCGCATGTGCCCACATTAAAACATGTAAACATATTTACAAAGACAGACGGACGGGTGGTCGGGCCGTTGGCGACTGACGATAGACGGACCTGCAAAATGTACTAACTCGCCCACCTCTGGAAATCATCAAATAGCTGCTGGCTTCTAAAAAAAATTCTGGCTTGATTTAGCATCATGTCAAGTTCCTTTTGTACATCTCTCACCCCAAGTTCTTCAATTTAGTGGCCTGCTTCTGTTCATGGATGCAGGCTTTTGCCTCCTTTGTTACAAGCGGCTTATTGTTGGGATAGTATACAGCAACCTTTTGGAAAAAATGCTGCCAACACAAAAATGAACGTAGTCTGTAATCGTCTCCGTAGCCTCATTTATTTCCAACTGAGCGAAGATACTGCAGTCTCAACATTTCAAGGCTGTCCTCTGTTCATTGTACAGTGGTACCTCGGCTCACGAACTTAATTGGTTCCCAGAAAAGGTTTGTGAGCCGAAAAGTTCGTCTTCCGAACATTTATTTCCCATAGGAAACCATTAAAATGAGAATAATCCGTTCCCAGGTCCCCATAAACATCATTTTCCACTAAATAAGCCTTAAAACGACACAAAAATATACCTTATTTTATGTAGAATAAATGTGCTATTGTATTGAAATTAAAGAAATAAACTGTACTGTATAATAAAGTCGTTTTATTTACCTTTGTGATCGTAGTTGATGGCTTGATGGAATGGAGTGGGAGGGGGAGGGAGGGAGGGAGTTACGGTTTGGAAGGAGAGTCACCTTCCATAAGGACTGTAGCTAACTCAACCTCCGGTGTGGCTTCTCTTCTTTGCTTCTTAGAAGGAGACTCTTTATCCTTTTTGCTGACTAAGAACCTCTTCATTGACACCTGTTGCGTGTTAGCGTACTGGTACTGGGACGCTAAGTCACACAAACGCACACCTCGTTCGTGTTTTTCAATGATCTTCTTCTACTCTATCGCAATTTTCTTTCATGTCTTCTTAGGCTTAACGCTAGCCTGTGGGCGGGGTCTTTTTCGGTCCCATAATAGCAAAAGTACACTCAATATGGTCCAAAATGTCGAGCAAACACAAACCACGTCCGCATTCAAAGAAAGGAGGTGACGAGCTGGAACGCCGTGAGTGTACGTCAGCTTCTCGCGGCCGCCACAGGGGCGCTGTTCGACCTCTTGGTTTGGTCCGTCCGCCGAAAACTAGTTCGTCAGCGGAGACTAAATGCTCGCGAAATTAATGTTTGTGAGGCGAAAAGTTCGTGAGCTAAAGCGTTCGTGAGCCGAGGTACCACTGTATCACCTCCAATGTGTTTAGGTATGCTAGATTTTTAACATGCAACCAAAATGAAGAAGGCTACTGTCATGCCAGGTCAATGCATAGGTATGAAAAGTCTAACCCCGATGCATCTTGAAGCTGTTTTACAAGAATCAGGATTCATAACTCATGGACTCTCTCCATCTTTCTCTCTCTCTATTTCATTGTATTCTTTTTTTTTTTTTTTAAACCAAACAGATGCATTGCGTTATCTAATTATGCAAACAGAAACTTCTTCATTGGGAGTAGAGGCCAACATATTCTGCGAATGCTTAAAATTTTAAAAAGGGAAAGAAACCAACAGCCTCAGCACTGCCGTTAGTGAGAAAGTCTCAGCACAGCAGGAGTCATGACAGTTTGTGAATTTGTGTGATTTCACAAAATGTTCCTCGCAGGCACATATTAAGAAGCCAAGTGAAAAATTTGTCTCTCTCCCACTATCCTCGGAAAGAAAATGTGACCGCTTTAAAATATTTAGTCAACAGCGTGGACATTTGTTATGTGGTGGGAAATATTTAATTGAACATGCAAATGATCATAAGCAAAGTTAATATTTCATTTTACATCACATTTTGATTACAATTTTCCAGCCATCCATTTTCTATAGCGCTCGTCCTCATTAAATTAAGGTCACAGGTGAGCTGCAACCTATCATGATTTGAAATATTCATTTTTCTCAAACAAAAGCTCATCAAAACAAACGAGATGGAGAAAAGTTCAGATTCGCTTGCAGTTCAAACACTGAATAGCCCCCATGCAAACAATTGTGATGCAACGCTGTCAGGATTATCAGGAGTTTGATGGCCAGTTGACAAGTACATACCCGAACTTGACAAAACTGCAAAACTGAGCTCACGAGATATCACATAGGAACAGCACTGTTGGTCAGGAATATACAATTAAACCTCACGCTGCAATATATTTTCAGTATTGTGGTGTGTCTCGTTTAAGAGGAAAGAGCAAATGCAACACCATTGATTTAAGCGCTCCTTCTGCAGAGAAAAAGACGTTACGGATCGAAGATTGGGAATCCAGAGGCAATGGCATCAGATGGAATTTTCGCCCGGCAACTATGTGCATCTGAAGAAGTCAAAATAAGCTGCTTCATTGCTGAACGAACATCTTTCTGCTGTTATTTTATTTTTTTGTTTGTTTGTATTGTACTGTGTTTTACCTTATTAGTGTCGTGTTTCCATTTGTGGCCAACAGGTGGCACTGTGGGGCTTTTCCCTGCAGCTGCACACCTGTTGGTCGTTAGGTAATTAGTGGCTTTAAAAGGACTCCCCCACGCCGAGCGTTCAGTGTCGGGTCAGTGTTGCTTTTGCCATGTTTGTTGCCGTTTGTCTGCTGCTGTCAGTGTCGGGTTTGTTTCGGTCACGGTTCTGTTGTAGCTTCAGTTGTGATTTTTGTTTGCTACTTTGGACTATGTTTGTTTTGGATTTAGTTTTCTGTGTTTTATTAAATACAATTCGTCAAGTACACCCTGCTCCTCCCTTGTGCCTGCTTCTTGGGGTCCACCACCACCACCACCACCACCACCACGCAACGTGACAATTAGCATCACTACAGTCAATATGAAAGGCAAAATGAGTGTTTATGCGTGTTTCTTCTTTTCGCCTGCCTTCCACTGTGTCTTATATAACATGATTTAACATTTCTCACAAAACGTTTTTTTTTCTTTCTTTCTTTCTTTCTTTACGACAGACCCTGTTAATTCACGCCTTGGCAAAAAAGCAGACTCTAATCCACTAAGTGAAACTAATTGGTAGACAATCAACACTCTATATAATCACCCACTTGATTTGAATCCCAATTGGAGCAGATGCTTTGGGGGCATCATGTCTTCCTGTGGTTCAGGACGATTACATTTTTCACACCCTACTTCCCCGTGGGTCTGCCTGTGCCTAACACCATACCACTACTGTCTTAAATTACAACACGGTCGTGTATTAAGTGCGGTTTTTGTTTTCGCCCAACAATGAATTATTATCCCATCTGCTCTTCCATCCCTTCGCCCTTTAGAGTGTTGTAGCACTTTGCAAGCCATTATTTCGCATTGCAAGGGTACTGTACTGTTTCAGTGCAATCACTGTTTGGGCCGGCATCCAAAATTCAGCTTGCTACATTTGTGCAGACTGTGTATAAAGGTAGCTAAAACATTCATCATTCCTACTTGGATGATAAAACGTCTTTGCTGTGTTTAGCTGGTTGCATCGCCTCAGAGTCCTTCAATTATTCAGGTCATGCGGTAAACAACGGGGTCCGATCAACGGGTTTTTTTGGCAGGGCGTCCGTGTGCAGTACATATGTACTCTGGACGACAGTCTCAGCTATTATCAACTACTATCTTTCAGATGTCACGTTGATGCATATTTCATTCCGTTACACTCTGAATTCGTCCAAGACAAGTCGGTCCTGGCAATTCTGGGCAAACTTACCACCGTGACACTTGTTCCGTCCTTTCTTATATCCTCCACTCCCCTTCCTTTAATCTACCCATCATTCAATGATTCAGCGAGCCGTAGGGAGTCTGGCGGGCTGTCTATCCCTTCATCACTGACCTTCCTGTTTCATTTTTCCATCCTCCTACACTGTTTTCTTCCCTTCTGCATCGCTGTGCTCCATTCGCTCATTTGCCCGCAGTCTCTTTTGAACCGCTTATGTCTTCTTTTCCTCCCCCTTTTTTGTCATTTGGATGTATTTTTCCGTACCCTTTACCTCTCCATCTGCTTGATGGCGGTCTCTGTCCTCTTCCTCCTACTCTCTTTGTAGGCTTGTGGTTGAATGGTGTTTGCTTGCCGGCAAAAATCCCATATACATATGTGCTTAAAGCTTGGAAAAGAGTATTGGACGATGGTGAATATTCGACCGTTTTTAGGGATTCCAACTATCAGTGACACTTCCAAAATCCAAATCCATTGTGTGCTGCTTTTATGAGGTCAGCAGTTTAAGCCTGGAAGTCAAAATGTCCCCAGCCGCATCGTCCAGCTCTTTTGGGGGATCCAGTGGCATTCCTAGGCCATCTTGAGGACATAGTTTCTCCAGTGTGTTCGGGGTCACCCAGTGCATCCCCCCCAGTGGGATGTGCCCAGAACATCTTATCGGAGAGGCGTCCAGGCAGCAGAATAATTAGATGCCTAAGCCACCTCACCTGGCTTCTCTTGATGCGGAGGAGTAGAGGATCTATACTGAGCCCCTCCTGAATGACAAGCTTCACACTTAATATGGAATGGAGAGCCCAGAAACCCTGCAGAGGAAGCTCATTTTGGCCGCTTGTACCGTAATCTTGTTCTTTCTTTCACCATGGGTAAGGGTGGTAATGTAGATCAACCCAAATCAGGGGTTTTGCCTTTCAACTCGGCTCTTTCTTCACCACAAGAGTCAGATGCAGAGTCCACCTCGCACCTACACTTTGCCAACCGCCTGTCAATTACCCGCTCCATTCTTCCCTCACAAGTGTACCCACTAAACTGAAACTCCTCCACATCAGGCAGGATCTCATCCTCAACCCAGAGAGGACACTCAGATTCGAAAGTGTTGATTCTATGTAGGGATGGGATGCTGAGGTCCCCACGCGGTAGCAGAATTGGTGTCAAAGGAGTCCAACCCTAATTTTCGAAGAAAACCGCCAGTAATGCGGACCAAACTCTAACACCGGTCATACAGGACAGTCAGTATTTGGCATCCCGGTACCCCATACACCCAGAGCACAACAAACATGATCCCCCACCCCAAGGGACAAGGTCAAACACCTTCTCCGAGTTCACAAAGCACAATCAGAGCCTTTAGGACATAGGTGTCAAACTCAGGTCCTGGAGGGCCAATGCCCTGCATGTTTTCCAAGTCTCCCTGTTGCAACACACCTGATTCAAATGAACAGGTTCACTGTCAGGCTTCCGCAGAGCTTGCTGATGATCTGATCATTTGAATCAGGTGTGTTGCAACCGGGAGACTTGGAAAACATGCAGGGCATTGATTGGCCCTCCAGGACCTGAGTTTGACACCTATGCTTTAGGAACTGCAGGCAGATCTCACCCGCCACCAAGGCCCTGTCAACCCCAGAAATAGGAGAGCCAAACTCAGAGTGCCCAGACTCTGCTTCCTCATAGCAAGGCGTGGAATTGAGAAGGTCTCTCAAAGTATTCTCCCCACCTTGTCACAACATCCAGAATTGAGGTCAGAAGCGCCCCATCCCGACTATACACCGTATTGATGGTGTACCGCTTGCCACTCCTGAGACGCTATATGGGGTACCACATTTTCCTTCCAAGTCATCCGAAGGTCGTTCTCACTAACCTCACCGAATTCCTCCCACGCCTGGGTTTTTGCCTCAGCAACTACCAGAGGCCAGGATGGATTACTACAAATCTTCGGAATGATTTTGATGCGATTTCATGCTCTCAGAAGAACACTTTGAGCCGAGTCGAGCACTAAATTACATTTGAACAGAACTATTTTCCGCAAACACGAGCATTACGGTCTGTGCAGATTTCTGTGTTACAAACCAAGCAGATAAAACTGTGAGTATCTTCAAACATAGTGGACATGCACATATGCGCTAAGCATATGTGTGCTTGGAATTACAGCGCGTTTGTTTTTCAAGAGAGCAAGTTCTAGATGCAAGTCGACATCGTCGTATTCCCTCAGTTTCACGTGAGCATTCAAATGCGCAATTCTCAGCATCCACACAATGAAATGCACTTTATCAGAAGAGAGAGAGAGAACAGGCTGCGCCTTCAAACGAATCTCAGGCCTTTTGCATAGTCGGGGGAACGTTTGAAGACCTTTTAATGACATTGTAGAGGGATTAGTCCTTCTTTGTGGAGTGGTCCACTCCAGCGACTCCGGTGTCTTGACAGCTAGTAGGAAGAGACTGAACGGAATGATTAAGGATGACATTTCTAGGCTGGGATGTGCCCTCAGACCTGTGCAAGCGGAGTGAGAATCGCGGTTAAACTACCATCTCTGCTAAATGCCACACCTCCTTCAGTGACATGTCACGTCCAATTTTCGCAAGAGAAATGTTGCAGGCTCATCCTGACTTCAGCACTGCACCCACTAGACTGCACTGTACTTTTATAACGGAGCACCTTAACTTTTAATTACAACACTTGTCCAGAATAAGTACAGAAGTTGTCCATATTAAACAGCTTTAACTAATGCGCATACTGATCATATTAAACCCTGCAATAAATACACTCTTGGAATAGTATGTGAAGTTGCAAATAAATGCAAAAAGGTACACACTTTCATTTTCAAATGTGTCTTTTTACAAATTTTAAATATCTAACCACGGATGAAAAGGCCTGACGAAGCGGATGGAAGCGCTTGGCGAGCCATTAATCCAGACGTCCTCTTTGATTAAAACAAATCAGCACAAATTATTTGATATATTTTTGTTTTGCTGGTTAAAGTTTTTTAAAAATATTGTGCTCTGAGATCATGTCGGTGATTAGTTTGAATGCATTATTAGTTATTGATGATTTGTAATTTTATTTTTCAGTATCGTATGGTTTGACATGGTCAGTCAAAAAATATTTATAGTTGAATTAAAGATTTAATTTTATTTTTGAATTTCAAATGCACTTTAAATCTGTTCTGTTACAGTTACTAAAGCTATTCTTTGCTTTAAATTGGCCCATATTTCGTTCTTTTTATTCTCTTATACGTTAATAAGGATACAGTATTATGCAAAGGTGTACTTATAACAATTTACTAGACAAATGATACAATTTATAGTCGTGCAGGGAGGGAGGGGTTGGGGGGGGGGCTGACAGACAATAATTGAGAACCACTGGCTTAAGCGATTATTCATTAAGCAAACTAGGTGGTAATGAAAAAGGTTCATTCAGCAGTGACAGGAGATCTTGTCTGGTGCCAGTCTGTATTGGTGCAGATGATACTGGCTATTAAATCGTTTAAAAAGGTATTGACATTTTATGGTTGTTATCCCCTCAGTGATTATCTCTGGTCTTAATAATAATAATAATTACACATAATTAATAATAAACACTAAATTACTAGTTTTTATAGTATTATATATAATAATAATAATAATAATTATTATTATTATTATTATTATATTTCCAATGTACATACATTTGAATCAGATTTTCTTAACTGTTTCTGGGACAAGTGAATTTCTACATGCTTTGTAAACGTTAGTTTAATTATAAAAGAAATGGATGTTGCTGCAGAATGGTCCAGCGAGGATGGCCTATTTTCCATTCAAAACCATTTTAATGTATTATATATACATATATATTATCAGGAAAATGATAGTAGCTTGCATTTTCTATTTTTATCAAATTGTTTTGGAAAAATCAGTCAACTATTCTGAAAATGCCATCGTGCGCCCCGGCCCCACACATCGCTCGGAATGACCAAAAACACAGATCAATCGGTACCAAAATTCTCTACTTCTGATAATATCACAATGATTCCACTCACTTATATTAAAGGATGAAGAAATGAGCAAGCTTACCTGCAATTTCTCTACTGACGGATCTCTTTTTCTTTGAGATGACCCAAGATATGAACACAGTGCATTCGGAGAGGCTTTTCGTCAGTTTAATGCTTCGTAGGTTGTCGTATATTAAATTTCAATCCATCAGGGTTGTCATGTTTCGGTTTGTGACCAACAGGTGGCACTGTGGGGCTTTTCCCTGCAGCTGCACACCTGTTGGTCGTTAGGTAATTAGTAGTATAAAAGGACTCCCTCCCGACCACTCAGTGTCGGGTCATTGTTGCTGTTGTTTGCTACTGTCATGTTTGTTTGTTTCTTTGCTGCCATCAGGTTTGTTTCGGTTACTGTTATGTTTTATCTGCAGTCATGTTTTTTGTTTTGCTACTTTGGATTCGTTTTGTTCTTTGGACTTTGTTTGTTTAGGATTTAGTTTTCTCTGTTTTATTAAATACAATTGGTCAAGTTCACCCTGCTCCTCCCTCGTGCCTGCTTCTTGGGGTCCACCACCACCTCACAACATGACAAGGGTTAGCTTGACTTACATTTCCCCCAAGTCCACCACCACGGGGTGCACTTGCTACTGCCAATCCAAAACTGATATGCCCTCAGCGGTCACACTCAGCTGCAGGGTCGGCCCCATGCCTGGTTATTGTGGACATGCGGATGGCTGTGCCTATGAATTTTGGTGACAATCGTTGAACATTTTCAGCCACTAGGTAACAATAAGATGTGACAAAGAAAGCCAGGAAATAATATCAGAACGCCTCTTTCCTTCAATGACATAGGCTGTTGTGTGGGGCGAAAAACGGTCCCCGCCCATTAAGAATGAGCGTCATTAAGATGTGATGAATGTAGTCGAAAAAACCCATTAAATCGTCAGTGAGTTTTCCTGGGAATTTTAGCGCTGACATCATTTTCATCAACAAACCTAGAGTGCCAATGTTCTGGCCATTTAAGGGTCCTTTTACCACACAATGCCTAGATTCTTGTCGGAAAGGTAGGCTAGGATACACAGGATCGCTAACAGCCAAAAAATCCTTATTGTTCCATCAGTTGGTTCAACTCTGCAAAGACCAAGATACTTCAGTCTATACTGAACACACAAACTCTCCTGACTGTTTCTCATTATTTAAAAAGAAAAAAAGCACATGGAGGGATTCTCTTTGGAGTTTGTGGTTATCTTCTGAAACTTGCTTTCTTGAGCAAAAATGATGTCATCCCACCTCAGGAATGAGTGACACCATCCAATTTATTCTCGTAATTTCTGGCTTTTGTGGAAGTTTTCACAGTCCTTTCCAACAGTTGCCAGTAAGTTGCTGTAATTCAAGTTGACAGTACCTTTTACAGCAACATTTACCGCAAATTCCGGACTAGTAAGTCGCTACTTTTTCCCAAACTTTCAACCCTGCGGCTTATACATTGATGCGGCCAATTTATGTCATTTTTCTAACGGCCGCCAGGGGCGCTCGAGTAGAAAAGGTAAGATTAAGACTGCCGCGTCACAGGCAACGTTTGGGAAGAAAGTTATATTATTATTATTGTTAAGTTATATTATTAAAACTTTGAAAAATCTCTCTTTCTTTGTAAATATGTTGACATGTTTTAATGTGGGCACATACGGCTTGTATACAGGTGCGGCTTGTGTATGTACAAAATTGGTTTTCCTCTAAAAATGTAGTGGGTGCGGCTTATAATCAGGTGCGCTCTATAGTGCGGAAATTACGGTAGTCACTTTAATTAATATCCAAATACAGTTACGGTGAAAGAAATGTACACTTATAGTGTATAAGACAGTTGTTTACTGTAAAAAATCTGGATCGTCATTCAGTCATTGAGATCCATCCAAGATGACCAAAATGGTCGCAGATTTGGAAAAAAAAAAAAATCCACAGATCGACACGGAAATGGATAAGGGCAAATCAGGCTGGCCAGACTCCAACTCATTTAAATCACATTAGTTTGTAATGTTTTTGTGAACTCCATCAACAAATATTGGAGACTATTTGTGTTTTTCCAGAATCGCACATCCTACCCATTGAGTCATGTCGTGTGCAACAAGACGTGAATACACGATTTGCATGAGGGCACGCATAATACCTTCTCAAGTTGACTTGAAGCCAAACTAGAAAATGTTTTTTTATCCATGCCAAAAACGGTAACCAAAGACTGTGGAAGCCGCCTAGCAGCAGGGCGCCTCTAATAAGTTTGGGCTCGGCATTACAACTGTGTCACAGAGTATGGGACTTTTGAACGACTGCTGAGTGTGTGCTAACGGCCGACGTCATACGGTCACCTAGCAGCGAGGAGCTCGATGAAATAATGTTATATTTGGAGCACTGGTGGTTGCCGCAGTGTGGGAGTACAATTGATGGATCTCACATTTTCATTCTTGGTCCAGACAAATCCCCACAGAATATTTTAATTAAAAAAACAAACAAAAAAAAAAAACCTTAAAAAAAACCCGCAAACCCTAACAAACAAGGCTGGCATTCTATTTTCCTGCAGGCCGCGGAGGAGGGAAGGGGGCTGTTTAAGATTCTTTTTATTATAGCGGTTCCTGCAAGATGCTAGATTGCTACACTTGTCCGGATTATGGGGTCTTGTAAACAGAGGTTTCCTTCTCACAAGCGAAACCCCAAACATTTATGGACACGGTGCTACTTTATGATGTCCTTGGCTGTGCTGCCTACCCGCTGCAAAACTGTTGAATGAAGCAATGGACAATTTGCACATCAGCAGCCTTTGTACAAGCCTGAGAAACCAGCATCGCCAACGCAGTTGTTGGCAATACAATTGGCAGACTAGAGGGCAGATGGAGGTGCATATTAAAACGTAATGACTGCAGTATAGAGAGGTTCGAATCTCTGGTGATAATGCGCAGTGTTTTGCACAGCCTCTGTGAAACGAATGGTGATGAGTTCAGAGCAGAATGGGGTTGCGGGCCTTTTGAACCTAGCCTGAGGGGGCCGCCTGATGTGTTCGGTCTGTCCCTCCATAGGTATCTGCATAATGTGGTTTTAGAGCTGATGATTTGGATGCTGGGCGCATCTGTATCTCACATCCCATTTCCCCGTGAGTGTTGGCTTTCTCTTTCATTGAAAATAAGCCGAGACACCACAACAAATAACTTTATTACGTCGCAGAGAGGATTGTCCGGGAATGTGTGTTCTCCCTGCACGTCCAATACTGTAGCCAGTAAAGCTAGGCACGACGCGTATGCTAAAATTACAGTTGAAAAATCACGAGAGCTGTACTCTTACACCTTGACAGACTAAAGACCAAGTCTGAAACCAAGGTGTGCTGATTGATTCTGCTCTGTCTTTCTGCATCTCAAATCCTTAAAAGGGCCTTTCACCATCTGAAAAACAAACCCAGATTGAAGGGTTGCATGCTCCAAGTAGACCAGGAGAAGCATAGCCATGGTTTTATCGACAGTAGACTTGATTATTGTCCTGGTCTTCAGACTGGACTCCCTCAAGAGAGTATCTGACAGCTGCACATTTACATAGCCCTTAATCAGGGAACGGCTTTCAGAATGGCTTCTGACAAGAACAAAAAGATCAGAACACATAACTCCAGTCCGAATGACTTGATGCTGACTCTCGGTTGGCTCTAAAATAAATTCTAGAATGGCTTCCAGAAAGCTTCCATTTCTCTGCTTTCAAAATACCCAAGGACACTTTAATCAAAGACCTTCAATTATCTACAGGTGTGAATGTATGTGTGTCATGATTCGGTTTGGGACCAACTGCAGCTGCACACCTGTTGGTCGTTAGGCAATTAGTAGTATAAAAGGACTCCCTCCCGATCGCTCAGTGTCGGGTCATTGTTGCTGTTGTTGCTTTTTGCCACTGTCATGTTTGTTGCCATTTGTTTGCTGCTGTCAGTGTCAGGTTCGTTTTGGTCATGTTTTGGTCAAGGTTCTGTTTTGGCTTCAGTTGTGATTTTTGTTTGCTACTTTGGACTATGTTTGTTTTGGATTTAGTTTTCTGTGTTTTATTAAATACAATTCGTCAAGTATACCCTGCTCCTCGGGGTCCACCACCACCACCACGCAACGTGACCTTATTATTGAAAAGCGATACAAAAAATAAATGGATACATCAATATCAGTATTTGTACCTGCTGTCCAATCATTCCAGTGTTCCTGGTTCAGGGGTCAAAGTGATCCTCTGTGATTTATGAAGTGGTTGAGTTTCAATAGAAAGGTCAAGTCATTTCATCAAGTCGTATTGTATTGTGTTTTTGTTCTTGTTAAGTGTCCTTGGGCGTCTTGAAAGGCACTTATCAATAAAATGTATTATTATTTATTGTTTCATGATGATATCTAGAATGATACTTGCATACATGAGTCTGTTAATCATGCTGAAGGTTGTAAGTTTTTAAAATTTTTAATCACATTTCAAAAACTTAATGAGCAACAGTTTGCTGTTTAATTTCATCATACTGTTGTGGCAATATATTTTTTTCCCATCACTGTTCCATAATAAACACAAGCCTTCCTATATAGAATTTGTATCAGCATGACTATGAGTGTGAACGGTTGGCTAAAGTTTAACTCTGTCAAGTCAGTCGGACTCGTTCAGAAGTGTCTTTCAGTGTGCGATGTTCCACTGCGTTTTAGTATCCACTGGTGATGTTTCGAAATACAGTGCAGCAAAACATCAGTTCACCAGCTCAATTCGTACTGACGCTTTGTTCACAATCCCAAAATGTTTGGGACCATAGCAATTAACAGAAATATGAACGGTGTTCGCCTGTGTCAGACACAACCCACTGGAGCTTTCCACATGGGTGCTGTGACTCATCCCGAATTGACGTAAAGGCAAGGACAGTTCGTGAATAGAAGCTTGAAAGGATGGAAAAGCTTCTGTGGTATTTTTTTTTTCCGTGTACAGTGAAACTCCTCTAGAACGAAACCTACATGGGCGAAAATACCCCCTTATGTGAAAAAATTTTCATGCATTAACACAATTCCCATTCTCCTGCCCCCCATACGACGAAACCCCCTGTTGCGTTATACGAAATCATTTTCTCTGCTCCAGCCTCGCGAAGACATTCACTACAACAAAGTCTTATCCAACAGCGACCTCTACTGGTTCGTTCGGAAACGGCAACAGCAACCACCACACTGGTTTAACGCTAACTGGAGCGCTAATTAGCGTAAGGTTTTTAGCCTTCGAGAGCTAACTAGGCTACCGAGGACTACGAAGCGTCCCGTGGCTGTTTTTAGCATGATAACAAGTAAAGCATTCGAGGAAACGTTCGTTTATTTGAATGTCCGTCGATCCACGGGACGCTTCGTAGTCCTCGATGGCCTAGTTAGCTCTCGAAGGCTAAAAACCTTACGCTAATAGCGTTATAATGCTAAAATGGCTACAAAACGGACCTTTGGATGTCAAGCAGCTAAGACAAGAAGAGCTCTGAAGCTGGAAGAGAGGGTAAAAGTGATCCAAATGAAAGACGTAGCAAGCAAAATAAAATACATTATCCAAGAAATTGATGTAAGTGAAAGTGAATGCTGATTGTAAATTTCACAATTTCTTTCCTTTTTTTTCTTTCTACACTGACAATATGAAGTGTCAAATAAGTGTGTGCTCATACTTATGCACTATTGGAATAAAAATAGAGTACACATGCGTTTGTGTGTGCGTGTACACATACGTTTGTGTGTGTAGGTGTGTTTGTGTGCTTACATCTGAGACCAAATTTGCTACAGTGAAAAACCCCCTGTTGTGAAAAATGTCTTGCCGCAAAAACGATTTCGTTGTAGAGGAGTTTCACTGTAGTTTACTTTTCAAAGAGCAAATCGACATTGTTCACTTCACATTTGAATGGAAAAGGACTGAAACGAATACATCTGTGACCTTCCAGGTTGTTTGTTTTTAAATGCCATTTAAATAAACGCCACGTAATGCGCTAACTGGGCCTCTGCCTGATGCACAAACGAGGCGGTTTTGAGTTTGTCTTGCGATCGCACGTCACACTGCTGGCACGTTTTTTCCTCATGTCCACTCTCTCACCTCCTCCTTTTGTCCTTCTGCCCCCTTCCTCAACCACGCTTGATTAGAGCAGCTTGGGGATGAGTCCCACATTCTTCCTCCGACGACTTTGATCCCGCAATTCTTTCATCATAATATTGTGTCTTCTTTGTCTAATTAGAATATATGATTTCACTTTGTTTTGTCATTTACCTTTTATCCACAAAGAAAGGCCAGAAGGAGTGTAATTTGTCAAATAATTCACAATGACAGAAAAAAAAAGCTGCTTTCATTAATCATTCGACCAACCGATGCTGCACTGGAACGAGGTGGACTATGAAACCACAATTATAATATTTTAAGCCACGTTGTTGCAATTAAATAGAGGTATAAGACCAAATTCTTTTTGGTTTTACTATCTCTCGAACTGCACTGTTAAAAATCAAGGTATTTATTCCTGAGCTCCCATGAAGAGAGTAAACCACTTTGTGTGGTGCGAATACAAGTATAACACCGCATTTATATATTACCTGTAATAGATCTCATAGATGGTTCGCATGGTTCATTCATTTTCACTTTACTCTTACAATCTGACAGCTGATGAGTTGTTTTGTTTTTTTATTTGATTTCAGTCACATTTCAAGAGAGTGACGCATTTTCTCTGGGGCAGATAATAGTCATGCTTTTTAAAGCCAATACGTCAACAGTGTCTCACATTGAGAAAATATCACGTTTCCCTTCACAAAATATGACGCAACCAAAATAAGCACTTGTCATGCAGCTTGAAATGCCCCGTATTGTGTGTACGTCAAGGAGTGTTTAGTTTGCGACACTGGGGGGAAAAAAAAGCCAAATTTCATGTCCTGTCAACGTCTGGAGTGTCAAACCTATCCTGAGCCATTTCAGAAATATGTTTGGCCTCAAAAGGTTGCGTGCAAATACGTCACTGGATAAATCTATGTTTGGAAGTCCTGTGTTACATAAATGCAGCTGTATTTAGGCAGAATTTTTTTCAAGAAATGAATGTTCAGAACAAGAATAAAGAATAAAATGGATTGCTTAAAAAAATAATTTATTAAGCATTGCACATATTTGGATGGCAAGTTTTATAATCTGTCCATAAATTATATTGCACCACAGGGAAAAAGGACTAGGGCCTGACCAACACAACTCATGGGGCCCTATTGCGCAAAAACTTCCACATCTTTTTTTTTTTTTTTTCATTCTGGGGTACGTTTAGTTTACCGTGTTTGGGAATGTTGCGCCCTGCTGTGCAGACTGAGGGCATTTTTTTTACAACGCACCGCATATGAACATGGCAATTTGATGACAGTAAGTAGCCTAGACCAGTGTCGGATGCTGGTCTGTCAAGGAGGGGAAGCTCAATTTTGGCCTACATCATAAAATGTGCCCGTTTATTTATACGCCTTTTCAAAAAATGAAAAGGATGCCTTCACCAAAAGATCGGTGATTGGCTCATTTCGCTGTCATTCAAAAAGACATTCCGCCTCAGACAGATCATCCAATCGTCATGCAGAGAAGCTCAGCGTCCGAGCCAGCCCATAAACGCCCACTGTCCATAGACTCCCTGAGACGCTGAGCGTCCGGTGGGCGGGACAAAACCAGCATTTATCCAATGACTCGTCTCGTTTCAATGCATTGGGACAACCTCCATTGAACTCTCTAGACGCCCAGCTGGTTTAGACTTTAGAAAAGCTAAAAACAGGTCTAAGTTGCGGCGCAGGTTTTTGGTGGATATGATCAAGGCTCACACAAACAGATTCGATTCGAGGATCACCAAAACAACAGGACAAGCAGATGAAAAAGAAAAACAAACAAACACAAATCGATTAAACCTCGCAACACCACCACCAAGATTCCACAAGATGGTGCCAAAGAAACCCTTGGCGTGCTTTTCCCAGAGAGCATAAACAGCGAATAGCCACGCTTTTCAGAAAATAATGGCAGATATGTCCCCCAGCCTAAAACAACACCGTACTCCTAAACCTGCAAGTTCTTTGAACAAATAAGCAAAAGATATGTTTAAATTATTCTCATTTTTACGCACCACACGCTTGATTCAAAGCCCTCGTTGTCAGAAATGGACAAACTGCCTGCAGTGCTGAATGCCATCATCAGCACAGATCAACTTTATTGTGTGTGGGATGTGCAGTTTAAGAGCACTGTTGTCTGTAAAATGGTAAATAATATGATAAAGTGGTCTTTGTTCAAGCTATCGTGGGCCATAACAGGCGGTTGCAGGCATTAGATGTGCTTGTCTGATTGTTTTTAGCACTCAGGTTATTCCTTGATGAATGGGTTCATGGTTGTCAGCTCAGCTAGTTTCCCATTTAACTTGGATATCCAGAGTAAAGGAATACTGGGTCAAAGCATGAGGTAAGGTCTGTCTGTGACCTGTGAACAGAACATATCAGTCATACAGTGTTGGGTTGGTTCGCCATCTGAAAGAGCTTTCGCCTCATTGCCTCTCGGTGCAGCGGGGCAGCAGGCCAGGGGCCTGTCAGCGCATCATCTTTCTCCTGTGTCATTTTTTTGTGGTCCTCCACACCCCCAGAGTATCTCCAGAAAACGAACACTTTGATTGTCTGCCGCTATACATGAATGTCAGTCTTTATTTCAGCTTGTTGAGGTTTATATAATGGGAGGGGTATTGTAATGCTCTCCGCGCTATACTAAACGGGAAGTCTGTCGATCAGTTTTCGGTATTTTTCTTTGAACCTTGTCAGGGACAGCGGTTACTACGGTGGAAAGCTTATGTTATCAGGTTACAGGGCGCATGAAAGGGTGAAGTAGATTGGTGCCGCTACTTATTACTTATGAAATTAATTGGTTCCGGAAGAAATTTCTGAACAAGAAAATGTTGTAAGTAGAGACGCGTTTTCCATGTAAATGCCCTAATCCGTTCCAAGCCCCCCCGCCACCCCACCCTCCAAAAAAAATCAGAGGACAAATGATGAGTATATCTGCAGAAATGCGATGAGTATGGCACTGCCGGGAAAAAGAGCAAGAGAAGTTGATGGATGTCGTGAGAGAAGAATGCAGACAATGGAGTTCGATGGAAAAGGATGACACGCTGTGGGTGACCTCTCAGGGGACAAGCCAAACGGCAAAGAAGAAAAGAAAAGCAAGATTCCAAGTAACAAAGAAGCACAAGGAAACCAATCAACTCTACGAACTACGGGCATCCTGACATACCAAAGTACACTCGCCGTTTGATAAACAGATTTAAAGAACGCACTGAGGTCAAAAATAAAATAAATAAGAAGAAACCGATGAGACACGGGCATACCTGACCATGTCTGACGTGGCTATTTTTCTACTCGTAGGTGATTATTTGAGTTAATTTTTTTTTCAATGCAATGATTATTGATTACCGTATTTTCACGACCATTCGGCGCACCGTATTGTTGGGCGCAGTCTCAGTAACGGGTGCTATTTCTGTGTTTGACACATACACAAAACGCACCGTATTATTGGGCGCAGCCAGGCGTGGTAAAACATACGCCAGTTTAAACATACGGCATGCATGCACGCACGGTAAAAACAAGTTTTTAAAAAGGCAACGGAAGCAAAACTGAGTTCGGTTGTACTTTATTTAGCCATTATACAATGTACTCACGTTTTTCTCTTCACCTCTTACACACTAACCGACTGGTACAAGCTAGGGGCGTGCCTTTAGCATCCATTTACACGCCCACCCTTCACTCATTGGCGGACTTCCGCATGCCTGTCGTCACTCACGTCCCGCCTTTTCTCTATATAAACAGCGTGTCGGCCAGAAGCGCCCTCAGTCAGGCTTTGGAACTCGGCTCATACACTAGACGCTCCGCATTATAAGGCGTCCTGTCCATTTTGGAGAAAATTTAAGACTTTTAATGGCGCCTTATAGTCGTGAAAATACGGTACATTTAATGTTCTTTTTCCGGAAAGAACATATGGGGTTTGCTTGACAGATTAATTTACAGGTCTAAGTTCCACCCTCACTTGCGATCACAAAGCTCCGGGCTGTGAACAAAAGTACAAGATCACTAATCCAAGCAGCAGAAATAAGTTTCCTCTGCAGGGTATCTGGCCTGACACTTTGAGAAAGGGTGAGGAGCGCGGTCATTCGGGAGGGAGACTTCTTTTCCAGTCTGGTGAACTTGAGCGTGTTCGCCGGGCTAGTTCAGGGGCCGAGTTGAGGCCGTTCATATCCAGTTAGTCACAAACTTATTTTACTAGAGCTCATAGGTCATGCCTTGGAGGTGTAACCAATTAAGAAGCAACACCAGGCCACTTGAATCACTGATACTGCTTTGTCTGGAATTGATGTAAAACTGCAGCAAGTCCGCAACAATCGGAGTCCCAAAAATCAGGAGGTTACTTAAATTGCATCAATGACTACTTTCTGACATCTGACATTGCATCCGAAAATAAATAAATACGTTCGCGGTGTATTTTCCTGTGTCATAGTGAAAGCACGTCTATTTTTACTCCGTTCACTCAGTTTGGAATCTTTACGCATCAAATCTTAAGTAGCTTTCGCTCTTTTTTAATTATTTTTTATTTTTTTTAACACATACAGACAAAAACATTAATTACGGTACTCGGATGGGCGGACCCATTTGATAAATTCTGTTGCCTCTGTCACCTCTCTGTTACTGAAGTCAAGCTTGTTTACGCGTGTGTGTGTGTGTGTGTGTGTGTGTGTGTGTGTGTGTGTGTGTGTGTGTGTGTCATGATGATATATTGGTGTACAAAGTCCGCAATCCCTGGCATCTGTTTTAGGTGTCTGTCTTGATTACCTTGGTATGTTCACAACATGTTTGATGTTGGAAAGCATCATAAAGACTCTCAGAACCTTCTGTTTGCCGTATGTCTTACGCGTCCTATGTCCTACGTCTACAGCCCTGCTACAAAGCATCATTTTTCATGTGTTTTTCAGTGAAAAGACGGGGATGCGTGGACCTGAATGGGTAGACATGCTTTGTTATTCATGGGCGATGTCAGCAAGAGGCAATAACACAAATGTAGCCATTCATCAATCCATTTTCTGTAGTGCTTGTGCTGGTTAGGGTGGTGGGTGAGCTGCAGGCTGTCCTTGCTGACTTTGGCCAATAGATGAGGTGAAGCACAAATTGGTTGCCAGGCATTTGCGGCACAATCTAATTGTGCCTTGGGGACCTTGGGGTGCAAGTTTGACCCTTTCATGCCCCATGTAACCTGGTAACATGATAACCTGTTCACAATACAGTGAAACTCCTCTACAACGAAATCGTGTTTGCGGCAGGAAATTTTTCACAACAGGGGGTTTTTCACTGTAGCAAATTTGGTCTCAGATGTAAGCACACACACACCCACACACACAAACGTATGTGTACACGCACACACAAACGTATGTGTACTCTATTTTTATTCCAATAGTGCATAAGTATGAGCACACACTTATTTGACACTTCATATTGTCAGTGTAGAAAGAAAAAAAGGGAAAGAAATTGCGAAATTTACAATCAGCATTCATTTTCACTTACATCAATTTCTTGGATAATGTCTTTTATTTTGCCTGCTCCGTCTTTCATTTTGATCACTTTTACCCTCTCTTCCAGCATCAGAGCTCTTCTTGTCTTAGCTGCTTGACATCCAAAGGTCCGTTTTGTAGCCATTATAGAATTATAACGTCCACGCTCGTCTGAATCTAACAATAACAAATACTTCTGGACCCGGTGGCTTTTCTTTCCACCATCTCACTGTCTCTACCTAACCCTAACCCAAGACAGCGTTGCTCAGCTGATGTCATGCAATGAACTTTTAAGCCAGCCACGGGACGCTTCGTAGTCCTCGATGGCCTAGTTAGCTCTCGAAGGCTAAAAACCTTACGCTAATTAGCGCTCCAGTTAGCGTTAAACCAGTGTGGTGGTTGCTGTTGCCGTTTCCGAACGAACCAGTAGAGTTCGCTGTTGGATAAGACTTTGTTGTAGTGAATGTCTTCGCGAGGCTGGAGCTGAGAAAATGATTTTGTATAACGCAACAGGGGGTTTCGTCTTAGGGGGGCAGGAGAATGGGAATTGTGTTAATGCATGAACATTTTTTCACATAAGGAGGTATTTTCGCCCATGTAGGTTTCGTTCTAGAGGAGTTTCACTGTAGTAACTACCTCTGTCCCTGAATTAGTTCCGTGACCATACCCTGAACACTTGTATCCTAAATCATCTTTCCTGATTGAAATCTCCTGTGGTTGAGAGGAAAGAAAGAAATGTCATCTCTGCTGTATGTTGCACATAAAGCACATTTGACAATAAAGTTGACTTGAACTTGAAAATGCCGCCACTCTGTTTCTGCCTCCCACCAAAAAGCAACAAACATTGCAAATAGTTGTCAATAAATATGGAAAATTATAATAAATTGTAGTATTGTCATACTTTATCAAATCATTGAGCAATAACATTATTAAATAGAATGCAATGAATTAAACAGTTAATTAAACAGAATACTGCCGCTCAGAATACTGTTTGATCCAGTAAAAAACATAAATGTGGCTGTTTATTTTCTTTTGTAGTCAGTTGTTTTGGTGTAATTGTCTCGTGATGGGCGGCCCGGTAGTCCAGTGGTTAGCACGTCGGCTTCAAAGTGCAGAGGTACCGGGTTCGATTCCAGCTCCGGCCTCCCTGTGTGGAGTTTGCATGTTCTCCCCGGGCTTGGGTGGGTTTTCTCCGGGTGCTCCGGTTTCCTCCCACATTCCAAAGACATGCATGGCAGGCTGGTTGAGCACTCTAAATTGTCCATAGGTATGAGTGTGGGCGTGGATGGTTGTTCGTCTCTGTGTGCCCTGCGATTGGCTGGCAACCGGTTCAGGGTGTCCCCCGTCTACTGCCCGGAGACAGCTGGGATAGGCTCCAGCGCCCCCCGCGACCCTAGTGAGGATCAAGCGGTTCGGAAGATGAATGAATGAATGTCTCGCGATTGACATTATGTTAGGAGGCGCGTTCTATTCGGAAGGATATCAATCATCCATTTCTGAGGACGTGCCTTTCAGTTAATTCTCCTCCTTAGCATTGAAGTAATTACCGCCATCAAGTGAGAAAGGCGCATTCAAGTAATTACTTGCACCAAATGGAAGAGCCCAAAGTACGAGGCATTGGTTTCGCCCCATTTAGTTGGCTTCTGTGTTCATTTGTTCGTTCGCAGGATTACGCCCCAAATACACAGCTGCTTGGAATGCTGCGCTGTCCTTCCCAAAGGACATCAACAACAGCCTGTTTGACAGTGACATCGATATAATGTAGCAACTCCTCAGTGATATCTTCATCAGTTACGCAGCAACTCTCCTCCGATCAGAAAAAAAAGAAAAAGCTTGAATAACAAAGTCCAAATACAAGGAAACAACACTTCAGTTCCAAGCTACAGAGATGAAAGTGGACTTAATATATATATATATATATATATATATATATATTACTGTTGCAGCAACGCCACTCAAGCTAAGCGTGCCTCAGCAGTCGATAGTCCGCTGCTCTCTGCTGTGCGCGCTTCAGCGCCAACATGTACGCAAGCGCGTTTTTTGATTTCAACCAATCAGCGCCGACGCAATGACGTCACACACCCGACATCACACACAACAACAACAGCTAAACTAAGCTAAGCTAGCCGAGACGACACTCCAAGTCGGACGGACACGTTTTTCTGCCAATCTGTGCGTTTCCCTTTTGGTCCAAATATACTTTTTACAACAACTGTCTTGTCCACGGCGCCTTTTATTCGTTCCCATGGGGTTTAGAAAGTGTCTTTATAAAGAGACGAAAATCTCTTTACTGTTACTAGTGGTAGCGTCTCAACATGGCTACGCTCGTGAAAGAAAAACAACGATCTCAAACGCGTCTTCGTTCAATGTTGTCAACTCATATCCGGATTCATTTTAGGCAAATTTTCCTCAATTCTCCGGAGAGATTTCCATACAAATTGGAAAAACCCGGAATTCCGTGAAAATCCGGAGGACTTTCATCTCTGGAGGCATGAGCGATGAGCTTCAGACAGTCCCCACCTTTGACTCCAAATCATCCGAGCAGATTTGCTCCCGAGCAGTCGCGATTCAAGAACCGAGACGTTCGGAAATCTTGCCGCTCTTTCGCGGCGTCACGGGCAACACTGAGAAGCAAACTGTTTACGTTGTACGATCATGCCGTGTAAGAGAGGCTCCGTGCAGGGTTTGAGGTGACAACAAGTTTGCGCGATCGAGGGATCTTCTACTCGAAACTTTGTGACTGTCAACCTTCTGTTGCCATGGTAACTGTGGTCGCACCGCGTCCGTTTTACGGCTGCGTCGTGGATACGCCGATAGATGGAAGCGAGCCCATCGCAAGTGCAAGAAGCTAACCTATCGCCAGGTGCCGCTCAGTGGGATTTCGTCAATACGAGTCCGTATTAATATCAGCGAGGTTATGCTTTGTTTTGTTTTTAAATATATCACATGCAGTCGTGGCGTACGGAATCAATTAGGATGCAGCTTCTCATCAAGCGTTGACTCCAAACACATTGGCATCTTCTAGTTTGAAAGACGCGTTCGAATTCCCAAGAGAACTGTTCACTAATGAGGTTCCATAATGGCATTGGCAAGGACAACCCATAACGCATAATTGCTTTTATTCTTCCGAGCCTTTATCTTTGTGTTCCTTCCCCGGTGTCGTTTTATTTGCGACCCGTTGTTAGGTATGCAGCTCTGATTTTTGCCTTCATTTTGCTGCCGGATTGTCACACCTCATTCTTTTCCAATTTCTCCATTACGATCCATGTAATTGACAATTTGGTGAATAATATGGCACTGACGGTCTGGGGCATTGTTGTGAACTCTCTGCCTCGATTTTAGCTTTCAGAGCTGGCCGACTTTTTTTATTTTGTATTATTTCCTCTGTCATTGATCTAGTTTCTGCTCCAAAGTTGACAACAACATTCAAGCCGGATCTCTTGCGTTGTCTTAATAATAATTTTGCCTCATATTTGACTAATACCGAACATGTTAAAGAAGATGATATTCATCCCACAAACTCATTCACCATTGATGACATGAAAGATATTTACAGTGGTACCTCGGCTCACGAACGCTTTAGCTCACGAACATTAATTTCGCGAGAATTTAGTCTCAGCTGACGAACTAGTTTTCGGCGGACGAAACCAAACCAAGCGGTATATTTTTGTGTAGTTTTAAGGCTTATTTAGTCGAAAATTATGTTTATGGGGACCCGGGAACGGATTATTCTCATTTTAATGGTTTCCTATGGGAAATAAATGTTCGGAAGACGAACTTTTCGGCTCACAAACCTTTTCTGGGAACCAATTAAGTTCGTGAGCCGAGGTACCACTGTATTTGATTTCATTTTCAGTCTTTTGCATTCGTAACGTCATTTATTTAACGCTTGGCATTTCGCCAGTGTTCATTCGGTTTGATGGAAGATATTGACGCAATAAACAGCAATGCCCAAACAACCTTGATCAATGTACCCTAGTAATTGATAAATCCTAGAAAAATGTGACGGGATCGTTGATTTCAAAAGATTTTGTTCGTCAAGACCCTCGATGGTGACAATGCACTTCGCCACAGGTTCAGTCAATCATTTAAAGTTACCTTGCAATGCTTGCAGAAAAGCAACCCTAAAAAAAAAAACATTTAGCAAAGACAAAAAAAATACAGTCCGGTCTTCTGGCAGTTAGACACCACTGTTGTCGTTGTTTTTCCAAATAGCAAAACAAAAAAAAAAAAAAACGTTTTTTCTGTAAATCCCTGCTTTTCTGGATTCATTTTACATGAATGTTGTTGCAGTTGCCAGGCAAGTAATTGACTTGTCTGAAAAAAATCTTGTTGATTCTAATATTGTTCTAGTGTTTTTCCTCAACAAATAAATACAGGAAAGAATATTGTTTAAAACAAAAAACAAAACAAAAAAACGGGCCGATAGCATCATCGTTAAGAGTACCGTATTTTCACGATCATTCGGCGCACCGTGTTGTAGGGCGCAGTCACAGTAACGGGTGCTATTTCTGTATTTTACACATACACAAAACGCACTGTATTATTGGGCGCGGCCAGGCGTGGTAAAACATACGGCATGCACGCACGCACGCTAAAAACACGTTAGCTTGAAGCATAGCATAGCATGCTAAGACATGCTAAAAACACGTTTTTAAAAAGGCAACGGAAGCAAAACTGAGATCGGTTGTACTTTATTTAGCCATCTTACAATGTACTCACGTTTTTCGATCAATCATCACCCAGAAATCCATCAAAGTCCTCATCTTCTGTATCCGAATTGAACAAAGGGCTGAGAGACCGAGTCAATTGTGAACACCCGCCCAAGTTTTGGGACTACCGGAGCAACCCACAATAACAACAGAGGGACTGTCCCCAAACGCTGCCCTCCAACAAAAGTTTTCAGCCCAAAAAGTGGCATAAGTGTCTTCTGCCCCCAAAATGAGCCCCCCTGTTGTTTATGAGCAGCGAGGCCAGGTCAGCTCACCAGAAGGCTTGTCAGGCAGGTTAAAGTGTTCACTCCCACAGTCAAACAAAGTACTTAACCAACAATGTGACCCCGGTTTGTCGGCCATACGGTTTTCAAATCAGTTAGTTGTCACCTGTCAGGGAACGGCGCACCTGCAAAGGCAGCATCTGGCTCGGTGACACGCATGCACGCACACCAGCGGGATGTCATTACTGGGCTGCATGAATATGGAACTCATTAATTGTTTCCCAACTTATAATGGGGCTGTTTGAAAAAAAGAGGGGGATAACCAACATCCTAAACTAAGAAAGGATAGGAGAGTCGAAAAACAAACTTTTCAAGGTCTCCGCTGAAGTTCTAACCTTGAAAAAAGTACTTTCACAGCTTTCTGAAAGACATTATGTTGTGTGTGAGTAACCATTTTCAGGAACCAGTCAAGATAATGCATTATATAGCCTGGAAAAACTGTCCTGGTCAACAACAACATCTGGAACCAATCGGATTTAATGTATCCCTCACCTTGCAGGGCCTTGGGGGTGACTGATTTACACCAAACAAAAAAACCCCCAAAAATGGCGCAGCCATTCAAAACAACCTACCAGGCGACTTGCAGAATCGGAATGTTTTTTTTTCCCCTTTATTAGTACCTGAACAATCACAACTAACATCCTTTAGATTCAGCTCATGCACTACTGCGGATGAAATGAGAAAACTGCTGAAGAAAATGGAGACGCGGATAATAACGAGCACACCCACACCTCTGCTGCTTTTCAGGACATACAAAGACACTTTATGAGTTGATGGGCAACGCTACGGCACCCACGGCGCTTGACAAAGCCTCGCATTCACCCGTTCCACAAGGCAATGAGAGGCTGCTGCCATGTCCACTTGGAGCCAATTAGCTCAAGGACGCCGACGTGATCACAAGGGTTGAGGATCGAACCCGCAACCTTTGGGTTGGGAGACGACCGCTCGACCACTGAGCCATGGCTTTACATTATCATATAGACATGACAAGTGTGTTGCGACACTGTTTTTCGCGGTGACACCCAAAAGACGAGTTTTGGTTTTGGATCGGGGGTAATTGGTAACAGCTATGGAAGACTTTGGAATGGTCGGATTGAGTTTGAAAGGTTCGAGTTTTGATTTCTTTCCTTTGCTTCTCATTTAGAAGGCTGCGGTGGGACCTGAGAAGCTTTCAGGCCAACAACAAACAAAACAAAGTCTGCTGGCTGCCACAGGCCCACCTTTCCAAAAAAGAAGTACCGTATTTTCACGGCCATAGGGCGCCATTAAAAGTCTTCAATTTTCTCCAAAATGGACAGGACGCCTTATAATGCGGAGCGTCTAGTGTATGAGCCGAGTTCCAAAGCCTGACTGAGAGCCGACACGCTGTTTATATAGAGAAAAGGCGGGAGGTGAGTGACGACAGGCATGCGGAAGTCCGCCAATGAGTGAAGGGTGGCTAAAATGGACACTAAAGGCACGTCCCTAGCTTGTACCAGTCGGTGAGCGTGTAAGAGGTGAAGAGAAAAACGTGAGTACATTGTAAAATGGCTAAATAAAGTACAACCGAACTCCGTTTTGCTTCCGTTGCCTTTTTAAAAACGTGTTTTTACCGTGCGTGCATGCATGCCGTATGTATAAGCTGGCGTATGTTTTACCACGCCTGGCTGCGCCCGTGTTGTGTATGTGTCAAACACAGAAATGGCACCCGTTACTGAGACTGCGCCCAACAATACGGTGCGCCAAATGGTCGTGAAAATACGGTACTCCAATCGAAGCAGCAAAACAGATGTGGATGTGTTTCCGTATTTGATTCCGTTTGTCTACAACTGCTGGGGCACATTTTTTATTGAATGTTCAGTGCCTTGACGTTTGAGCACAAAACCACTCTGGATGGTTTAGCTGGTTTAAGATGAATTTGCTGTCTGCTGGATAAAATTCTCACTTCGATTATTACAACCGTATACTTCAATGCAGTTTCCATACGATACTTTACACGGATCTTCATGGCTTTATGTCAAATCGGTGATTGGTTGTAATTTGCTGACCCATCAGTAACATCATTTGTTGGATCCAATGCATTCCGACGGATGTGAATTCGAAGCAAATTCCGGCTAATCGTGGAACGGGCCGGTCCCAAACCCGTGAATAGGAGGGGTCGACTCTATACCGGTAGTAAATAAACGAGCTGTTTAAATAGATCGGTCCATCTTCTGATTGGGTCAGTGATATTTTTTTTTCCCCTCACTGATCGGTGCTTGGCTTCAAAATCCTAATTTCATACTGCCTCTGCCGCTGAGGGTCATGGGAGTTGCAGTCGACCACAACTACACCCTACATGCTGCCCCCCACCCCCGAAAAAAAAAATCAATGTGTCCTTTAACAAGTTACTAAATCTTCAAGGTGCAAAGCAAAGATTCGCACCCGTCCGATCCATACATTGGGCAACGGCGTCCCCGTCGTGCTCACGTCAGACCTCAAGCAATTAAACAACAACCGTCAAATTCATCGAAGCAATGAATAATAACATGAAGCACGCATACGGAAAAACATCTCCGCTGTGAAGCAATCTTCGAACCACAAAGCCTTTGAGAAAATGCAAGAAAGCAAGTCGACCGTGCAGCCGGCGCGCGAAGACTAAATCCATACAATCCATTCAACAAATCCAAAGATGCTTATACACGACTGAATGAGCAGAGGCTGCGGCGTGACCATTAAACCGTATCCGTTCGGCGAGTTCAGTGATAAAAGATTTTTCTCTTGGAGTTCACTCTGGACGGTCTGGTTTTGACCGCCCCTATGCACTGATGTTGCTCACAGTCTTATAGTTTGCTGGAGTACAGATTTGTTTTTAATGCACTTTCCAGCAGCGAGATCTTGGGATGCTGTTTACTGTCACTGTTTTGCAGAAACCGCAGAAACACGGATGTATCTTTGGCCGGCGATGGAGTACTTGGAGAGCATGCAGTTGCACTTACTTTGTGACTCGATCACAGAACCTTTGGGCCGAATGTTAAAGTTTGCAGGTGTGTCTGCTCAACTCCAAAACTGCAGTATCTGGCAGAATGAAATTGTACTAACCGAATAACTGGGGGATCAACTAAACAATATAGAAAGTATAATGAATAGAGGGCGGCCCGGTGGGAGAGTGGTTAGCGCGTCGACCTCACAGTGCAGAGGTCGTGGGTTCGATCCTCCGGCCTTCCTATGTGGAGTTTACATGTTTTCCCCGGGCCTGCGTGGGTTTTCTCCGGGTACTCCGCTTTCCTCCCACATTCCAAAACATGCATGGCTGGCTGTTTGAACACTCCAAATTCTCCCAAGGTGTGAGGTGGAGCGTGGATGGTTGTATGTATCTGTGTGCCCTGCAATTGGCCAGTTCAGGCTGCCCCCCGCCTACTGCCCGAAGACGGCTGGGATAGGCTACAGCACCCCCCGTTTTTTTCAGCTAAAAACGCCTTACTATACTATGTCGATTTTTTTTCGGCTAAAAATGCCTTACTATACTATGTCGTTTTTTTTCGGCTAAAAACGCCTTACTATACTATGTCGTTTTTTTCGTCTTTTTTTCGGCTAAAAACGCCTTACTATACGATGTCGTTTTTTTCGTCTTTTTTTCGGCTAAAAATGCCTTACTATACTATGTCGTTTTTTTTCGGCTAAAAACGCCTAACTATACTATGTCGTTTTTTTCGTCTTTTTTTCATCTAAAAACGCCTTACTATACGATGTCGTTTTTTTCGTCTTTTTTTCGTCTAAAAACGCCTTACTATACGATGTCGTTTTTTTCGTCTTTTTTTCGTCTAAAAACGCCTTACTATACGATGTCGTTTTTAGTCTTTTTCTTCTAAAAACGCCTTACTATACTATGTCGTTTTTTTCGTCTTTTTTTCGGCTAAAAACGCCTTACTATACTATGTCGTTTTTTTCGTCTTTTTTTCGTCTAAAAATGCCTTACTATACTATGTCGTTTTTAGTCTTTTTAGTCTAAAAACGCCTTACTATACTATGTCGTTTTTAGTCTTTTTTTTTCGCTAAAAACGCCTTACTATACTATGTCGTTTTTAGTCTTTTTTAGTCTAAAAATGCCTTACTATACTATGTCGTTTTTAGTCTTTTTAGTCTAAAAACGCCTTACTATACTATGTCGTTTTTTTCGTCTTTTTTTCGTCTAAAAACGCCTTACTATACTATGTCGTTTTTTTCGTCTTTTTTTCGTCTAAAAATGCCTTACTATACTATGTCGTTTTTTTCGTCTTTTTTTCGTCTAAAAACGCCTTACTATACTATGTCGTTTTTTTCGTCTTTTTCGTCTAAAAACGCCTTACTATACTATGTCGTTTTTTTCGTCTTTTTCGTCTAAAAATGCCTTACTATACTATGTCGTTTTTAGTCTTTTTCGTCTAAAACGCCTTACTATACTATGTCGTTTTTTTCGCTAAAACGCCTTACTATACTATGTCGTTTTTTTTGTCTTTTTTTCGTCTAAAAACGCCTTACTATACGATGTCGTTTTTTTCGTCTTTTTTTTGGCTAAAAATGCCTTACTATACTATGTCATTGTAAAAAAAAAAGACGAAAAAAACGACATAGTATAGTAAGGCGTTTTTAGCCACGCTTTCAGTACTGTCAAGGTAGAAGTGCGCCAATTTAATCTTCTTTAAGTATGATTAAAGCCTTACAATGCGTTTTCGTCCGAAAACGGAGCGCAGGGTCGCAAAGGTTAATGTCAGGTCATTCTCATTGCATATATGCCAAGGGACTTGTCTTGGAAAAGATGACACAAGGTCAACGTGTTTTGCCCTCTGCGCCACAGCTGCAAAGCAGAATTTTCAACCACCTCACCGTCAAGCATTTCACCTCCATCATCCCGGTTTGAATGACAACTTGCCGATGCGGTCGTCCCGCCTGAAAATGCTCCCACCCTTGCAATTCATTTGCTGCGGCTGTGCCAGAAGGAAGACGGATGGCATATCGAAAACAGAATGAAGTTCAGCATTCATTTTCAGCATGAACACACTGATGTTATCTACCAAGGACCACATCGATTTAAATGGAACACGTTTATTTGTGTGCGGCGTGTGTGTGTGTGTGTGTGTGTGTGTGTGTGTGTTCAAGCAACCACTGTCGGCGCGGCACAGCAATGCGGCCCACCACACATACATCTCGCCATCCATCTCTCTCAGGCTAATCTCAACCGTACATCTCTACCCTCTCTCCGAATCAGCCATTTGATTTGGACGTTACGGTTCGAGCCGATCTCCACGTGATTAAAACAGAGAAGTGAGGAAAGCAATCACAATCAGTAGCACTGCATGTGTGAATTACTGCCTGTTTGTTTGTTTGTTGTGTTGATCGACTCAAGGCGACTAGCGTGCGCACAACACACGGATGTGTGGTACTTTATCGCTCGGGATGGGGCGAAGAGTTACCGCGAGTGCATGATGTATTTATTTTCAGCGATGGCCCACATCAGATGCTTTTGGCCATGCCACGTCATTGACAAGGTTTCTACGTACTGGAAAATTTCGTGAATAGCACTCATTGTTTTGCCCCGCCCCCCCAAAAAAGATCCCAAATTGAGGGTAGGTGTTCAACAGAAGAATAAGTTTGTTTGGACCAGGGGTGCCCATTACGTCGATCGCGATCGGCGGTAGGCGACAAGTGCAATTCCCGTAATTGGCTTTCCGTTATCCTTTCGTGATTTTGCGTTAAACCGTTATTTTCTCGTTATTTTTCCCCTTGCATGCTGCAAGCGCTTTTCGTCGGTGCCCTTCTTTTTTAGTCCTTTGTGATCAGCATTTCCTTTTTCGGTGTACGTTTTTCCTTAAAAATATGCGTTCACCGTCTTGTCCTTGCCTGCGGTTGCCGGATCCAATTCTGTTCGGATTTGTATTGTGAACGTGTAAGAGGGTGTGTAAAAATATATATATATTTTTAAAAGGGGAAGTCCATCAAACATTCTTCTCAATGTGTTCTCTGTACGCCCCAATAGTCGATACAAATCATTGTGATTCATATTGTGTTTGTGGAATATGAATGAAGCAGCAAAATTCTGCCATTTTAATTCATCTACCGTAATTTGCGCACTATAGAGCGCACCTGATTATAAGCCGCACCCACTACATTTTTAGAGGAAAACCAATTTTGTACATACACAAGCCGCACCCGTATATAAGCCGCATGTGCCCACATTAAAACATGTCAACATATTTACAAAGAGACGGTACAGTCTTCCTCGACGCATATATTCCACCGGTCTTAATCTTACCTTTTCTACTCGAGCGCCCCCTGGCGGCCGTTAGAAGAATTACACAAATTGGCCGCATCACTGTATAAGCCGCAGGGTTGAAAGTTTGGGAAAAAAAGTAGCGGCTTATAGTCCGGAATTGACGGTATCTCAGGGGGCAGCCATTTTGCCACATGCTGCCGACTGAAAGTGACATCACAGTTGCCCGGGGCTCAAAGTAAGGTGGCTCAGCTGTTTTTCCGAACGTGGTCATGTGACCTTCGCCGTGATTGTTGGTGACCTCAGCCCTGAGCAAGAGTGACTCAGAAGCCACAAGAAGAGTGACACCACGAAAAGCTTTGGAAATGTTCCTGTGGTGTCGCTGCCGTGATCTTGTTTGTTCTGGTTTTGAAGATTTTCTGACCATCAACAGCCAACAAAGCCTCTTCTCGATGTTCTAGATTTTACTCCCATCTTACCTTCCAGCTCAGCTCTGACTGGTGCAACTCAGATTTTTTTTCGGATCCCAGCACTCAGAGGGTGATTTCATCCTTCAGTGGGCCATGAAAGCTTTTTAAAAGTACATTGCCACCGCCAGCGCATTAATCGTCTCAGATATATTGATCTGGTTGTGCAAAGAAGCATATGGAAGGGACGACAGGAAAAGACAACAGGACGGCAATACAGCCAGAGGGAAATCGAGCGGAGGAAGAACCAGAGCGGTAGAATTTGGTCAGTAGACTTCTATAAAAGATATTGAGTTTGAGAGTTTGAATCCCGCCCAAGCATGGCGCTGTCTTGGAGAAGAGCAGGTAGTATTTATCAGATATCAATTAATCAAAGAAAATGCTTTATTAATGGAAGAACTGCAGCAAGAAATGAAGTTCATGAATGGGACTCGAAACATTTATCACTGTCAGCTATCACAAGGTGCAGAAGATAAAAAGTCAAATGTGCTCTGACAAAATTCCGATTCGTTTCTACACGACCCGGTGGGACAAAATGCTTCAACGCACCAACGACTGAATTGTTTGACGGAAAGTGAAGCGACACAGACGTGCCAATAGCCTGGCTGGATTCAGTCACATGATAGATAATGTATACATCAGGGGGGGGTGGCCAAGTCTGATCCTCGAGAGCCCCCATCCTCCAAGTTTTCGATGTCGCCCTCCTCCAACGCCAAATGATCAGGCTTCTGTCAAGCTCGCTGATGAGCCGATGGTTTGACTTACGTGTAGTGGAGGAGCGAGACATCAGGTTGGATGGGGGGCTCCGAAGGACCTGACTTGGCCCCACCCCCTGATGTATACATTCTCACAAACGTACGTAATTGGAAGTCGTGAAACATGTAATATACAGTAAGTCATTTCACGCCGCCTCTTTAGTCTCCAGAAAAAAATCAATCGCCTTTTCAAATTGCGAGTCTCGCGTACGCTTTTGATCAATAGTAGCATAGATTGTGCCTCGAATGGCCTGTGAACAGGTTCTCGCCGAGAAGACCATCCAACAAGCGGGGCTCATTTACCTGCCGGGAAGACCAATCCCATTCGTGCACTGCCTTCTACGGTACACGGACTCCTTCGAGTTACTTAACTCCTTCAGTAGCAACCAATTCTGGACCTGAAGTCTGAAAAGACGTTTAAAAACGTCTTTGGGAGTGAACGAGTTAAGAGAACGGGTTGCTTCATCCCTCATTTTAGGAGTGGTTCGTGAAGAATACACGGGAGATAAATTCACAGAGGGTCTAGACCACAGGTGTCAAAGTCAAGGCCCGGGGGCCAATTCTGGCCCGCCACATCATTTGACGTGGCCCGCGAAAGCCAATCAAATTCCATGATGCTTGCTTATTAAAGTCTGAACCAAAATTGTCACATGTAATCCACAATAAAAGTCATTATTCTTGACTTCTGACTTTCAAACTAGTTATCCATCCATTTGTTGTGCGCTGTGTATGTCATATGTGAAGGTGATTAAACATTTAGATGGTTTCCAAAAGTCATAACGGCCGTCCAAGGGAAACCGTAACTACAATGTGGCCCGCGACAAAAAGACGTTTGACACCCCTGGTCTAGACTATAAAATGTAAGCTTTTGTTTCATATTTATTGTGTGGCCTCAATTCTTTCTCAATGTCCTATTGATTCCGGCCTTTGATTATAACAGGCGATCAATCGCTACAATCCAGAAAATTGACGGATGGCCTTTCTTTTTCTGTTTTATCCCACCGTCTTTCGACGACACTTTCTCGCCCTCAGACGAGCACGCATTGGCCTTGAAAAAGCTTGAAAGTACGCGCGCCTCGGCGGAGAAGGGAACGGGGAAAACCGATCGATTCGAATGATGTAACCCTGACCGCATATTTGAAGGCGTTGCAGCAGAATGGAAATTAAGAGTTCACGTACTTGGGCTTGTTCACCACAAATCTTCCTGACGTGAAGATTCCTGGCTTTAAAAAATGCACTCTTGTAGATCCGCCAAGCCAATTCAATGCAGCAGTCCAAAAAATACACACATCAGAAAACATGGCACGTATGAGTCAAAGGTTTAGCTGTTTGTTTGTTTGTTTTGCTGATATGGCATCCCAAACGTTGAATTATCCATAAAGCATCATTTCCTGAAAGGGTCATTTTCATGCACCGTAATTTCCGCACTATAGAGCGCGCCTGATTATAAGCCGCACCCACGACATTTTTAGAGGAAAACCAATGTTGTACATACACAAGCCGCACCCGTATATAAGCCGCATGTGCCCACATTAAAACATGTAAGCATATTTACAAAGAAAGACGGTACACAGGGAGAGTTTTCGAAGTTGTAATCATATAACTTAACAATAATAATAATAATTATAACTTTCTTCCCAAACGGTGCCTGTGACGCGGCAGTAAAACGGTAGCAACATGCTAACAACACGCTAGCAACAGAATAGCAATGCGTCATATGCCTTTCTTTTTGCATTTTCCATGATGAGGGTATGTTCACGCTAATTTAATTGATGCACAAGACAAGAAGTTGCAGTCTTCCTCGACGCATATATTCCACCGGTCTTACCTTTTCTAATCGCGCGCCCCCTGGTGGCCGTTAGAAAGATTACACAAATTGGCCGCATCACTGAATAAGCCGCAGGGTTGAAAGTTTGGGAAAAAAGTAGCGGCTTATAGTCCGGAATTTACG